>CM067333.1:35960000-36465000 GCA_034376525.1 Nicotiana benthamiana | reverse complement strand
TGACTTTGGTCAATATTTTGGGTAAACGGTCCCGGACCCGTGATGTAACGGTACTAGACGGTCTGTAGAAAAATATGGGATCCGAGCTTATTTCAGAAATCAAAATCCGAGGTCCCAGGCCCGAGTACAGAGTTTTTCGTGAAATTGTTTTCTGAAAATATATAAGGAAAAAATGAAAAAGAGATTTGATCTAAAGTAATGGTATCGGGCTCGTATTCTGGTTCTGACGCCCGATACAGGTCTTATATGAGCTTTACGTGCTATCTGTAAAGTTTGGTTGAAAACGAACGTCATTTGACGTGTTTTGGACTAAAAATGGAAAATTTAGAAGTTATGAACTTTGAAATGAAATTATGAGTTTTGAGGGATGATTCTTTGATTTTGATGTTATTTTGGAAATTTGATCGCCCGACCAAGTTCGTAGGATGACATTGAGTTAGTATGAGCGGTTGGTTAGGAGCCCTGAGGGCTCGGGTGTGATTTCGGGGGTGGTTCGGGATGTTTTTGCACTTAAAAAATTGCAGAAATCACTGCTGTTGGTGCCCGACTAAGTCCTTCTTCGCGATCGCAGACTCCCTTCCGCGTTCGCATAGCTTTGGGCTTCTCCTCCTTCGCAATCGCGTAACATCTACCACGTTCGCGTACTTGCAGTCCCTCCTCAATCGCGAACACATCCCTACTCACGCGTTCGCATAAGCCACGTTCCAGGACCCTTGAATTTCCTTCTTCGCGATCGCGTGACCCCAATGCTGATCGCGATGGCCCCAGTCTTCCCTTAAATGCGAACACATCCCCTACGTCGCAATCGGGTAGGCCAATTTGTTTCAGTGAATTAAATTAAAAACAGAAAAGTCCACTTCGTTAAATTCACACTTTTCTCACACGGACCTTCCTTCTCCACCCTCCATTGAAGAGTCTCAAGCTTCCCTTCCTCCATAACTCTTTGGGTAAGTATTCTTAACTTCATTTCCTCACTATTTTATCATCTAATCACTAAAATCCTAGCCTAAAAACATGAAATCAAGGTAGAAATTAGGGCTTTTGGGTAGAGTTAGGTTTTTTAGAATTTTGGGCGATTCAACTTCATTTTGGGGCCGAATCTTAAAACAAATTGTATATTTGAACTCGTGGGGTTATGGGTGATTGGGTTTTGGTCCGATCCTCGAGTTTGGACCATGTGGCCCAGTGTCGGATTTTGGTATTTTTTTAGAATGATAGGAAATTCATTTTAAGCTATGGAATGGTGTTTTGAGCTATTATTGATAATGTTGGATCGAATTATGTTAGATATCATTGGTTCGGGATGGAACTCTAGAGGAAAGGCGATTGTTGAGCTTTGAGTTGCTATTTTTGGATTGAGGTAAGTGTTTGATCTAACTTTGGTTTGAGGGAATAGGATTAGGGTGTTTGATTGCTATTTGCTAAATGATGGAGTACGGTATATATGCATGGTGACGAGTATCTATACACTGGTGTCTAGCATGACCGTGAGTCGTAATTGCTTTTAAATTCGAAAAAGGTGAAAAAATTGAGTTAATTACTTGTTAAATGAAGTATAAAGTAATAGTTGAGAAGTAAATGAGTTAAGGAAGTGTGGTACTTTTCCCTTGACAAGGCTTATTGTTGAGCTGTTTTCCCTTGCCGGGACTTATTGTTGGGTTGTTCTTCCCTTGATGGGACGAGTAGGCTGTTGCTAGTAATTTCTCCCTCGCCGGGATATTTTGGGCTGTTAGCTGTACCCTTGCCAGGCTTAACTGTTATATTGGCGAGCTTCCCTAACAGGACCTCCTTTGGAGAGATTGTTAGAGTTATTCAATTATATTACGGGATCGTGTGGCATGCCGCCCACTTATCGTTATTGGCCTGAGATGCCGGTGACATTGTGCATGGATAATACGGGAGCGTGTGGCGCGCCGTCCACTTATACATTACATTATGGGAGCGTGTGGCGCGCCGTCCACTTATACATTACACGGGAGCGTGTGGCGCACTGTTCACCTATATATTACATTATGGGATCGTGTGGAGCGCCATCCACTTATATATACTGCATTACGGGATTGTGTGGTGCGCCGTCCACTTATATACTACACTATGGGATTGTGTAGCGTATGGTCCAACCAGATGATACATTATGGGATCGTGTGGCGCGCCGTCCACTGTGGATGTGTGTATTACAAAAGCCGAAATAGATTTGCTGTTGTTTCTGATGCTCCATTTACATCTAGTACACCCCGATAACATGTCCCCCCTGCTTTATTTGTATTATGTTGTTATTGTTTCTCCCCGTACTTGTATATCATATTTGCACTGGTTAATTGTAGTAGGTCCTGTCTAGCCTCGTCACTACTTCGCCGGGGTTAGGCCAGACATTTACCAGCACATGGGGTAGGTTGTGCTGATGCTACACTTCTGTGCCTTTTTGTGCACAGGTCAAGAGACAGCTTGCGGACCGTAGCAGTAGCTTGGGAGCGTGCCTTCAGACCAGAGATTTCTAGGTAGTTCGCTTGTGTTCGCGGGCCCTGAATCTCTTCTATTTCAATTTAGTTTGTTATTCATTGTATCGAAAACAGACTCCTTATGTATTTTTTTTTCAAACTCTTATTTGTAGTAATTCGTAGTAGTAGGTGAGTATTGTGACACTAAATCTTGGGTAGAGGATGATGTTAATTTTTTCGCATTTTTCTTCCATTAAATATTAAATTTAGACTTTCACTTGAAATTATTGTTTTATCATTATTAGCTGTGGAAAATTAGTTAAAAAGGTAAGTTTAAGTTGGCTTGCCTAGCTCCGACAGTAGGCGCCATCACGAACTCCCATGGTGGGAAATTAGGGTCGTGACGACTTGATATCAGAGCACTAGGTTACTTGGGTCTCAAAACTCATGGACAAGCTCGGTAGAGTCTGAGGGATCAGTACGGAGATGTATGTATTTATCCCCAGAGGCTACAGAGTTAGGAAATATTTTACTTTGTTCATTCTTGTCGTGCGATTTTGTTTCTCAAATATTGATCGTCGTTCTACTCTGTTCTTTTGTAGAAGGGGAGAACACGTGCATTTTCTTCTTCTGCGGAGTAGCCCGAGCTCCCAGCAGCAGTATCCGCGAGGGGCAGGGTCCGAGGCCGTGCCAGAAGCCATGGTAGGGGTAGAGCTCAGCTCAGGCAGAAGTTTCAGAGGTGGAGCATCATATTGACTTCGACGAGGAGGTTCTAGCCCAAGCAGCTCCAGTGGGCCCAACTCAGGTCCCATGAGGGGTTATGTTTTCTCCCAATCTCCAAGATGTTCTTGTCCGTATAGCATGTTATATGGACAGTGTCGCTAGAGCAGGTTTACTACCGGTAGCACCAGCCACCTCTCAGGCTGGAGGAGGGGTTCAGACTCTTGCTACACGCACACCAGAGCAGGTAGCTCCCCAAACTCAGGTTCCAGTGGTTCAATCCGCAGTGGCAGATCAGACAGGTATTACAGCTCAGGTCGGTGATGGAGCGGCCATGTCTTCAGATGCTTTGTGGAGACTTGATCAGGTTTCCAAGCTTTTCACCACCACTTTCAGTGGTACTTCAATAGAGGACTCCTAGGACTTCATATGCAGTTGTCATGAGGTCCTTCGGAGTATGGGTATTTTAGAGACCGATAGGGTCGACTTCGCCACTTTTCGCCTAACAGGATCCGCCAAGACTTGGTGGAGAGATTTTTGTTTAGCCAGGCCAGCACGGTCGCCATCATTAACCTGGGATCAGTTTTCCGAGCTATTTCTGGGGAAGTTTCTCCTAGTTACTCAGAGGGATATCCTTCGAAGGTAGTTTGAGCGCCTCCAGCAGGGCTCTATGTCAATTACGCAGTATGAGACGCGATTTATTGATCTCGCACGTCATTCTATTGTGTTACTCCCTACCGATAGAGAGAGGGTGCGGAGGTTTGTGGATGGGTTGGTTCAGCCGATCCATGTTCAGATGGACATGAGCGCCGGGAGTGTGACTACATTTCAGGAGGCGATGGATGGTGCCTGCTGGATAAAGATGGCACTTTCTCAGGGAGGTTGTCAGGGGTTTGATAAGAGGCCTCTACATTCTAGTAGATTTAGTGGTATCTCATCTGGAGGTAGGGATTCACATGACAGAGGCCATCCCCCGAGGCTCTTCCAGTCAGCCCTCCAGGCTTCTCATGGTACTCCAGGCGGTCGCAGTTTTCAGTCGCAGTATTCCGCCTAGCACCTCTTCAGTTCAGCATCGATGCCTATCAGTGCACAACCGCTTCGATATTCTTAGCATTCGAGGGCTTGCTTCTCTTGTAGCGACCTGAGGCACATTACCAAGTATTGCCCTCGAGTTTCCAGCAGTTCACAACACCAGGGTCCTCGTCCCATGACTCAGGCAATAGATGATCCACAAGCCACCCAGCAAACTAGAGGTGGGGGTAGAGGCCATAGAGGTGGAGGCAGGGAGCGTAGAGGTGGAGCTCAGACCACCAGAGGCAGGGGTCAGCCCGCAGCAGGTCGTCCCAGAGATACAGTTCAGGGATGAGGAGGTCGGCCCCGTTGTTATGTTTTGCCGGCCAGGCCAGAGGTCGAGTCATCAGATGCTGTGATCACAGGAACCATTCTGAATTGTATTAGGGATTTTTCAGTGTTGTTTGACTGTGGATCTACGTATTCATATGCGTCGTCTTATTTTACACCCTATTGGTTATGCCTAGTGAGGCCTAGGGTATTCTTGTATATGTGTCTACACCGGTTAGTGATTCTGTAGTGGTCGACTGAGTGCATTGTCCATGAGTGGTTGTATTTGAGGGTCTTGAGACCTGTGTCTACTTATTGCTCTTAGACATGGTGGTCTTTGACGTCATATTGGGGATGTATTGGTTGTCCCCGTGCAATGCCATTTTGGATTTTCCCACCAAAACCGTGACATTGGCTTTACCAGAATTTCCCCATTTAGAATGAAGAGGGATTTTAGATCGTTTGACGCGCAGCGTGATATCGTATGCGAAGGCTCGACGCATGGTTAAGAAAGAGGTGTTTAGCTCAATTGGCGTATGATCGCGACTCCAGCGCAGAGGTTTCTCCCTTGGTTCTATTTCTATTATTCGGAAGCTTCCCCGATGTTTTTCCATCTGACCTGTCGGGCATGCCGCCTGACATGGATATCGATCTTCGTATTGATCTGGCGCCGGGCACTCAGCCTATTTCCATTTCATCGTATCGCATGGCCCCGCCAGAGTTGATGGAGTTAAAGGAAGAGCTTAAGGATTTCATCAGGCTTAGAGTTTCTCCTTGGGGTGCACTAATGTTATTGTGAAGAAGAAGAACGGTTCAATGAGGATATGTTTCGATCAGCTTCAGAGCATCAGGGTGTTTTTCAAGGATAGATTTGGGATCTGGTTACCACCAGTTGAGGATTAGGGCATTTGGCGTCCATAAGATAGTTTTCCGTACCAGAATTGATTTTGTCCACGGGATCAGGACCTCATACTGTTTATTGTGATGCTTCCCCGATTGGGCTTGGCGCAGTGTTGATATAGAGTAGCAGGGTCATAGTATATGTTTCAAGGCAGTTGAAGATCCACGAGAAGAATTATCAAGTTCATGACTTAGAGTTGGCTTCCATTGTTCGTGCTTTGAATATCTGGGGACATTATCTGTATGATGTGATGTGTGAGGTGTACACGGATCACAAGAGCCTTCAGTAATTGTGCAGAAGAAAGAGTTGAATATCTTATACCACCCGGGGAAGGCTAATGTGGCGGCTGATGCAATGAGTAGGAAGTCCGCAAGTATGGGTAGTCTCGCCTATATTCCGATTAGCCAGAGACCGCTTGCCTTGGATGTTCAGGGCTTGGCCTGTAGAACTGTGAGATTGGATATTTCTGAGCCTAGCAGGGTGTTAGCTTGCACGGTTGCTCCTTCGTCATTGATGGAGCGTATCCGGGAGCGGCAGTTTGATGATTCCCATTTGTGTGTCCTGAGAGACTCGGTGCAACGGAGAAGTGCCAGGGAAATGACCTTGGGAGATGATGGTGTATTGAGATTTGAGGGGGATAGTTGTGTGCCCTATGTTGATGGTATTCGGGGGTCGATCTTAGCGAAGGCCAACAGTTCTCGGTATTTTGTTCACCCGGGCATCGCTAAGATGTATCAGGATTTGAGACAGCACTATTGGCAGCGCAGAATGAAGAAAGACATTGTTACATATGTGGCTCATTGTCTGGATTGCCATCAGGTTAAGTACGAGAATTAGAGGCCCGGTGGGTTATTTCAAAGGATTGAGCTTCTCGAGTGGAAGTGTGAAAGAATTATCATGAATTTTGTTACTGGCCTTCCGATGACTCGGAAAAAGTTTGATGATATATGGGTTTTGTTGATAGGCTGACCATGTCAGCACATTTTTATTCCGGTTGCCACCATCTATTCATCTAAGAGATATGATGAGATTTATATCAGAGAGATCGTTCTCCTTCATGGGGTGTCCATATCTATTATTTCGGACTGGGGTCCGCAGTTTACCTCGCATTTCTAGAGAGCGGTACAACATGAGTTGGGCACCCAGGTCCAGTTGAGTAAATTATTTCACCCCCAGACGGACGGTCAGTCTGAGAGGACTATCCAAATTCTTGAGGATATGCTCCGAGCCTACGTTATTGATTTTGGAGGCTCGTGGGACCAGTTCTTGCCTTTAGGAGAGTTTGCCTAGAACAACAGGTACCAGTCCAATATTCATATGGCTCCGTATGAGGCGTTGTATGGTAGGCGGTGTCGGTCCCCAGTCGGATGGTTTGATCCAGAAGAGGCTCCGTTATTGGACAGATTTGGTACAAGAGGCCTTGGATAAGGTCAAGATCATTCAGGACAGACTTCGGTCAGCCCAGTCTAGGCAGAAGAGTTATGCAGATCGTAAGGTCAGGGATGTTGTTTTCATGGTTGGTGAGTGAGTATTGCTCCGTGTATCGCCTATGAAGGACGTGATGAGATTCGGGAAGAAGGGAAAGCTTAGCCCTAGGTTTATTGGCCCATTTGAGATTCTTGACCGCGTGGGGAAGGTGGCTTATAGAGTTGCCTTTCCACCTAGCTTGTCATCCGTGCTTCCGATTTTTCATGCATCCATGCTTCGGATGTATCACGGTGATCCCGCCCACATGTTAGATTTCAGTACTGTCCAATTGGAAACTGATCTGTCATATGAGGAGGATCCGGTGGCTATTTTAGACTGGCAGGTTTGACAGTTGAAGTCGCGAAATTTTCCTTCAGTCCATGTTCAGTGGAGAGGTCAGCCTACTGAGGCATCGACCTGGGAGTCTGATTCTGAGATGCGGTGGTGGAGGATGAACGACTGTATTAGAATTGGAGGATGTGACGACCCAAAGGGTCATCACCGTAATTCTCCATTTCCTTGTGCTTTCGAGGCCTTGAAAACCTCTTATTTGTTTGCCTCGACTTACGTGCGCAATCCGTTCGCGAAGCCTGAAAATTTCTATGTGGAAATATATGAAATCTGTGTTAAAAAATATGAATTTTGATAATAATATTGATATAGTTGACTTTAATCAACATTTTGGGTAAACGGACCTGGACCCATGATGTGATGGTCCCGAAGGGTCCGCAGAAAAAATGGGACCCGGGTGTATTCCAGGAATCAAAATCTGAGGTCCCAGGCCAGAATGCGGAATTTTTTTGTGAAATTGTTTTCTAAATATGTTAAGGAAAAAATGAAAATGATATTCGATCAAAAGTAATGGTGTCGGGCTCGTATTATGGTTCTGATGCCCGGTACATGTCTTATATGAGCATTAAGTGCTATATGTAAAGTTTGGTTGAAAACGGACGTCATTTGACATGTTTCGGACTAAAAATGGGAAAATTAGAAGTTATGAAATTTGAAATGAAATTATGAGATTTGAAGGTTGATTCTTTGATTTTGATGTTATTTTGGCGATTTGATCGCCTGAGCAAGTTTGTAGGATGATATTGAGTTAGTATGTGTGTTGGTTGGGAGCCGCGAGGGCTCGGGAGTGATTTCGATGGTGGTTCGGGATGTTTTTGCTCTTAGAAATTGCAGAAATCACTGATGTTGGTGCCCGACTAAAACCTTCTTCGCGATCACAGACTCCCTTCCGCGTTCGCATAGCTTTGGGCTTCTCCTCCTTCGCGATCGCGTAACATATACCGCGTTCACGTACTTGCAGTCCCTCTTCAATCGCAATCGCATCCCTTCTCACGCGTTCGCGTAAGCCAAGTTCCAGGACCCCTAGATTTCCTTCTTCGCGATTGCGTGACCCCAATAGAGATCGCAATCGCCCCAGTCTTCCTTTCAATGCGAACGCATCCCCTATGTCACGATCGTGTAGTCTAATTTGCTTATGTTAATTAAAATAAAAACAGAACAGTCCACTTCGTGAATTTCACACTTTTCTCACACGGACCTTCTTTCTCCACCCTCTATTGAAGAGTCTCAAGTTTCCCTTCCTCCATATCTCTTTTGGTAAGTATTCTTAGCTTCATTTCCTCACTATTTCATCATCTAATCACTAAAATCCTAGCCTAAAAACATGAAATCAAGGTAGAAATTAGGGCTTTTGGGTAGGTTAGGTTTTTCACAATTTTGGGCAATTCAACCTCAATTTGGGGTCGAATCGTAAAACAAATTATGTATTTGAACTCGTGGAGTTATGGGTGATTGGGTTTTGGTCCGAGTTTCGAGTTTAGACCATGTGGGCCCGATGTCGGATTTTGGTATTTTTGGAAGAATGATAGGAAATTCATTTTTACGCTATGGAATGGTGTTACTGGGCTATTATTGATAATATTGAATCGAATTATGTTAGATATCATTGGTTCGGGGTCGAATTATAGAAGAAAGGCGATTGATGAGCTTTGAGTTGCTATTTCGGGTTCGAGGTAAGTGTTTGATCTAACTTTCGTTTGAGGGAATATGATTAGGGTGTTTGATTGCTATTTGCTAAATGATCGAGTACGGTGTATAGGCATGATGTCTAGTATCTATACACTGGTGTCTAGCATGACCGTGAGTCGTAATTGCTTTTAAATCCGAAAAGATGAAATAATTAAGTTAATTAATTGTTAAATGAAGTATGAAGTGATGGTTGAGAAGCAAATGAGTTAAGGAAGTGTGGTACTTTTCCCTTGCCGGGTCTTATTTGAGCTGTTTTCCCTTGCCGAGACTTATTGTTGGGTTTTTCTTCCCTTTCCGGGACGAGTAGGTTGTTGCTAGTAATTTCTCCATTATCGAGATATTTTGAGTTGTTAGCTGTACCCTTGCCAGGTTTAACTGATATATTAATGAGCTTCCCTAACGGGACCTCCTTAGGAGAGATTGTTAGAGTTATTCAATTATATTACGGGATCGTGTGGAACGACGTCCACTCATATATTACATTACGGGATCATGTGGCACGCCGCCCACTTATCGTTATTGGCCTGAGATGACGGTGACATTGCACGGAGAATACGGGAGCGTTTGGTGCGCCGTCCACTTAACATTACATTACGGGAGCGTGTGGCATGCCGTCCACTTATACATTACAATACGGGAGCGTGTGGCGCGTCGTCCACCTATATATTACATTAAGGGATCGTGTGGCGCGTCGTCCACTTATATACTGCATTACGGGATCGTATGGCGTGCCGTCCACTTATGTACTACACTATGGGATTATGTAGCGTATCATCCAATCAGATTATACATTATGGGATAGTGTGGCGCGCCGTCCACTGTAGATGTGTGTATTACGAAAGCCGGAATAGATTTGATGTTGTTTCTGATGCTCCATTTACATCTAGTACTCCCCGATAGGATGTCCCCTCCCATCTTTATTTGTATTATGTTGTTATTGTTTCTTTCCCGTACTTGTATATCATATTTGCACAGGTTAATTATAGTAGGTCCTGTCTAGCCTTCACTACTTCTCCGGGGTTAGGCCAGACACTTACCAGCACATGGGATCGGTTGTGCTGATGCTACACTTCTGTGCCCTTTTGTGCATATGTCAGGAGACAGCTTACGAACCGCAGCAGTAGCTTGGGAGCGTGCCTTCAATCCAGAGACTTCTAGGTAGTTCACTGGCGTTCGCGTGCCCTGAGTCTCGTCTATTTCAATTTAGTTTGTTTTTCGTTGTATCAAGAAAAGACTCCTTATTATTTTCTTTCAAACTCTTATTTGTAGTAATTTATAGTAGTCCGTGAGTATTGTGACACTAAATCTTGGGTAGAGGATGATGTTAGTTTTTCCGCATTTTTCTTCCATTAAATATTAAATTTAGACTTCCGCTTGAAATTATCATTTTATCATTATTAGCTGTGGAAAATTAGTTAAAAAGGTATGTTTAGGTTGGTTTGTCTAGTTCCGACAGTAGGCGCTATCACGAACCCCGATGGTGGAAAATCCGGGTCGTGAAAGTTCCAATCATCAAGACACCTCTACTAACTCCAAAACAATTAAATTACATTGAATTTAAGCCTAAGTTCGTATAAAACTTCCGAAATACGCATTTAATCAAAAACCCAACCAAACCACGTCCAAATGACATGAAATTTTGCACACACATCCCAAATATCCTAACAAAGCTACATCAACTCTCGGAACTCCATTCCAACTCCCAGATCAAAATCTCACCTATCAACCGGAAATCGCCAAAATACTAAGTTCGCCAATTCTTGGAGAGGCATAGGTTATTAGGAAAGACTACTCTTTATTAATTTTCCATCATGCAGGTACTAATTTTTTCTCTTCTATTCTCTCCCAGATGGTGAGGACTTGTACCGACGTCGTTTCGAACTCGGGAGGAGCTGTTCCCTTCGTTGCTAGAGGGCGAGGTAGAGGCTGGTGGCGGGCACTAGCCTGTGGTAGGGGACGAGGGCGTCCCAGAGCCATTCCAGTTGCACCACCAGCAGATTCTGCGAGGAGTTCGATCATTGAGGAGCAGGGCGAGGTGCCCACAGCTGAGCCTACCCATGCTGATTTCATGACGGCACTAGGATTTTAGGAGGTCATGGGCTGTATGCTTCGGTTCATGGATACTATGACTCAAGATGGATTATTTCCAGCAGATCCACCTACCTCACAGGCAGGAGGGGGAGCACAGACCCCTACTGCTCAGGCTCCAGGTCATACAACGTTGAGGACTCAATTATATTTTCGCGTTGGCTGGCCTGAAAATGGTGTCGGGCGCCCTCATGACCTGTTATGAAAAACGGGTCGTGACACCTCTCATCTTTGATAGCTTCCTTGAAGGTATAAGGTTCTCCCAATACTGAGATGACAAAGACATAACTCTTGTACTTAGGAGACATCTTTTCATATGACAAAAAATTAGGTATGGATAATTGCATTGTGATAATTTTCGAAGTTGCACCATATAATCCTTTTGTCATATGGGAAGGTGTTTCAGTCTCAGAGATTGTATTCTAGGAACATACTGTCTATCAAATAAATTGGAGCTTGATTCAACATTTGGAATAGCAACATCTGGAACAACAATGTCCTTTAACTTGACATGATCATTGTGTACTTATGCATCATGAATATTCACTACTGGTTCATCTGCATCAGATTCATCTATCTCCTCCATGTTTGAGGCAGGTCCAACATCTGCATCATGATGATCTATGAATGGTTCAACAAGAATAGTACCTATTGATTCTTCATGTGAGACTGGACTTTCCTCTGAATGACTGACTGTTGGTCCAATTGCTTCAGAATCTGGTAAATCAAGCTGCAAAAAATTGGCTTCTAGATAGTCTTGTGGATTAGAATGTAATTGCATTTCCTTGAATGAAAATTCAGACTCCCTGAAGGATACATCCCTGCTAACAAAGAAACATTTAGTGATTAAATAATATAATCTATTTCCTTTTTGGGGTGGTGGAATTTCCTATATGTACATCTTTTCTAGCCCTAGCAACAAATTTGTCCTCTATCACCAAGTTAGTTTCATAACATAAACATCCAAAGACTCTTAGATGAACTATAGAAGGTTCTCTATTATGCAGCATAGCAAAAGGGCTCTTTCAATCTAAGATCTTAGAAGGTAGTCTGTTTATGATGTATATTGTTGTTTTTACACATTCCCTCCAAAAAATGACTTGGAAAATTACTCTGAAACCTTAAAGCTCTAGCAGTGTTAAGTATGTGTCTATGATTTCTCTCAACTAACCCATTCTGTTAAGGGGTATAGACACAACTTCTTTGATGAATAACACCTTGTGATCTCAAATGATCACTCCACTGTTTATTAAAGAACTTTGTCCCATTATCAATTCTTAAAATCTTAATACAAGAATCAAATTGTGTTTTAACCATGCACAAAAAATTCTTCAAGAAAATTTGAGTTTCATTCTTAAACTGCATCAAAAAAATCCAAGTATACCTTGAGAAGTCATCAAAAACTGTAAGGAAATAGTGTTTCCTGTCATGAGTTGCCTTCTCGTATGGTCCCCAAACATCCATGTGAACAAGTTCAAAAGGTCAATTACTCCTTTTTTCACTATCTTGAAAACTTAACCTATACTATTTTGCCAAGGGAAAATAAAATATTTATTTTGTATCTCCTTATCTACTTTATTCTGCAAAAAAGAAACGTATTGTATCACAGGAATTGAGACATGGCCTAGCCTTTTGTGCCATAGATTCCTTGTATTTCCAGTCGAGACCTTCATACCAATATGAGCTGCTAATTGTCTTATTCCTTTTCCCTTGAGTATATATTATCCTTCATATTCTTTACCAATCCCCTTCACCCTGCCATTGTAAAGATCCTGAAACACACGCAGTTTCAGGTAAAAATATGGCAGCACAACTCAGATCTTTGATTTGTTTGGACACTGATATTAGGTTGAATTTAAAACTAGGCACATGAAGCACAATTTTTAGTTTATCAATAGTTGACACAAAAGAGCGCCAAATATGTTCTATTTTTGCACAACCTCCCTTTGGCAGTGTAACCTTTTCTCTTCCCTTATCAGTTATTCTACTCACATCACTTATCAAGTCTAATATAGAGAATATGTGGTGTGTGGCTCATGAATCCACAATCTAACTATCTTTCAGCTCATTCAAAGCTTCTACATTAGAGGATAATGCAGTAAATTTACCTACATTATTAGCCTGAGTTGTAACTTCACTTGGTGAATCTTTGTTGTTGAGCAATCCCAGAATTTGTTGATATTGAGCTTCTATGAAGAAGTAGTCTCCCTTAGACTATGTTGTTGCTTGTGAAGGTTGAGTTGTTGATCCCTCTACATGGTTAGCTGTAGTGAGTGTTCCTCTAGGTTGAAAAGGTTTTCTTCCCTTAAAGTCTTCCAGATAGCCAATAATTTTAAAACAATTTTCTTTTGTGTGGCCTTTCATAAGACAATAGTCACATTATAGAAACTGTTTCTTTCCTCTGTACCCTTGTCCTCTACCAACTTGCATATCCAGTGGATCTCCTTTATCATCCATAGAAACACTTCCCATCGATATATGACTTTCATCTTAAATGATTAGTGCATAGGCTTGATTGAGTGTTGGTTTAGTAGTTTTTATTAGAATTTGTCAACGAGCTTTCTCATAGGTATCATTTAGCCCATCCAGAAATTGCATCACCTTTTGTTGATGCAAATGAGTCATGTGTTCCTTCGATCTAGGACAACCACAGTCTGGAAATGGCACTAGAACATTATTTCAGCCCATAACTCCTTCAACTTAGTAAAATAGACAGATACAGAGTCTGATTCTTGTGATAATCTTGAGATCGATCTGTGCAATTGAAAAATACGTAGTGGATTCATCTTATCAAAACGCTCCTTGAGGTCCTCCCAGATTGCATGTGCATCCGATGCGTACATGATCCCATTGAGAAGGTCCTTTGAAACAGTGTTTATTATCCAGGAATATACTATCGCATTACAAGTCTCCCACTCCTCTAGAAGAGCATCCTTGTACATCTCCTTAGCACATTTTCCTGTTACAAACCCAAGTTTCCTTTTGGCCTTGAGAGCAAGTCGCATCGATCTACTCCACAGTCCATAGTTCTCTAAACTTGTGAGCTGGATTGGAATTAGAATCAATCCAGGTATATCGGAAGGTTGAAGGAAAAGAGGATACGTATGGTTGATTTTCTCAAACGCCATTGACGCACAAGTTTCACAGATCGATCTTCACGATCAAACACAAAATTATTGAGATTAACACTGATCAATTCAATTGAGTAGGAAATTGGTCATATGACGGTAAAAACTTCACGAATCAGTATCCATGGCTCTGATACCATGTCAAAAGTCAGCCATTAGAGAGAGCTTTAGCATGAAAAAAAAAACATAGTGTTTGGGAAATATTTCGACTGATTTTATTACTGTAGTAACTAACTGATATATACAACACCATAAAAAATTAACTATGACCTCTCTAAGTTCTAATATTCACAGTTTGATCCTAACTAATTACATTAACTAACTCATCAGTATAAGTCTAAATACTAATTGACTTCCAATACATTCACATGGGGAATATGGCTAATCTGTAGCGGGAAAATATGGAGACCTAGTTCTCAGGGAGAACTTTAATTCTAAGTTTTTCATCATCAAAAAGGAAAAAATTGATAATTTATGTGCCTTTTTGTTTTGATGATTTAACAAACTTCATATGAGAACCAGATAGAGAACGTGATACAAAGCCTCTCTGTACTCAAAATAATAAGTCACATGTCAGAAACATGTTCCAACGAAATCAGTTAAGGGAATGTCAGATGGACCAGATGGCTATCGTATCCTCCGATCACAATACAAGTCAACTCTTTACATCTGTTAAAGCTGTTGTACTGCAGACGAAACAGTACAACAGTTACTGTGGAAGCATGTTGTATACCGGATAGTTGCTTGCATCTTCCTAGCGAGCTCACTTATATGTTACCAACATGAGACAATGGATTATATACACTTGCAATTCCGAAAATACAATTTACTCTCAAGTGTGTAGTTGTCTTTATTTACTCCAAGGCATCAAAGAACAAAGTAGCAACAGAACGAAAGACCAGATCCCAGCATTATGTAATATTGTTGTATTTTTATTAATGTTTGTGGCTCAATATATGTAGCTAAAAATATCCAAGCACGATGTCCATTGTTTAGATTGGAGAACAAGAAGTTATCAGGGCCAGCCGAAGGATATATAAGGCTTAAAATCATTGCTTTAGGCCCCAAATCTTGAAAGGCCCCATTTTTCTCCTATTATTTATTATTATACAGTTTTATAAAGTTATTAGTAATAAAATAATTCCAACTTTTATACTTCTATTGTTGGAATTTAATTTAGCTTCTTCAGTTGAATGAACTTGAATTAATAAACATAGACTGAAGAGAAAAGCAATTTGATGACGATATGAACGAAACTATGTATCTTTATCTTGATTTTTTTAGAATTGATCATTTCTTATACATAATGCATCAAGTTATTTTTTATTTGAAAGTAGAACTAAACTATTCAAAATGTATAAAATTATTTTAACATTCTGGTTAGTAGTAAAAATTTGAGATGATTAGATGATGAACATATTGAAAAAGCATTGCAATTAAGTTAAATTTTTCTTAAGATATTACCTAAGTTTTTGTGAGTATAGTTAACTGATATTTTCATTGGTGGTAGCTGAATTAGGCATAAGGAAATGAATAACCGATCGATGTGCATGCAAGAAAGTTCTAGTACCTTACAAAAAATTATTTAAAAACTTAAGATTTTCAATTAAGATTTTTCTTTAGGCCAAACTTCTATTAAGTGTTATAAAGAATTTCATTTCTAGCTCACTCAATCTCTTTTTCTCGTCAAAACAGCTGCTCCCTTTATCTTCTAAGATCACAGTCAACACCAAAAACAACCAAAGGTTCTTCCTTTTGTCTTGCTCTTGATTCCCATCAAGTCGCTACTAACAAGAAGGATATCCCAGATCTGTACATCGGTGCACAACCCTGCTAAAATATATATATATATATATATATATATATATATATATATATATATATATATATATATATATATATATATATATATATATATATATATATATGACTAGGTGTGAGAGTGATTACCCAATCTCATAACCCTAGCAAATAATAGAAGTAAAAGATTTTTTTTTCTTTTAAGGGCATCTCCAATGCCACTCTAAATCTTGCACCAAATCTAAATTTGGTGCAAGAAATGGTATTTGTTTTGCTCCAATACAACACCATTTTTTGCACTATTCATCACTCCATATTTGGTTTAATATTATTTTATTCAATTTTTTTATTTTTGGACTTTTAATTTATCATATATTATGTATATAGTTAACTTTTATATTAACATCTTTATAATTTCATTTTATATTAACTTTTGTATATATTATATTTATACAAAATTATAAGTTAATTTTATTATTTGTTTTGGTAATTATGGATTTTCATTAATTACCAATGAAATAACATTACAAAATCATAGTCTAGCTTTAACTCAGCTGACTATCTCTGATATAACATTTTAAACTATATCTAATGTCCTAACTACCTAACAATACTATATTTGAAGGTGTTGTAAATGGTTTCTAATTCGTGGGGTACCTCTAACATTACAAGTGTATACAATGTCTCTCAAAAGGGCTTCATTGCAACGAAATGTCTTGTTGAAGATACTTGAGTTTCTTTCCAGCCAAATAGTGTATGCAAACTCAGCGACTACCATTTTGAAGATGGTTGCTCGACATGTTCGACCCTTGGCTTTGCTCACAAGCCACTGCATTTTCTGGTTCCAGTCATTGAGGTGAGGATAAGTCTCCTTCAGCCAGTGCATTGTTTTCTCACATAATTCAACAGTGACTGGGCAGTGTAGTAGCAAATGGTCTCTGGTCTTAGAGTGGTTTTGGCATAAGTTACATTGCTGATCGACACTCATTCCCCAGCTGTGCAATCTATCTTTTGTTGGTAATCTATCTTGTAAGAACAACCATAGATTGAAGGTTGCCTTTGGCCTTGCATAGTTTTGTATGATCAAATTCTTCCATGGGACTCTCGGCAGGTCTTGCAGTTGTAAATGGTATAGCTGTCTAATTGAGCAGCCCTGCTCCTTCCAGTGTTGAAACTTCTGCAAAACTTCTCTCGATTGGATGATCTTTCTGACCATCCAGCTTGCCTGTGCAGGAATTGGCATGGTTTCAATAGGTCTGTTTTTGATGTAGTATACAGTGATCCATCTAATCCACAGCTTGTCCTTTTTATGAGCTAGGTCCCAGCATGTCTTTGCAATGGCAGCTTTGTTCAAGAGTTTGAGATTAGTGAGATTCATCCCTCATGCTGATTTTGGGGTACACATTCTGTCCCAGGAGACATATGCTTTCCTAGTGATAGAGTTCATCCCAGACCAAATGAAGCTCCTACAAATGGCTTCTATCATCTTCATGACTTTAACAGGGAATATAAATAGTTGTGCCCAGTAAGCTTGGATACCAAAAATGATAGATTGGACCAGTTGGATTCTCCCAGTATAAGACAGTGACTTGGCAGTCTATGAGGTGATCTTGGCAGTGATCCTTTCCACAAGAGGTTGCCATTGGAGCAATGTGATTTTCTTGGTGGACAAAGGGACATCTAGGTACTTGAATGGCAATTCACCTTGCTCATAGCCAAGGTGGTCGATAATCTGTTTCTGAATATCCAGTGCAACACCACCAAAGTAAACAGAGCTCTTGGTCAGGTTAGCCAATAAGTCAGATGCTTTAGAGAATTAAGAGAAGCATCTGGATAAGGCTATGACAGAAGTAGTATCACCTTTGGCAAACAACAGCAAATTATCAGCAAAGCACATGTGAGTAATGCCTAGATTTTTACATCTGGGGTGGAACTGATATGCTGGATTTCCCTTTAGTGACTTGCATAATCTGCTCAAGTACTCCATGACCAGAGCAAATAGGAAGGGGGAAATTGGGTCCCCTTGCCTAAGCCCCCTAGCAGCAGTAAAAGGTTCAGTTGCCTCTCCATTGACTAGCACAGAGAAGCTTACTGTTCAGATGCATTCCATTATCCATTTAGTGAATGTGCTGGGGAAGCCAATCTGTTCCATAATCTGTTGTAAGAATGTCCATTCTACTGAGTCATAGGCTTTCTGGAGGTCGATTTTAATCATGCATCTGGGTGACACTTGTTGTCTGGTATAGCTTTTGACTAGTTCATGTGCCAGAATGATATTGTCTTGTATCTTTCTGCCTGGGATGAACCCTGTCTGGGCTTCACT
Organism: Nicotiana benthamiana; assembly: GCA_034376525.1. Lineage (NCBI taxonomy): Eukaryota > Viridiplantae > Streptophyta > Magnoliopsida > Solanales > Solanaceae > Nicotiana > Nicotiana benthamiana. The sequence continues at coordinate 36,446,754 of CM067333.1, read as the reverse complement.
AATAACGCTTGCCATCACCTTCTGCATCCTATTGGCCAGTATTTTTTAGATCATTTTATAGAGGACAGAGCAGCAAACAATTGGCCTAAACTCTTTGACTGTAGTTGGTTTAGACACTTTAGGAATTAGGGTAATGGTGGCACAGTTGATGGGTTTGTACATCTTGGTTGAGGAGAAGAACTATTTGATGCCACTGGTAACCTGCCTGCCAATGATTCTCCAGTTCTTTTTGAAGAAAACAACATTGTAGCCATCTATCCCTGGTGCTTTGTCATCTCCAATAGCCTTGAGACTTTCCACAATTTCCATATCAGTTTCATCAGCACATAGATCCCTTCTCTGTTGTTGTGTCAGCTTTGGACCATTTGTCATGTACATTTGATTTATAACTGGCATGGTGGATGCAGAGGTACCCATCAGTGCCTTGTAGAATCCAATGATCTCCTTTTTGATATCTTCAGTTGTAGTGATTTTGGTGCCCATTGCATTTGTGAGTTCAGTAATCTGGTTGTGTTGAGTTCTCTCCTTCATGACTGCAGAGAAGTATTTAGTGTTGGAATCTCCAAGCTGTATCCATTTTGCTCTGGCCTTCTGTTGCAGAACACTTTCCTCAATCATTGACCATTTTTCCAGTTTCAGTATTAGCTCCTTCTCCTTCTGCTGCAGGACATCAAAGTATGCCTGTGTTATCTGGGCTTGTATTGTCCCTAGTTCCTGTCTGCTGAGGTCTATTCTCTGTGAAATAGTCTTGAATTCCTTAATATTTAAGTCTTTCTGAGGACTTTTCAGAGCTTTGAGTTTAGACCATATGGCTTTCATAGTGTCTGAATTTCCAGTATGCCAAACTCTAGCCACAATCTGGTGGAAATCTTCATCAGCCCATACATTAAAGAACTTGAAAGTCCTTTTCCAATTCCAGGAAGATGATGTCAATGTCACTATCATAGGATTATGGTATGATATTAGAGGAAGATCATATTCAGTTACCACTTGGTTCCATTTGATCATCCATTCGTAGTTACCAAATACCCTATCCAGTCTGCTGCATACTCTGTCCACACCAGTCTGCTAATTTTATTATTATTATAATAATTGTATAAAAAAGATATATAACCATTAACTCGCCACAAAAAAATTAAGGATAAAGATGCGCATTTCGCACTTCGTAATACATTAATCGAGCATTTATGGGAGAATAGATGCGAAACTTAAATATTTATGTAGTACTTAAATTATATTTGAATATGATGTAATATTTATTTAATTATTTTTTATCACTGATTTCACTTTTTGTTAATTTATCCTTTAAAATAATTTTGTAATAAATGATTATATAAGTGGTGAATGTGAATTATATATAATGAATATGGAAAAAAGAAAAAAGATAGTAGTATTAGTTTGAAGGAAATAAAAAATGAAAAGTAAATAGAAGATAATAATACAATATAGAAGAGAGAGAAGATTTGATGTAAAATATGATATAATGGTTGGAGTAAATTTGGTGTTACATCATTTTAGTGTGAAATTTGGTGCAAGAAATAGTGCTAGCGTTGGAGATAAGTAAGTAGAATTTACTTCCATATGTACTTCCTTAATTCTTCGCCCAAAGTCAACCCATTAAAATCTGTGAAATTACCAACTATGTCCATTTAGAAGTAGCTCATTAGAAAAATTGGCCAATTGATAAAATATTACTAATATTATCCAAAATGGCCAATTAGCTATTTGTAGCAAAAAATATCAAAATTTTACTTTCTTTTGAGTGGATGATATTAGAATAGATTGTATATATCTTAAGAAGCTTAAATTTCAGTTTTGGGATGATTTAGTGAAGTTTTGAGGTGGTTTGAATTGAAAATTCGAAGTAAAAACTGAATATGAGAAAAAATGATACGTGTATTGCACTGTGTATCGCAATTGTATTATATTTATATCGATTGTGTATCACATGTATATTTGTGTGTGAGATACATGCGTGATACATGTTTGATACATGTGTAACAGCAGAATATTTTGACATCGATTTAATTATGAATTTTGATAAAAAACTAGTCCAAATCACCTCCAATCTTTCTCAAATTTTGTATATTGACTTATCTATATGTTTTCAATGAATTTCGACTATACCCATTAAAAAATACCTTGTTTATTTCGATTTGGAATATTGACTAGAGGTTGTTAAGGTAAAACTTATATGTGACATTTGTGTAAGTTTTCCTTAAAATCTGCTAAGATTTTTTGACGCTATCCTGTATCTGCGAAGTAAGCATAGTATACATGGGCGATGTGCATGCGCGAAAGTGTATCCCATTTTTGGTAGGACTCTGAGCTGTATAGGAACCACCAACCAACGAGTTGTCTCGTGAATGGTGGTGGACGATTTATTGTATTTCCCAATTGACTCCTTCAGTCATGGTGAATAGAGAAAATAGTTCATTTATATCTCCATTTTCATATTGACTTTTGCCAAGAAAGCTTGCTTCATGGCCTCTTCCTTAGCCTTCATTTTAGCTGCCTCAACTAGTGCCAGGACGCCGGTCCTTCCTCAGGTGCCTCGTCTGTTTCTTGAGATGCTCTTTCTCCTACTCAATTTTTCACCGTGGAGTCCTTGATCGTGTAATAAAGCTTCCCACATTTATAGCATCCATTAAAGTTGGTCCTCTCTAGGGTTTTTGATTTATTGGAAGCCTCCTTTGTCTAGATCCTTTTGAATTTGTCAAAACCTTCTTGAATTGTCTGGCCAATAGACTCACATCGATTTCTTCTTCATTTGAATAACTTCCTCTTATGTCTTGAGTGCTAGAATTTTTTCTCTCTTGGTATCATGTTTCTTCAACTCCATTTTCCCCATCTCAGATCATAAGTTCTCGGATTTCCTATCAACTGATCCAGGGTTATTATACTTAATTCCTTTGCTTCTTGGATTGCAACAACTTTGTTTTTCCACGCGGTAGGAAGTATTCTGAGAATGTTCTTATCAAATTTCCTTTATGTTGAAGGTCTTTCCAAGTGATTTCAACTCGTTTGTAATGACTGTGAACCTAGTGATCATATCCTGGATTGGTTCTAAATCTTTCACGGTGAATAGTTCATAGCTTCTCAATACATTTTCAATCCTGGATTGCTTCATTTGCATGTGTCTTCATGTGCAGATTGTAGGTGTTGACATTAGCAACTTAGGTTACCTAGCAAATTAGTTAGCTTAGTTGTACTGTACCTATAGAATATGTTGCATTCTTTTAGAAAGTTCATTAGTGGAAATTAGAATTAGTTAGTGGGTAGTTTTATTTATATATATATATATATATACGTGTACAATGCATTTCATTTTTTCAGTTAGTGAAGGAGATCATATATTTTCTCATTCCTTTCTCTCTGCCTTCTCCCTTCTTCTCCTTAGCTGAAGCTTAAGTCACAGCCATGGCAGACCTTGGGCTTGAATTTAACATGGTATCAGAGCACGGTTCCAAGCGGTCCTGATTCCCGAGCTTCAGCAATTCATCATTTCTTCTAAAATCTCTGTTTCCTTTACTGTTCTTCGAAATTTGTTCTCAAGTGAGAGATTCTCAGAAATTGTTCGATTCTCTGCTGAAATGGCTATTGAAACCACTAATGCAACTGCTGAATCATCATATGCAAAGATCCAAATGATCGATTGCAATGATCCACTATATGTGCATCCTTCAGACACACCAGGTATCTCGCTTGTACCAGAACTATTAATTGGAACAGAAAACTACTCGGAATGGAGTATATCTATGGCAATGTCGCTTTTGTAAAGAATAAATTAGGTTTTATAGATGGAACTTGCACTAGGAGTATGAGAAAGATAACTTTAGGCTAAGGCAATGGAAAAGATGCAATGCAATAGTACAGTCATGGATTACAAGTTCAGTGGTACTTGAACTTAGGAGAAGAATCATGTATTCTTCAGATGCACAAAAGTTATGGAAATCTATGAAGGATGGGTTTGACAGGGTGAATGCTACGAAGATTTATCACATGAACAAGGAGATAAGTTATCTCTAGTGTGTCTGTGTATTTTTCTAGATTGAATGACCTATGGGATGAATTTGAGTCTATCATTCCATTTTCTGGTTGTGACTGTGAGAGTCTAGGGAATTTGTGGTGTTTTTGCATCAACAAAAATTCATGAAGTTTCTAATGGGGTTGAATGAGACTTATGCACCACAAAGGAGTCATATCTTGATGATGCACCCTACACCAACATTAGACCAGGCAAATTCCATGATTGTTCAAGAGGAAAGCCAGAGAATAAGTGTTGGCTCTATTGTACAAAATGGAATATTATGAGGTGCACCTTTGGGAATTGATAGTAGTGCACTAGTGACAACAAATGCTTCTAATATGAGGCCTAGAAGAAATACCAGTTTGGCATGTGACTACTGTAAGATAAAGGGACATACACGGGATAATTGTTACAAACTGAATGGATGTCCACCAGACTTCAAGTTCAACAACAGTAAAAGAAGAGGAACATATGACAACAATAGACCTATGGCTCATAATGTAAGTGCAGGAGATGATGTTCAGAGTGCAGGGTACGCATATGCTGTGCAAAATGTCCCACTTATTCCAACTGTGCAAGGATTCACTCCAAAGCAGTATCAGCAGATTCTAAAACTATTGAGCAAGGAACCTGAGCCAACAAAAGTTGTTAACATGGAAGGTAAGTCACTAACTAAACATAGCTGTTGGATTATTGATTCTGGTGCCTCAAATCATATAGTTTCATTCTTGGATCTTCTGTCAAAAATTATCCAAGTTCCTGAGCCTAAGACCCCATCAGTTTACTTACCTAATGGTAATAGCACCAAAATCACTCACACTGGTTTCTGCAGCTTGTTTAACTCAGAAATAATTCATAATGTTTTGTATGTCTCTAAACTCAAGTATAACTTATTGTCTATATCCAAATACACTAAACCGTTAAATAGTTCTATCCATTTTTATCCTGATTTTTGCATCTTTCAGGACCTCTACAGTGGTAAGCTGAAGGGGATTGGTAGACTCAAAGGAGGTCTTTACATCTTCAATCCTTCAGAACCTGCTATTGTTTCTTCCACCTCAAGATGCATGACAGTTTCACATCAACCAAGTTCATGCTCCTTATTGCATCAAAGACTAGGATATGCCCCTATGGAAGTCTTACAAACTATATCTGAGATAAATAAAAGCTTGTCTAAGTCATCTGTTTGTAATTGTCCTGTTTGCCCCCTTGCTAGACAAGTTAGATTACCTTTTCCTATCCGTACGTCTAAATTTACTTCTACTTTTGATCTAATTCATATGGATGTTTGGGGACCCTATAGAGTATGTACCTACAATGGCTTCAAATACTTTCAAACTCTTGTTGATGACTATACTAGAATGACATGGGTGTTTCTTTTGAGGCTCAAAAGTGATGTGTATGTTGTTCTAAAAGACTTCCTCCAGCTTATTAAAAACAAGTTTAAAACCGCTATCAAATGTGTTAGATCAGACAACGGGAATGAATTTTTAACACTCTTTGTTTCAATCTTTTCAAGTCCAAAGGGATAATTCACCAAAGCAGCTTTGTCCACACTCCACAACAAAATGGAGTTTTGGAAAGTAAGCACATACACCTTCTTGAAATAGGAAGAGCCTTGAGATTCCAAGCAAATATACCGTTGAAATTCTGGGGAGACTGTATCCTAACAACAACATATATCATCAACAGACTGCCTGGTTCTGTCTTACAGGGAAAGTCTCCCTATGAGATGTTCCATGGGAAACCCCCTTCTTTCGCTCACATGAGAACCTTGGGCTGCCTATGTTATGCCACTAAAATTGACTTTCATGATAAGCTCAATCCTAAATCAACACTTGGAGTCTGTATGGGCTATGCATCAATACAAAAGGGCTATAAGGTGTATGATATAGCTGCTGACAAGTTCATAGTTAGTAGAGATGTGGTTTTTAAAGAAGACATATTTCCATTCAAACATCCCAAACACAAGTTCCTAGTCACTTCTGATCCTATTCCCAATCTTTCTCACTCAGATATATTTCCATCCTCAAGTACTCCACCAGAGGTCCCTCCTATCAATGAGTCAGTAGCTCCTATTACTGATCCTCCAGATAATTTCACAACCACACCTGATTCTTCCCTTGATCCTCCTACTGATTTACCTATTGATCCTATTCATTCATTTCCTCCTAATTCTCCTTTGCCCATAGAGGTGGCATCTTCTCCTTCTGATCCATCTAACTAACATGTTAGGAAGTCCACTAGAGTCTCCAAACCTCCCATTTGGCTAACTGATTATGTGCACCCTTCTTTATCTTCTACTTATACTTGTATCTCTACTTCATCACCCTATCATATACACCATTTCATTTCCTATTCTCGTCTTTCATCTTTATTTCAGGCTTTCCTCACTTCATTTTCTTCTGAACTTGAACCAACATCCTTCTCTCAAGCTGTCCAACATGACAGGTTGATAAAGGCCATGAAACTTGAAATTGAGGCATTAGAACAAAACAACACTTGGGAAGTGTTGACTTTACCTCCTAGGAAAGTTCCTATAGGGTGTAAATAGGTTTACAAGATTAAATATAATGTAGATGGCTAAGAGTTATACTCAGCAGGAGGGAATTGACTTTCATGATACTTTTTCTCCTGTAGCTAAGATGACTACTGTCAGAACTGTCATTACAGTTGGTGCACTTCGACAATGGCCTCTTTTTCAAATGGATGTTCACAATGCTTTTCTAAATGGTGAACTACATGAAGAAGTCTACATAACTATGCCTCATGGATTTGGTAGCCAGGGGGAGCATAGGGTGTGTAGACTACTTAAATCACTCTATGGCTTGAAACAAGCTTCTAGGCAATGGAATTTGAAATTGACACAAGCTCTTCCAAAGTCTAGGTTCCATCAAAGCAAACATGACTACTCCTTGTGTACTAAAACAACTAATGGAAAGTTTTTTCTCATACTTGTCTATGTATATGATTTGCTTATTACGGGTAATGATCTTGAGGAAATTGAGGCATCTTAATCATCCTTGCATCAGAACTTCAAACTGAAGGACCTTGGGGAATTGAGGTACTTTCTAGGAATTGAAATTGCAAGATCTTCAGAAGGCATCTTTATGTCCAGTGAAAGTATGCCTTGGAAATGATTTCAGAAGCAGGACTCTCAGGATCAAAGACCAAAAAGATTCCAATGGAACAGAATCTGAAGCTTACACGCATAGATTTTGATAAGGTTGTAAAGGAGAACATTGATGACAACATTCTGGAGGACAGAAGCATCTTTCAAAGACTAGTTGAAAAGATTCTATACTTGACAATCACAAGACCTGACATTGTTTATCCTGTCCAGAGGCTGAATCAGATTATGCATGCTCCAAAGTAGTCTCATTACGAAGCTGCATTACATGTTGTGAAGTACATTAATGATCAGCCATGGTTGGGAATTCTAATATCCAGCAATAGTGCAGAGAAAGTTCAAGGCTTCTGTGACTCAGATTGGGGAGCACGTCCCATGTCCAGAAAATCAGTGACATGATTCTGTGTCAAGCTAGGGAATTCTATCATTTCATGAAAGGCAAATAAACAATGTACTATCTCAAGAAGCTCGGCTGAGGCTGAGTACAGAAGTATGGCTCACACAGTGGCAGAGTTTATATGGTTGAAAGGCTTGCCAAAGGAACTAATAGTCAATGTTAAGGAACCTATGGAATTATTTTGTTATAATAAAGCTGCACTACAGATTGTTGCAAATCCAATCTATCGTGAAAGGACTAAACATATAGAAATTGATTATAACTTCATAAGAGAAAATATTCAGGAGGGGTTGATCAAAACTGAACACATAGGGAGCAATAAGCAGCCAGCAAATATTTTGACAAAAGCTTTGGGAAATCAATAACATGCTTTTTTTATTTCCAAGTTGGGAATGAAAAACATTTTCCTTTCTCAACTTGAGAGGGAGTGTTGAGATTAGCAACTTAGGTTACCTAGCAAATTAGTTAGCTTTGTCGTATTTTACCTATAACTATTTATCTTGCATTATTCTAGAAAGTTCATTAGTGAAAATTAGAGTTAGTGGGTAGTTATATATATATATACAAGTACAATATATTTCATTTTTTCAGTTAGTTAAGGAGATCAGATATTTTCTCATTCCTTTCTTTCTGCCTTCTCCCTTTATCTCCTTAGATGAAACTTAGGTCATAGCCATGGCAGACCTTGGGCTGAATTTAACAGTAGGGTGTCCCAAACTTCCTTTGCATTAGTGCATGCAGATACTCATTTACAGGACCGAAGCCACATATGAGTATATTAGCTCTGGAAATTTTCTCCATGAATTTGTGATTGATATTATTAAATGATGTCGTCCAAACCCACTGCTTAAAAGCAATAGTTACGGTCAATCGCAATATAATATACCCAACTAAGAGTCGGGGTCGAATCCACAGGGACAATGTGTATGCGACAAGGGACGTAGGATAATTATCGCTTACGGTGCAAAGCCAAACGGGTTAAAAAATGTTTTTGAAATTATATTTATTTAATTGCGGAAATATAAACTATTCTAGAAAGTAAGTAAAATGGTCAATGGATATAAGGATGATTGCATCGGAATTACACATAAAGTAACGATCCAATGTATTTTATATCCCTTCCAATAATAGTCACAAAGGTATGCTTAGTTGCTTCTATCAATCGTGATCTCTCTACTTATCATAAATCTCTCTCGAGTAATTATAATTATTTACTAGATGCACTCTGTCGAGTTACGCTAGCTAGATTTTCATGACGGTTCACTTGGATCGCACTCGAGGTATCGCTATCTCTAATCCAACCTCTAAACCCTCGGTTCTGACTCTCGTCTATACACCGGGAGTGATGTTGTTCAACAACTACCTAAATATGCACTCTCTCTCGAGTAGATACACACTAAATAGGCATGGTTAATTGAAATTCCTTTCAATTAACTAATAATAATTATGTAGTTGAACAAATAAAGATTCAACAAGAAAAACATATATTAACAATACAAGAACTTCAATTAATACATAAGCACAACAAGGTATTTTCATAAACAAGATTCAAGTGTTGGGTAAAATACTACACACTTTGATATTCAATACAAAGCAAGGAAATGAAGAAAGCAACATAGAAATCCTTAACCACAAGCTTCAAATCTTCACGATCAAAGTGTGTGTGCAAAACCTAGCTTCCAACCTTGTGCTCAATCCAAAATGAGCTCCCAAAAAAGTGTGTGTGCAAAACCTAGCTTCCAACCTTGTGCTCAATCCAAAATGAGCTCCCAAAAACTAGTCTCTTGTTGGATGATCTTCCAAGCTTGTTTTCCTCCCAAAATGCTCCCCAAAACTGGTCAAATTGCTTCTTATTTCTAATGTGGGCGAGCTCATTACACAATATAGGGTTTATACAAGAGTTTTCCCGATTTTACGTTTTAGTCCTTCAGGTTTTGGCTGTTGAAAGAAGCTCCACGGCCGCGGCCGCAACGGCGGCGCACACTATTTCCAAGAGCACCCGCGACCGCGACCACGAGAATTCCTGTTGTGTTTGGAATTTAGAAAACCGTAAAAGATAAAAGTTGTATCACTTTGAGTTGAATTTCCAAAAATATATTATGGAGCCCAAACAGAGTTCTGAGCAAAACATTATATCTATTTGACTAGACAGTGCGCAATATGCCTCATCGGGTCTTCGTTCGTACTTAATGATCATATTTGACCCCCGAATACGATCTCAGCTTAATTCCTTGGGCTTTTACTCTGACTTCAAAGCTCCAAATCACTTGAATTCATTCCAAAATATGTATATAGCTCAGAATCACTCCTATAAAGCATAAAACACACCATTAGTGCAAAGCACTAGCGATTAAAGCGCAAACTCAACTAAAGTGCAGTAAATTAAAGTGTAATAATCGACTAAAATACGTAATTATAGCCTATCATCAATACCCCACACTTAAATCATTGCTCGTCCTCGAGCAATCAAACTACACTTTATATAGACACGACCTTTTTAAGCAGTTTTCCTAATTCATCACACCAAGAGTATTTAAAATAGACTAAGCACAAAATCGTAACATATTCACCTCAAGATTTGACTCACAAGCACCACGCATTATTCACAACTCATGTACTTAGTCTAACATAGAGGTCACTGACATTTTCTTTCCTTCATGAATCAAGTTCCCTCACACAACAAAAGAGAGTAGTTCCACACAATAAAATTTAAGAACACTTAGGAACTCAAGGTAGAAAACATTCACTCACTCTCAGAAATAACATTCATATGCCACAAATGATGCACCATAAGCTTGCCCGTAGTGTATTACTCCACTAACTAGCTCATTCAATCTAGGATCAATTAGGACTTTATTTGGTTGTAATGTAGGCTAGGGGACGGGTAGGATACATTTAGATATAAGAGTGACTACACCTCCCTAAGCACTTTAATACATATACTTTAACATTCAAACTTCATACTTATGTCAAACCAAACTCCACCTTCACATCAATATACATCAACTCCCAAATTATTTAAGCACAATTATATCAAGAGTCACCACTATTTTTTTTTATAACAATGCAACTAATTTTTTTTTCAATTCAAGTGGATCTTGCTTTTTCAAAAACTGTGCACCTTTCTCCTTATTTTATTAGTTCCACTCAAAAGCCAAACCAACCACCCCACACTTTAACTTTTAGAAGGTTCATAACAATTCAAGTGCTCGTGAGAGGTTACAATGGTTCAAATAGATTGTTAATTAAATCAAATGGGTTAGGATTGTAATGTGGTTGCCAAAGAAACTAGATTACAGGCTCAAGGGGACAACTACGATACATAACAATTAGGCGGGTAAAATATACTTATCAGGCTCAACAAAGAAACTCCTGTATCACTTCCAAGACTGAACAAAACTACTATTTCGCTTTGCAAAAATCAGGGCAAGTTCTAGACATCAAATGCAATGCATAGAATACAACAAACCTCACACGCGCATGGCACATAACTCACTCAGAATTGGATTCATCAAGACACTCTAGTTAAGGTAGTTGAGCAAAGTTAAGATAATACAATTTAAGGTACTTCTACAAGAGTCAAGAATTGAGCCTAAGCGTCACAACCAAAGTACTCATTATTCTCAAGGCATAACAAGGTCAAGAGATATTGCTTCAATTCAAAACACATTACAATAGCTCCTACTCCCAAAAAAACTAACTACACCCGGTTCAAACAAAACCCTTGGAAAAGAACCGCGGTTCTAAGAAAAACCAAGGGGGAATTATTCCACTACCTAACAAAAGAAAATATTTTTGTGCTTTTTCTTTAGACTTAAATCCCTCAAGAAAATTTTCTAATAGATCCATCGCTGGGAAATGTCCAATATTTTCAATTAAAAAAAATTATTCAATTAAACTAACACAACTAACATATCATAGAAAATCATCCAGACAATCTCCTCACCCCACACTTACAATTGTGCATTGTCCTCAATGCACACCATAACTAATAAGAGGGCAAAAGAAACTCCTTGGTTGGCCAAAGGCCGAAGCACTAACAGCTCATGGGGTACTCAGACTTCTCCCAAGCTTGGTCCTTCGTGCGGGTACCTCACACTTAGTTCCAACCGTTTGATTTGTTATTGCATCCTTCTAAAACCTTTGATTTCCATTCTCCTAAAAATAAAAATCGACACAACAAGAATAAAAAAATAATAAAATAAAATTGGGTTGCCTCCCAACAAGCACTTGATTTAAAGTCGCAGCATGACGCAAAAAACATTACCACTTTTATTGCCACTTGTATGATATGAACAGGGCACCTAGCTTGGAATCAAGCTTGTGACCACGAGCGATAGGGCGTTGTAAGTTTATTATCGAGCCAATGCTCAATTTTTTCATTTTGCACTTCTTGGATCGTATGTGAGGAATGTCATTTTGCTTTCTTGTTTCCTCAAATTGTAAGATATATGGCTTGAGTTTTTCCTCCTCGCACTCCTTCATTGATTCATGTAGTTCAACTTCCGTGTCACCACACAATTCCAACATTGAAAAATGCTTGAAATGAGACATAAAGCCTCCAACTTGCAATGTTTCTTGGATTTTGACATCCTTCTCTTCTCCCGGATTAGAGTCAATTTCAAATGATGTTGCATTTTCACAAGATTACTCTAATTCCATTTTTTCCTTGGCATCATTAACACTCATGGGGTCGGTTGGCGGATGTTCCATTCTTGACTCTTCAATTCTTAGCTCACCTTATTCCTTATTTTCAAGAATGGTCTTCAACATGAGCATCATTTTCTCATTTTGAATATTTGAGAGCTCTTCTTGATTTTGATCAAGTGCTAAAGAATTTTGGAGACTATTTTCCAAAAGTTCCTCCAAAGCACTTTGTTCTTTGTTTCCTTATTCAAATAAACACTCCCACATGAGCTTGAATTCTCTATTTCGGTTATGCTCAACTTCTTCTATTTCTATAGTCCTATCATTTTCATAAATACAATAGAATCATCATAGCGGGGGCTTTGGGAAAAGAAGGACAAATAAGCACAATAATTTTAATTACCATTTTGGCAACCACAATTATCATAAATATTCCACTCATGGGGTTGAGATTGTGTGCACAGTCCATCCCCGGTAGAATTTAAACAATTTTGCCATGAATGTGGTCCTCCACAATAAGGACAAGGGTCATCAAAGTATGAACAACTACCATCCGATCGATTTTTATTATAAGATGCCATTTTGTACCAAAAAAAAAAATCTAAACAACAAACAAACAACGCACAAATATTCACAAGTTTGGACTAAAGCATTTTCGCTTACTTCTAAAACAACATAATGTACGCAACATTGTCCCCGACAACGGTGCCAAAATTGATGTCGTCCAAACCCACTGCTTAAAAGCAATACTTACGGTCGATCACAATATAATTTACCCAACTAAGAGTCGGGGTCGAATCCACATGGACAATGTGTAGGCAACAAAGGATGTAGGAGAATTATCGCTTATTGTGCAAAGACAAACGGGTTAAAGAAATATTTTTGGAATTATATTGATTTAATTGCGAAAATATAAACTATTCTAGAAAGTAAGTAAAATGGTCAATGGCTACAAGGATGGTTGTATCGGAATTACACATCAAGTAATGATCCAATGTATTTTATATCCCTTCCAATAATAGTCACAAAGGTATGCTTAGTTGCTTCTATCAATCGTGAACTCTGTAATTATCATAAATCTCTCTTGAGTAATTATAATAATTTACTAGACGCACTCTCTCGAGCTACACTAGCTAGATTCGCATAACGGTTCACTTGGATCGCACCCAAGGTATCGCTATCTCTAATACAACCTCTAAACCTTCGGTTACGACTCTCGTCTATACTCCGGGAGTGATGTTGTTCAACAACTACCTTAATATGCACTCTCTCTCTCTCGAGTAGATTCACACTAAATAGGCATGGTTAATTTAAATTCCTTTCAATTAACTAATAATAATTATGTAGTTGAACAAATAAAGATTCAACAAGAAAAACCTATGTTAACAATATAAGAACTTCAATTAATACATAACCATAACAAGGTATTAAATCCACACTTTAAACAAGAGTATTTTCATAAACAAGATTCAAGTGTTGGGTAAAATACTACACATTTTGATATTCAATACAAAGCAAGGAAATGAAGAAAGCAACATAGAAATCGTTAACCACAAGCTTCAAATCTTCAAGATCAAAGTGTGTGTGCAAAACCTAGCTTCCAACCTTGTGCTCAATCCAATATGAGCTCCCAAAAACTAGTCTCTTGTTGGATGATCTTCCAAGCTTGTATTCCTCCCAAAAGGCTCCCCAAAACTGGTCAAACTCTTCTTTTTTCGAATGTGGGCGAGCTCCTTACATAATATCGGGTTTATACAAGAGTTTTCCCGATTTTACATTTTAGTCCTTCAGTTTTTGGCTTTTGAAAGAAGCTCCGCGGCATTGTTTCCAACAATGGCCCAACCGCGGTTTGGACCGCAGGAATGCCTATGAAAGTTGTATCCCTTTGAGTTATATTTTCCAAAATACATAATGGAGCCCAAACAGAGATCTGAGCAAGGTTATGTCTATTTTACTAGACAGTGTGCAATATGCCTCCTCGGGTCTTCGTTCGTACTTAATTATCCAATTTGTCCCCGAATACGATCCCGGCTTAATTACTTGAGATTTTACTTAGACTTCAAAGCTCCAAATCACTTGAATTCATTCTAATTTATGGATATAGCTCGGAATCACTCCTATAAAGCATAAAACACACCATTAGTGCAAAACACTAGCGATTAAAGCGCAAACTCAACTAAAGTGCAGTAAATTAGAGTGTAATAATCGACTAAAATACGTAATTATAGCCTATCATCGTTAAACTTACTTCTTTCCTTGCAAACTTCCCTTCTGCCAACATCAAGTTTGATGGGAATTTCTTGTCCATCTAGAATAATATTGTGAAGTTCTTAATGTACAATAGTCAAGAAGTTTTTCCATCATAGCCTTCCACCAGATTTTATTGGGGTTGATCTCATTTCCCCGCTTTGAAGCCGAGGAACTTGCTTGAGCCGAACCCAAATGAGAATTTCTCTAGGTTGAGTTTCATGTTGTATTTTCTCAATATGTTGAAGGTTTCTTGCAAATATGTCAAATAGTCCTCTGCGTGCAGGGACTTAAATAGCATCGGCATCTTTAGCCCAAATGGAATTACACTGTAGAAATAGGTACCTTTTTTAGTAATAAATGAAGTATTTTCATGATCTTCCGGGTTCATTTGTTTTTTTGTTGTACCTGGAGTAGGCATCGAGAAAACTGAGGATCTCGTGGCTGGTCGTGGCATCGATTACTATTGATGTTTCGAAGAGGAAAGGAATCCTTATGGAATGCTTTGTTTATGTCTTTGTAGTTTACACACATTTTAAGTTTATTCCCCTTCTTGGGGACTACGACTAAGTTTGCTAACCATTCAGGATGTTTTACTTCCCAAATGGATCCTATTTTAAGAAGTTTGGTTACCTCGTCTTTGATGAATGCATGCTTTATCTCGGACTGTGGCCTTCTCTTTTGCTTTATCGGCCTAAATTTTGGGTCCAAACTCAATGGATGAGTGGTAATCTCCAAAGGTATCCCTGTCATGTCAAGAATGGACAAATCAAAATAATCCATATTTTTAATAAGGAATTTAATGAGTTTTTCCCTGAGCTCGGGAGTTAACCCTGTGCCTAGGTATAACTTTCGATCAGGCAGATGCTCGATCAGTATAACTTGCTCCAGCTATTCTACTATTGATTTGGTAGCGTCCGAATCTTCTAGGATGACGAAGGTTCAAGGTATCCAATAATCGTCGTGTTTTTCTTCCACCTACTGCTTCTCTAATTCAATCGAGACTAGTAATTGTGGTTGTTGTTTGGCATCCTATTTTTCTTTGATATCTGATCCCTTTGACGTTAAAAGTGCCGATATTGGTATCACTGCATCAACTACGAACATTTCCTGCGCATATGCTGCTCCCCAAATACTATTTTTATCCCGTTCGGTGTCGGAAATTTCATCATTTTATGGAGAGTTGAAGGAAGTTCCCTCATATTTTGAATCCAAGGCCTCCCGAGTAGGGTGTTGTACCTTATGTAGCCCTCGATTAAATGGAACTTGGTTTCTTGAATAGTTCCGGCCACATTCACCGGTAAAATAATATCTCTTTTAGCCGTTTCGTTGGCCATGTTGAAACCATTCAGGACCCGAGCTGCGGGCACGATTTTGTCTTGTCGGCCAAGCTTCTCCATGACCCTTGATTGGATGATATTTGGCAAGCTATCTGGATTCACTAAAACACGCCTAACTTGAGCTTTATTCATAAAGATAGATATTACCCGAACGTCATTATGGGGTTGAGAAATCCCTTCTCTTCCTTATCGTTAATGATACATTGCCTTCTGGCACATAATCTCGTGTCCATTTTTCCATAGTAATTGATACCTTAGTGCGTTTGAATACGGGAACCTGGAGAATATTGACCCCGCTGACAATCATGTGGATTACATACTATGGCTCTTCCTGTTCATTTTTCCTATTGGCGTCCCTTTCCTTGAAATAATTCTTGGCTCAATCACTTAAGAATTCTCGAAGGTGGCCCTCGTTGAATAGACGGGCTACCTCCTCTCTTAGTTTCCATCAATCCTCGATTTCGTGGCCATATGTGCCGTGATAATTACACATCAAGTTAGGGTTTCTTTGGGAATGATCAGTCTATATTGGCCTCGTCCATCTAGTATCTTTGAATCTTCCGATCATTGACATAATACCTGATGTGTCGACATTAAAATTATGCTCCGATAATTGAGGTGACTCTGTAGGATCGACGTGCATATCACAATCAATTTTGCTCATAAGTCCTCGAGAACTCTATCCTCGATCACTTCTTCGATCAATCCGGGTGGAATTGTGTCCTGGACCGCCCTTTCTGCGATCTACGAGTTTTTGGATGATATCGATATTTGCTCAGCCAACTTCCCTATCGATGTCCCTCTAATTTCTTGTTACAGACCTGTTAGGATATACTGAACCAGACGGAGCTCCTAATGAGTCATTTTCTACCCTGATCTTCGATTGATATCGATTATTTATATCGTCCCAAGTCACCACCGGATATTCGATTAAATTTTGCTTTAGATGGTGTGACGCTATCGAACTCTGTTCATTCAAACCCTGAATGAAGGCTTGAACAGCCCAATCATATGTGACTGGTGGCAACTCCATGTGTTCCATTTGAAATCGGGACACAAACTCCTTTAGCATTTCATTATCCTTCTATTTCACTTGAAAAGGTCAAATTTCCTCGTCGAAATCTTTATGGCCTCGACGTGCGTCTTTACAAAAGAAATTTGCTATCATGGCAAATGAGTTGATGAAATTTGGTGACAGGTTGTGGTACCAAATAGGTTGTGCATTCAATTTATTAATTTGATTTTGACCTTATCGATAATTACTTATCGGTTTTTGATTTGTACATATGCTTATCATTATCGTTTCAATAAGGTTTTGATTTTTTTAATTTCGATATATCAATTTTTGGGGCTTATCAATTCTGTTATTTGTTATACCAATAAGAAAATTTGCGGGATTTTACGGAAAGTATATCGCTATAAACACGCCTTACTAATATGGACAAAAAGAAGCTAAAATAAGACGAACACAATTTATAACATAAAAATTTTGTCAACACGCACATGCAACAAAACTAAAGCAAGGGATCAAATGTATGCTACCAACACTCCAACGGTATAAATCAAGAATAAAAATACATCATCTCGGCTAATTCTATTTTTCATTAATTTTAACTTCATTCCCTTGTGCTTTAAATATGATTACTCCTTAAATATGGTAGATAAAATAATAGGGTTAGGGACTTAAGATAAAGGAAATGGTATTATAGAATAAGGGCAAAACAAAAATTTAGTATATCTTATTGATTTATCGATAAACGGATAACTGAAGAGGATATAATCTAAATCGAAATCGATAACTCGATAAGAAAATTTTTGAAATCGAAAATAAAATCGATAAACCGATAACAGATAATCGATTTGATTAATGGATAAACTGATTCGAATGCACACCCCTAGTACCAAATCATTGCTCCCTTTGATAGAGTTTCTCCGAGCTTCTTCAATAGAACAGATTGGATCTCATCATCTTCCAAAGTGTTACCTTTGATGGAGCATGTATAAGAGGCGACATGCTCGTTAGGATCGGTGGTATACAAAACTTTTTGGGAATGGACTTCGGCGCAGCACTTGGAGGGAACGACTTCTGTACGAACTTCTTCGAGTTAAGACCTTTTAGGATCGGGGGTGCCCTTATATTTGATCAACTCGCAAATTGTACGTTTCTAACTTCTGTCGTTGGCTTCAATTTTCTTTTCTCCCGATTCAATCCATTTGGTGAGCTCATTGAGCATCTTCATGATGGCGGGGTTAGTTCTTGATCTATTATCGTTCAATTTTTCCTACACATGTTCGACCCTATGAACAACTTCCTGTGATTTATCGAGTTCGATTGTGCTAGGTGCTCGATTATGATTATGGAGTTGTGCTATCACAGCTTTCTGAGTTTGCAACATTTCAAATATCATTTGAAGACTAATCATGCATTCTTCACCACTTTGTGCATTTTGATCGGCTGCCCAAGCTTATATCTGGATGCCGTTTTCAGGGTCGATGCCTAAATTTCCATGGATGGCATCATGAAAACTAACATCGATTGGATCTATGGTCGGTAGTCCGTCGGGATTGATTGGAGGTACCTCATTTCTCGGGGCGGCTATGTTCTCGCTCTCGCCATGAAGACCAAGGCCGACTTCAGCGTGAGTGGGTGGTGCTTGAGAGTTAGACATGTTGATTCCTGAATAATATACTTACGACAACAAGCATAAAGTAGTGTGTGTTATGAGGATTAATACTAGGCAGTCACTATTGTCCTTAGCCCTACGGTGGGCGCCAAACTGTTTACCCTAAAAATTAGATATTAAATTATAATATGGTTTAAGGATATATTATTTTACCTATTACTAATTGATAAACGTAAAGACAAATGATGCAAATTGATAATAATACAATGCAAATTAGTGTTTTGTCAATGTCCTAGAGCTAATTAACCGTCGAGCTTGGTAGAGTAAGAACAATTAAAGAGCGGTAAGTTGATGAGCACAAGAAATAATTATATTATATTGCTTTGATATTCGTGAATGTAAGATGATTTACAAATGATAGGGACTCCCTTTTATGTACTATAAGAATCCTAATTATGGTACAATTCTAATTATGGAAGTAATTCAATGATTGGTATGAATAACCGCCCTTGATTCGATCTGTTCCAGGATTTTCGCTGTGATCTTCCATTGGTTACAGATATCTCGTATTCCGTTATTGCACCTCACTCGAAGTCGATCATACTTAACCTCGATTCTGCTGGCCTCGATCTCATCGGATGTCTCGATCCTTGAACTCGATATCTCATCTTTGTGTTATAGTCCGATTATTGCGAGACTGACCCTGGAAGTGATCTTCTGGTCTCAATTAAATAGCAAAATACCGTATAGAATGGTTCAAGTGTACTTTTCTTGTTTGATTTGAGCGGAAAGATATATAGTATTCCCTTATTACACCTTTTTAGTCAATTGAAGAAAAGAATGATATCCTTTTTTTTATATATAAGCAAGTTATTTTAAATTTTTTATTAATCTATAACTTGTTTTAGATTATAAGTTTTTTTTTTGGATAAAAAAACGTGTTCAAGATCACATAAAATGAATGGAAGGAGTGTGATAAAGTCTTATTCACTTTAGGTACATACAAATTAGTGCGAGAATGCTTTTAGCTAGAAGCCTTTGTATAAAGATTTCTGCGTCGTTTTTCCTTTCTTTTGAAATTTAGGTCACTGACTACAGGAAAGCTTGATGGACTTTTTCAGTGGGGCTGTTCTTATTTTTCTGTGTCAAAATTGAGCAATTATTAGGTTACCAAAAATATGTTATCAGTCTGCGGCATTTATACAACATAACAATTGTTTGTCTCCTAAATTTTTTGCTACTCAATTCTTCTCCTCCCAAAGTATATTTTATCTTCTTCTCCTACTTTTTTCCTTTGTGAAATGGGATAAATAACACTCATTAAATGAGCATGCATTACCATCACTATTTACTCGTTGTTATGAAATAATATAAGAACAAGAATAATAATACAAGAACAAGAACAAGATAGAGAAAAGTAGAGAGAGGAGTATTCTTATTGATACTTTGGGATGATTTACGATGGGAGAGAACCCCTTTATTTGTAGGGAGGTGGTGACTTAGCCACCAAGTAGTAAACCCTAGGATCTCTCTAAATATGGACATTCACCTTAAATAGAATATTTTATAACACCCCCCCTTGAATGTCTATTCAATAATGTGCCTCGTTAAAACCTTAACTAAAAAAAAACCCAATAGGAAAAAATTATAGAAAAGGAAAAAGAGTACACATGTTTGAATATGCGCCTATTGGTTGCCTCGTTAAAAACCATGTAAGGAAAACCCAGTGAGACAAAACCTTGTAAGGGAAAAAAAGTGCAACGCGCATTAACTCCCCCTGAAAAGAGCATCAATTCACATCCTTGAGCATTTGCATTCTAATCTTGTGCACCATCTTCAAAACGATCTTTTGTAGAGATTTGATAAATAAATCAGCCATATTGATTTGAATAAATATTCCGCACCTTGAAATTATCATTCTTGATAGATATGAACATCTTCATATAATGTCGTGGAATGACTCTTCAATATCTCCATAGAGGTATTCTCGATGCCATCATGCTTATAGTTATAGCAAGATACATATGTACACAAGTTGCACTTAGGATGTGGTACTTCAGGACCAAGAATTGTATATGCTTCAAGCAACTTCAATCTTTCATGGATTGACATATAAGTTAAGTCATATAAGCCATATAATAGACTTTAGATGCATATCAAGTTTTCATGTCATGCTAAACAAATAAGATATCGAAAACTGATTACTCATACCATTGACTTTATACTTTCAAGTATATGTCCAAAACCACATGTCTTTCATATGGAATCAATTCTGCTTGAATTGTATCTCTTCCATTTAGCCAATATTTTTGTTTGTATTCGACAAACATAAGATCCTCATCGATATTTAGCGCTATCATAGATGTCGTCGACGAACATTTTATATCGATTCCAGTAAATTTTCATAAAGACATAACATGGAGATCTCTTTATTCATATATTCAGGTACCTGAATCTCTCATGAGATTTTATGAAGTGTTATGTCATGTGATCTTCTAGATCACTTGCCTCCCCATTATGATCACTTTGATCGTTTGCTCATCTTCTTTATTAAGAAGTTATTTTGAAACCGATTTGTCTATACGCTTTAAGCGTATCAAAGACTTTGTCCTTTTGGGACTTAATATGAGCATTTGCAGTGAGAATATAGTTACTTTCTTTGGGTCAGCAAATGCGTATAGCATGCTTTGCAATATGTTGCAATTGAATTATCCTTTTATGAACTTCAGGTTCATATTATGATATTCGAGGATCTATATATACAAATGATAATTCATCCCATGTAACCTTTTCTCAAGTGTTTATCATGTCTCCCCCTCATGTTAGAAAAGCTAACTTGTTTCCTCAACTTTGAGAGTCCATCTTTGTGCATTATGGTGTTAATGAAAATATACACCGCACATAAATAATAATAAGATGAAATTATTTGGTTCCTGACCCTGAACCACTTGTGAGGGGAGAATATAATATACTCTCGTATACAACATATCAAACTGATATATATATAACTTTGTTCTAATAAGAAACAGTTTAGCTATTAAGTGGAGGCACTCAATAATTATCTTGCTAAACCAACTATGATATAAACCAACTTATCAAGATGAGCTATCTTGAATAGAAAATCTGGAAATTATGCTCGAAGTTATATTACTGAGCAATTTACCTTGCAAGCACCGGCTAGGCTGCGGGTTAATAACAATCGCACATGTAACCATATCATAGATGCATCATATGTGGTATACATGGCAGGTGAATGGGCCCATATTCACCTTTGATATTTCCAGAATTCATGGGATTCAACCCGAACTCTTTAGTTGGTCAATTAATTAATGAGAACAAGTAATACAAGAGAATTCGTAAAGAACTTTCTAGTTCTTTAATATTTACCCATGTGAATTCTCTATTACTGCACATCATACTTAAAATGATATGGCTAACCCGAATGCCAACTGAACAAATTATCAATATTGATAAACTTCAAATTTACACTATGACATGTGCAATTATCAATGAACTTCAAGTTTATTATGATATGGGTTTTTATATCAATAAACGTCCACTTTATTGTGGTATTCTTGTGTAGTACAAACTGGAGAATAAAGCGGGTAGTTTTTCACATACAGATTATCCCGCTACAAGTTGTAGTAATAGAAGATATCAAATCTTTCCTTTATTTATAGTCTCAATATAATCAATCGCTTTCGCATATACTTTGGAAACTGAATAAGTTTCTTTGAGACTTACTACAACACAATACCTTATTGGTAATCAATTGTGTTTCTCCAACATAGTAATAATTGGCTCTTCTAGAGCTCTCAATTAATTTTGTACTACCACAAATTCATCAACATCCATGTGGTGAATATCTCTTTTAAAGAGAAAGTTATACCATTATGGTCATGTCAAAGTTATATGCAAGATATGTTTCTTGCATTATTATTGTCCTTTGATAATCACATTGACAAATTATTTTGGCGTACAATAGGTACGTGACCAATGACTATTCATGCCATAACAATGACATTATTTTCATATATCATCTTAAACCTCCTTCTAGGGGTGAGTGTGGTATATTCAATACCAATTTCATGTTCATATTTTTCCAATAATGAATATGTATTCGTGAATCAGATGTTATCACATTCACTGCGGGGATATGTGATTTTGTTATCCTTTTCAAATCTGTAAATGCGTCTGGCATTCGATTTGCTATTCTTTGCAAATGGATATTATTTTGCACCTCTTTTTCACAAATAGAGGTATGTGGGTCAAGATGAGATAATGATGCATTTTTCCACAAAATTTTCCGTTTGGTTTCACCAACTTCTCCCCCTAATTTTGGAAAAAGTGTCTCATCGAATTGACAGTCTGCAAATCGTGCAGTGAACAAATCCCCTGTCAATGTTTCGAGGTAGCGAATAATGGAGGGCGATTCAAACTCAACATATATTCCTAACCTTCTTTGCAGACCCATTTTGGTGCAATATGGCGGTGCTACAGGCACATATACTGCACATCCAAAAATTCTTAAGTGGGATATATTAGGTTCATGACCCAAAACTCATTGCAACGGGGAATATTTGTGATAATTCGTCGTTCTGAGACGAACTAGCATTGCTGCATGTAAAATGGCGTGACCCCAAACCGAAGTGGGCAGCCTCGTTTTCATGAGTAAATGAGGAATTCAAGATTATTCTCATCTATTGTCCCAATATGATATCCATTTTGAATGATATCTTTAAAACTCAACAAGTTCCTTTTAGACTTGGAGGAGAACATTGCATTCTCTAAAATGTTGTTCCTTTAGGCAGAGTTATAGTTGCTCTTCCGGAGCCTTTAATCAATTTACTACTACCAGAAATTGTAGTAACATCTGCCTTACACATACTTAAATGAGAGTAATATTTCTTATCTTTGAATATCGTATGTGTGGTACATGAATCAATTAATCAAAAGAGATATACGAACATGAGAATAAACGAATTTAATCCGTTGCTTCATAATTAAACAATATTTTCAAAATCTGCTGAGGTTAGTCGATTAACTTAGTTAATAGTCGACTAACTTGGGAAGCAGTCATTAGGTTAGTCGACTAACTAAATCAGATAGTCGACTATCTTGCCTTGCGGAAAAGTCCAGTTTTAATGCGAAATATTAGTTAGTCGACTAACTAAGTTGATAGTCGACTAACTTAGTAAACAGTCATCAGGTTAGTCGACTAACTTAGCTTGCGGAAAAATCCAGTTTTAATGCGAAATATTAGATAATCGACTAACTGTTAGGTTAGTCGATTAACTCTACTGGAAAATAAAAATATCTTTGAAATTTAAGCATATTGAAACATTCTAAAGAACTAATACTAACATTATATCATAAGCTAACTAATAGGAGCTGATACTAATGACTATTAGTTTATTCACTAACTAATACAAATAAGTAAAATAAAATCAAACAATTCCATCTTCCTTCATCACAGATCCATCACCAATTAAGTGGTCTATTTTCCCCTCAGGGTGCTCAAAGAAGTCTGCCACATCCAAGTGGGTGATGTCAAAATTGTCGTCAGAGACAGAATTGGTTTCAGGGCATTTACCTTTTAGAGATGCTTGATAAAGCTCAACCAAATGTCTTGGTACACGGCAAATTTTCGCCCAGTGCCCTTTTCCACCGCAACGATAATATATAGTTTATGAACTATTTGCTTTTGGCTTCTCATCGATCGTGCTTGTGGCAGAGTGACCAACTTCAGGTTGTCATATCTCTCCTTTAAGCCATTCCACAAGATAGGTGGATCTTTGACTGTGATATATTCAATTTTCAAACCTTCATCAAGGTGATGGCGCAAGAAAATCAAGGCCTTAGCACAGTTTCAAACCTTCATCAAGGTGATGGCGCAAGAAAATCATGGCCTTAGCACAGTTTCAAACCTTCATCAAGGTGATGGCGCAAGAAAATCAAGGCCTTAGCATAGTCTTGGGTGGATGCATTATTTCTGTCTTTAATGGCGTCTCCAAGACTCATTGCATCCAAATGGATTTCAGCATCCAACACCCATGTCATATAGTTCTTGCCCGAAATTTCAAGGGCAACGAACTTTCTTTTCATAATGTAAGACATAAAATAAAATTACATCAAGAGCGGTCCATACTTACGGGCTTTATTACAATTATCACATTCACTTCAGGGAATGGATCATAATCATCTGTATGTGCTATATACAATCTCATGTCAAATATTACTTTCATAAAGTGAAAGATTATTTTGAGAATCTTTATTATTCTCATTATCACAATGATGACGATTATAATTCCGTCTATTACCACGTCCACATCCATTGATACCTTCATGGTGATAATTTTGTCTTCTTTCAGACTTATCACATACTGCTATCACATTCTCTAAATGGAATGAGAATGAAGCAAATTCAATGGGACGGATTTTCAATTCTTTGCCCACAATCATACATGAATTTAATCATGGCAAGACATAGAACTTTTACCACTTCACGTGGTTATAATTCCTTACAAACTCCATTAGAGTTATAATCAAACTTTGTTGTCTATGTTTGTATATGAAATCAAATCGTAGAATTTCAAGAATTTGAAAGTGGAAAAGTAAATTACTTACCTTTAAGGTATACCAATAAATGTTGTGATATCAAATATACCTCTTGAGTTTCCATCCCGTTGCATTACTTTATGATGATACCATCTCTTCTATTTTTCCGTATAGAAATTCTCCAGTGAAATTACAACGGCTGAATCGGCGCCAGATGGACCCCAACAATGAAAACCCGCCTGAACTTGAACAGAAAATACACCGGCTTGTCTTCTGGCTTCTTTCCTTCTGTTCTTCTTTTCTTTCTTTTTCCTCCTCTCTTTTCCTTCTATTCTTCTTTTCCGTTTCCTTTTTTTTTCTTTTTTTTCTTTTTTTTTTCGTTGTCTTTCCTCTTCTATTTTTCCGTATAGAAATTCATTGGAAGAAGAAAGAAATCAAATTCAATTGGTTAGAGACTCGTGTTGATAACGTGTTATGAAATAATATAAGAACAAGAACAATAATACAAGAACAAGAACAATATAGAGAAAAGTAGAGAGAGGAGTATTCTTATTGATACTTTGGGATGATTTACAATGGGAGAGAACCCCTTTATTTATAGGGAGGTGGTGACTTAGCCACCAAGTAGTAAACCCTAGGATCTCTCTAAATATGGACATTCACCTTAAATAGAATATTTTATAACACCCGTTAAGTTTTTGTTATTTTTCATTGTAAAGGCAGACTTTTTGATTGACTGCATCCCAGAAGTCTTCGTTAATCTGGGAAGGGCAGAGGCAAACAATATTAATAAAACAAGAGAGAAACAGCGACCTTTCTTTTATTTCATTGTCAGCGAGGTGGTTAGAGCTTAGATATACGAAAGAAAATATTCTCTTATCGTTAGTTTAGAAATATCCATCAAATGTAAAGTAAATTATTGTTTGGTTCATTTATTTATTCTTGGTTCAATCAAATATGTATCAAAATATTTTTTGCTTGGCTTCTTTTATTTATGTTGCTGTGAGGTGGTTGGATATATGAAAGAAAAATGTTTATCTTATCTTTAGTTTAGAAATATCCATCAAATCTCTAGAAATAAATTACTACTACTCTTACTTTTGTTTAGCCTTTAGAAATTGGGCTGTCATAAGTTTTGATATATTATTCACCCAACACAATTGTAATAGCTGTAAATTTTCGTCTTCTCTCTCTATATTGAGCTTTTATTTGGCATATTACACTTCGTTACTTAAGTTGTTCTAGTTTAGACATAGTATTAACTAGCTCTAATTTAGAGAGTGTTACCACACAATATTTAATTTGTCGAATGAGAATCTCCATTTTTTCCCTTCATTTGATGTCCAAAATAAACATTTCTATTTTCTACGCACCAAAAAACATTTTAGGATGTGGGAGAGGATTTTGCAGCGTCTAGTAAGTGTTAGGATCAGATGGCCAAGTTAGTATTGCATATACAAAGATAGACATATCAAACTTTTTTATTTTCCTCTTTTGCAAATTCTGCCGATTTTAATGGCATCCATAAAGGAAGTTTCAAAAGGATCATTTTATTTGCTCATTAACATGTTGTCGTTGAGAACTTCACTTAATTTTACTAAAGAAAAAGTTTTTGAAATCTAACCTTTCAAAGATTGTCGTTGAGAACTTCACTAATGTTGCTAAAGAAAAATGTTTTGATCATTTATCATAAATCAATTGGGTTTTTTATTTTTTTTTTGGCTATTCCCACACATATTAAAAACCTGTTTAGTCATAGATTTTGTTAATATTTTTTTTTTGGGCAATACAAATTTGTTCATAAATTTTATTGATATTTTGGAAAATTTTCAAGATTCAAATCTCAAAACCAGCTCAAGAGTTGGTTTAGACCCAAAATATTATTATTATATTTTTTTAAAAATTATCCCAAACTTTTGTATTTTATAAAAGAGTCCACCATTTATTATTTTGTAACTATGTTGTCTCGTCTTCTCAGATATTTGATACTATATTATGTGTACTATAAAATTAATAATTTTATACCAAATTTATTTATATTCAGGACTATGTTGTGTGATAATGATAATGAATGTTATTGATAAATGTATTGTTGGGTATTTGTGTGTTTTTAGAAATCATGGGTATGAGTCATGTTTCATATTATTCCAAAAAAAAAAAGTGAAATATGTTTTGAAAACTAAATTTCAAGTACATTCATTACTAAAAAATGATTTTATTAGAAAAGTTATTTGGTCACAGTTACATAAGTGTCACAATAGATTATTTTTCGGGACGGTTTTAACCGTTCCAATAGAGTGAAAAGACTTTTGGTACACTTTTAAAGAAAAAACATTCCCATAGGATAGTAATCATCACCATAAATTAAGCTATGAGGACGGTTTAATAAGGCGATACTATATGGATATTTGTAGGAACGATTTTTTGAAATAAAATATTTATTGGGACGGTTTATTTTTCTCTCCCACATTTCCCTCCAACATATTTATCAAGAAAAAGTAAAAATAAATTATGACCCCACAAAAATAAAAAACTATACTATACGGTTACTAATTAAGCTGTAAATCCTAAAACCTTCGTCTCTCACCAGAGAACCAATATCCTAGACAAATCCGCCTTTGAACTAGACCCGTCAACCGGGCCGGGTTGACCAGGGACCGGACCGGTACAATCCGGGACCGGACCGGACCGGTAGGGGGGGCCGGGCTGGGCTGGGTTGATAGGGGGTAGGGGGTTGGTCCGTTAATAATTTTTTTTATTCGGAACCGGACCGGACCGGCCCGGTACGTGAACAGTACCGTGAACCGGTACAGCCCGGACCGGACCGGCCCGGTTCAACGGTAACTTTTTTTTTATTTTTATTTTTTAAAATTTTGAATTGATGGGGCCCACATTTCCGTTGGCAACAGCTACAGATCCGTTGGCCAACAGATTTCTTGCAATAATGGCCATTTTTTATTTTTTTTGGTATTTATTAAATTACAATATTAACCCTTCTTAAAATCTATAAATACCCCTCATCTCTTCTTCATTTCTTCACTCAAAAATCTTATCTCAATCTCAATTCTCAAATTATCAATCTATCTCTTCCCTTCAATTTGCAAGATTACATATTTCATTTGTTACTCTTTTCCCGAATTTAATTTATCGCAATTTGTCATTCGGAATTTGAAGCTTGAAGTTCAAAATTAAAATACTTGCTTGAAGTTTGTTCGTGGTAACACCGGATTTGCGTAATCAAGTGCTCAATTTATTGTCAAATTCGGTGCACTCCCTCCAACTCTTTCTCTTATTTAATATTTTAATTGCATATTTGATTATATTTTAATTTTTACAATATGTTTAATGCTGCTAAAAGAGCGTGTAGAAAAGTTACTGGTAGGGGTGGAAGTAAAAAAAGAGGTAGTCCTGTAGCTTCTGGTAGTAATAGTAATGACCCAATAACACATGTTTCTGAATCATCGCCTAATTTGCAAGATGTAGAGATTGACTATGAACAATTACAAGAAGATTATGGAATAGAAGATAATGAAATTGGAATATAAGATGAGATACCACCTACACCTAGTAGTGGAAATCTGATTGTCACCAATTAATGAATGCTTTATATACTTATATGGAGATTGGGGAATCTGAAACCCCAAATTTATATGATTCTATGAACAAACTAAATGAATATTTGCAACAACTATATAATTATTATGCAAATGAATGTGATAATACTGCTCGTGCTTCTGACAATGTTAATCCCGCTATGCAATGTAGCAGTTCTTCTAATGTGGATGATGAAGGCCTTAATAGTTTTAATATTTTTTCTACATTTTCTAACACTCAAACCAGTAGCAGGAATATTGATGAGCTTCAATTCTACTTGCAGAAGCAAAAGGAGCCTCGCACAAAGGACTTTTCACCGTTGGGATGGTGGCATGAAAATGCAAAGCAATTTCCAGTTCTTTTCGCTATGGCTCGTGACGTGCTGAATGTGCCAATTTCTACCGTTGCATCGGAGAGTGCATTTAGCCAAGCAAGACAAAAACTTGGAGACACCCGCCACTCATTGGGAAGCAATGCTTTGGAATTTTTAGTATGTTTAAGAGATTGGATTAGATCGGAACGAAGAAATCAAGGAAAAGAAGATGTTGATAGCCCAGAAGACGAAGAAATTGGAGATATATTAACCCATGGAAACCCATATGAATTTAACTCCCCAGAAGAAGGTCAATCAGTTCATATTGATTATGATGAACTTGATAAGGCGATGCAAAACATTTGAAATTACTACTTCACTAGTTTACTTGTTAGAAAAAATGTAAACATTTTATTTTCTACTTATTAATTTGAAATTGAGAAATAAAGTAGCACTTGCAATAAGTGCAAAATTTTCCCATCTTACTTGTATTTATGATTTCATTCAATGATTACAAAGTATTAACATAATTATAACTTAATAGTTATACTTAATTTAAAAAAAATTAAAAATATACTAAACCCGGCCCGGCCCCTTTCAACCCGTAACCCGTATGGTTCAATTGTAACCCGAACCAACCCGGCCCCTTAGCAACCCGTTACTGTTCGACACGGCCCGGCCCGGACCGGAACCCGGACGGGTCGGAAAAAATCCGACCCGGCCCGGACCGGTAGACCCATTAGCCACCTCTACTTTGAACCTTCGTCTGGGCTTTTGCCTCTCTCGTCTTCAAATCGCGACGAACTATTTTGCTTACTCCGATGAAGGAATTCCGACGAAAGACAATAATTTCGACTAATATAAGGGAATCTCAAATGTAGATTATCGGTATTTCTCAGTTTTCGTGGATGTTCGTTTTCTCTGTTGTTTCGCCAGAAAAGTATTTCGCCGGGAAATTGTTTCGCCGTTTCTTCTGCTTTCTTTCTCTGGTAAGATTTCATCTAAACCCATGAATTTACTATGTCCTTTGTTTGTATTTAGGATTTCTAGTTTTTGATTTTATCTAAATCTGGAAATTTTTTGATTTCTAGTTTGTAAAATGTAATTATCTAGATAATTGGAAAAACAAGTTAAACTTTGTTTAGGATTTTTTGAGGTATTTTCAGTTGGATTTTTTTATCTGACTAACGGGAAGGAGTACAGTGGTGCCTTTGTACAAGAACAAAGGGGACATCCAGTGTTGCAATAACTACAGGGAAATCAAATTAATAAGTCACACCATGAAGGTTTGGGAGCGGGTGATCGTGGCGAGGGTGAGGGAGATGACATTTATATCTGTGAACCAGTTTGGTTTTATGCCGGGTCGCTCCACTACCACCTTGTCAGGAGGCTGGTGGAGCAGTTCAGGGATAAGAAGAAGGACCTGCACATAGTGCTTATCGACTTGGAGAAGGCGTATGATAAGGTCCCAAGGGAGGTGCTATGGAGGTGCTTGGAGGCGAAGAGCGTGCGGGAAGCATAGATCAGAGTAATCAAGGACATGTACGATGGAGCTAAGGCTAGGGTTAGGACGGTGGATGGCGACTCAAACCATTTTCCAGTGGTTATGGGGATCCATCAAGGATCAGCGCTTAGCCCTCTCTTGTTTTCCTTGGTGATGTTTGCCTTGGAATTTATATAGGCGCTCCTTTGTTGAGCCATATATTTATATTTTACCTGCCTAATTGTTATGTATCATAGTTAACCCCTTTGAGCCTGTAATCCTGTTTCCTGGGCAACCTCATTATAAGTCTTACCAATTTGTTTGAACTGACCATCTATTTGAAAATTTTAACCTCTCATGAGCAGTTGAACTGTTAGAAGTTGTGTAAAAGTTAAATTTTGGGATGTTTGGTTTGGCTTTTGAGTGAAACTAATGAAATAAGTAGAAAGGCGCACTGTGTTGAAAAAGTAAGAGCCACTTGATTTGGAAAAAAAAGGAAAAAAAGTTATACTATTGTGAAGACTATTACTTGATGGTGGCGGCATTTGATGTAATTGTGCTTAAAGAAGTATGGGTAATATACATTGATGTGAAGGTGGAGTGTTGGTTTGACATAAGTGGGATTTTAAATTTTCAAATGTATGTATTAATGTACTTAAGGATGTGTAGTCACTCTTATATTCAAATGTATCATACCCGTCCCGCAGCATGCATTACAACCAAATAAAATTATACTTGATCCTAGACGGAATGAGCGGGATTAGTAGATTAGTACTCTACGAGAAAGCCTATGGTGCATCTTTTGTGGCATATGAATGTCATTTCTGAGAGCGAGTGAATTCTACCTATATTGAGTTTCTACGGTCTTAAAATTTATTGTCTGTGAATAATGCATGGTACTTACGAGGCAAATCTTGAGGTGAAGATGTTACGCTTTTGTGCTTAGTTTTGTTTTAAATATTCTTGGTGTGATATGTTAGGGAAGTTGTTTAAAAGGTCATATCTATATAAAATGTAGTTTGATTGCATGAGGAGGAGCAATTGTTTAAGTGTGATGTGTTGATGATAGGTTTTAATTACGTATCTTAGTCACTTATTACACTCTAATTTACTGCACTTCACTTGAGTTTGAGCTTTAATCGCTAGTGTTTCCACTAATTGTCTAGTTTATGACTTCTAGGAGTAATTCTGAGCTATGTGGATATTGTGGAATGAATTCAAGTGATTTGGATATTTGAAGTCTTAGTAACTTTTCAAGGAATTAAGCTGGGATCGTATTAGGGATCAACGGATGATAGTTAAGAACGAACTAAGAATCGAGTAAGCATATTACGTATTGTCTAGTAAAATATACATAATGTTTTACTCAGAATTTCATTTGGGATCCACAATATATTGTTAGAAATCCAACTTAAAGATCTACAACTTGAATGTTTTTCCTTTTTCCAAATTCTAAATAAAAAAGGGTGAAAATTGCACAGCAAGTGTGCGGCCATGCACTGGCCGCACAAATGGGGCAGGTCAAAATCCGCGGTCAATTCGCGGCCGTGCACATTCTATCCGGGAAAAGTGTCCTTTTTCGTGTAGGAGAAGGTGTAATTGGGTGGGCTCGACAATACTTAGTATATATACATTGAAAAATGGTATTTTCAAGAGTTTTGACATAATTTGGACCTAAGGAGGCTAGGGATTCGACCGAAGGAGGAAAGAACACACTAGGAGCAAGAAGGAAAATTCTTCTACAAGTTTTTTACTTTCTTCTTCCTATTTTCATTATTTATTATGAATTCTAGTATTATAGTTTGCATACTATATGTTGTGAATAGCTAATTTGTTATCTAGAATTTCGATGGAACCTCTTATAGGATGATTTTCTTGTTACGTTAATATAGATTTGCCGTAGCTTTTCTCTTTTTGTTCAACTATGTGTATATTGTGGTTGGTTGAAGAACTCTCAATCGACTGTGTCTATTTAATGTGTATTACTTGGGAGAGAATGCATATTTAGGTAGTTATCGAACAACATAACTCCTAACGTATATGAAGAATTAATACAGAAGGGTTTAAAGGTGGGATAGGGATAACGAAATTTTGGTGCGATCTGAGTGTGTCGTACTTAATGCCAACTAGCGTAATTAAGGAGAATATGTCTAGTAAATTACTGTAATTACTCTAGAGAGAATAACAATACTCAGAGCGCTCACGATCGGTAGAGAAAAGTTAGGCAAATTTATAAAAAACATAACGGAAATGATTCCGACAATAGAGGAAATCATAACTCTAGACTTCCTTAATCTTGCCTCCAATCATTATCCTTGTTAATTGATAGTTTTACTGCTTTCTGGTCTTTGTTAGTTAATTAGATTAAAATAAATATTTTAATCTTTATAATTAGGAAATTGATTGGACTTGTGTTTCTTGATGATATTGAACAGCTGTAGCTAAGCCTTAGTTATTTGGGGGATTCAATTTCGAACTTGTAAACCAAATTATATTTGCAACGACCGCTTAATTCTTTTTATTAGACATAGTTGGACGTGATTATTCATCCAAATCAAGTTTGGGAATTTATGGTCAGACGCTAATTAAAAAATTTACCTTTTAACATTAATTAACAATAAAATTAATAATGGATCCAAATTGGTTAAGAACCTTACTTGTCTACTTTACTTAAAGTATATAGTCACAAATTAATACTCCTTCTTTAGTTGATATTGTTGACTAGTGGACTATTTTTGGAAGACCCCTCCAATCCAATTTAGTTGATTTACTTGTGGATTAGTGGGATTATTTCTGGAAGGCCAAAGTCTTGGCATTCTTCAAGGCAAGTAAGAATTGGCAGCAGCCACTAAATCCAAGGCCAATTTCAAGATTTTGGTGCATGACAACGATTTAACTTATCACCAAAACCCCACTAAAATCTCATTTTCCTTTACCCCATAGTAATTTATTAAGTTAACAATTAAAACAATTTTGTTATTTTTTCCCGAGAAATAATGCATTTTTGTTCATCTATTTTTGTTACAAGGCAGCAGTTTTCAAACTTCTTTGCCTTTTTGTCGGTCTTGAAAGTGATCCATTTACTTTAATGATCTCTCTCGGACTCTCTCCCCACTCTATAAATACTACCACAACATCCACTCCTTCATTAATTTCTTCATTCCCTTCTTCTTTCTCTTCTATTTTTCTGAGAAGATCCCAAAAATGGAGAGTGTCAGTGTCAAAAATATGCAAAGCCCACCTCGGAAATCTCACAAATGTTTGTTGGGAACTCAAATTTTCCTGAGAATTTTGGCAACTGCATTCACATTGGCGTCCACGTTGATTATTCTAACCAGCAAACAGACTGTCACTGTATTCGGCATTGAGATGGATGCTCGTTATAGCTACTCTCCCACTTTCAAGTAAAGAATATCAAAAGCAAATATTTGTGGTTTTATTTTGAAAGTTCTGAATCTGAATATTTCTTTGTTGGTTCTCTGCAGGTTCTTTGCTTTGGCAAATATTATTGGATGTGCTTTCTCTTTTCTGTCCCTCTTTCTGGCTTTTTTTTTGGGCCATAAGGGTTTTGACGCGAAGCACTACTTTTACATGTTCCTTCATGATTTGGTACGTCCAACTTTTCCCCTTTTCAATGATCAGTCACTTGTCAAATTAGCATGTTTTAAAATTGTTAGTAGTAGATCTGGATAACCAATTTGGATTTACGCAGACTCAAAGGTAATTTGTAAAGCAATTTGGGGCCTGAAAAAAGAATTCCTTTCTTCCTCACCCTATGGATTCACTCAATATTTTCCATTTATATACCTTTCTTCCCCACCCTAGAATCTTACAGTATTTTCCATATATAATTTGGAATTGACTCTTTTCTTATGAGGCTTAAACCTTAACGTCATTTACAATACTCTTTTCTAGTTGTTGGCGAATAAATTTATGTGAGCCTATTTGATTAGACACGAAATTCAAGAAAAAATAAAAGATTTTTGGAATTTGTGATCTGTCAAAAAAAAACTTTGTGGGCTTATAAAAGCTTCTTGTTAAGGGTATAACTATCCGTTTAAGCTAAATTGTTTTCAAATTTCGAAAGTGTTATTTTCTTTGGAACAGACAAAAATAAAATATGTTGATATAAACTGAGACTGTGGAAGTATAAATTTTGAGAAAATTGTTCTGACAATTCAAAAAAAAAAGAAAGTTAAAAATAAAAAGCAAAAGAAAGAGAAGCTAGTTCCTAGTAATGGTTCATTCGTTTAAATTGTGCTAGTATGACTGCATGGACTCTTTTCCTTCTGTGGCCTTTGGACTATTGTGAGGCATAACGTCTTTTAGAACAGTCTATTTGCCCATTAGTAAGGTATTTCTTAAGTATGTTCACCAAAGCTTACATATATGAGAGAAGAAATTACCTAATGTCTTTGTTTCTGCTAGGATTTGAACAATGATCTCTCATGGAATTTGATTTTATCATGAGCATAATGTTTGCAGGGGCAGACCTATCATGAGCATAATTTTTGATGAACCCGTAAGCAGAGGCTGATCCAGGATTTAAATTTTATAGGTTCAATTTTAAGATTTTTTATATTGAACCCATTATATATTTAAAACTATGGGTTCAAATCTATTATTTTTATAATTATAATAAATTTTTACACATAAATTTCTACTTTTCGTCGAATGTTATGGGTTCAATTGAACCCGTAACCTTGATACTGCATTCGCCTTTGCCTGTAAGCTTCATAAAAAAGACTGTATAAATACAATGAGGACCCCGTAATTATTTTACGATGTTGGTATTATGTGAATTAATGTTGGAATATTGATGTGATGACAGATTGTGATGGCAGTAATGGTGGCCGGATGTGCAGCAGCGACTGCAATTGGATATGTGGGGAAACATGGAGAAATGCATTCGGGATGGATGCCCATTTGCGATCATGTTTCCAAATTCTGTCACAAGGTTACAAACAGTGTCATCCTCTCCTACTTTGCTGTTATTTGCTACCTTGTCCTCACTATAATATCTGCAAATCAATCCAGACGGATCCAAGTTTAACACTTTACAAATATCTTACCAGTGCCAAATGTCCAAAAAAGTTTCGTTTTGTATCACAAGTAAAGACAAAACTCTCTGAGCCCATAATGTTATTTTACAGTAGTTGTAGTTTCTTTTATCTTTGGTGTGTAATCGTTAGTGCCTTGTAATTGCTGCCTTGGATATAAAAATGATGTTATTATGCATAGTTAGTTACTTTAATTGCCTAATTGTTCGGAGAAGTCAGTTACATATTGGGTCTTTAGGGATGTGAAAGGCAACAAAATCTTTAGAAGAAAAAAGTCAATTAGTATTCATATTATTCATAGTAAGCAACCTCCATTTCCAATCGAAAGGTTGTGAGTTTGAGTCTCCCCAAAAGTAAGGTAGAAAATTCTTGAAGGGAAGAATGTCGGAGGTTTATTTGGAAATAGTTTATCTACCCAAGGGTAGGGGTAAGGTATGCGTACACACCATCCTCCCTAGATCCACTAAGTGAGATTATACTGGGTTGTTGTGACAAGAGGGGTTGCTCTGATGGTAAGCAACCCTCACTTCCAACCGAGAGGTTGTGTGTTCGAGTCTCCCCAAGAACTAGGTGGGAAATTCCTGGAGGGAAGGATGACGGGGGTCTATTTGGAAACAGCCTCTCTACCCAATGGTACACACTATCCTCCTCAGACTACACTAGGTGGGATTTTGTTGTTGTTTTTGTTGTTGTTGTTGTTGCTGTTGTTGTTATTATCCATTAATAATGGGTTAGATAATGAACTTTTTCAAATTGGTCAAATATAGATAAAAGTTATGGATAATATAATTATTTATATTATCCGTTGATTAATTTATTTTTTAACCGTATTAAATATGGATCCAGTTGAATAATTTATTTATTTATTTTTTATCCGAATTATATCCGATCGGATCCGTCCATTTAACACGTGGCAGAGAATTTCCTTTAACCCTTACACGCGCGACTGAGAAGAAAAGTGAAAAGATTTATTAAATTGGACGACATATGTCATAATTGGGAGTCTATTTTGTAATGACAACAATTACACGTGTATTACAAACTCTTTTCTTTCTTAGTTTTCTCTTTTAATTTTGCTCGGTTGCTCCTCGTAGAGAAAAGATGGCTTTAGAGAAAGTAAATAATTTGAAGGTTATTAAACTGTTGCAATAAAAATAGTGTGCAAAGTTAAAAGAATATGGGGGTATTCTTGAAAACAACCAACTATTTTTTAGAAATCATATAATGCTTTAATAGACTAAATCAAAAAATTAATAGGAAATAATTTCACTATTACTAATACTCCATATTCAGTATTATTTTTACATTACTAAAAAACTATCAAAAAGCATCCAGAAAAATCAACCGAAATCGGTCAGAATCGAACAAAAACCAACCGATTTCCTATCGTTTTCAATTTGTCAAAAATTAAAAAACAATGGTCGCCAATGGGGAGAGACCGTAATAAGTCGATATTTTCGACTGAAATTGATCGATAATTATTAATACACTTTGACCAAGTTATCTAACAGAAAATAATCTTACTTATCGAATTCGGTCGACATTGTTGAAAATAATTTCAATTCATCCTACTTGATCATTTTCCTCTGTAGTGGTTACTAGGGATGTATATGGACCGGGTTGGTTCGGTTTTTATCAAAACGAAATCAAACCAACTATATCGGTTTAGATTGGTTCGATTTTGTCGGATTTTTCGGGTTTTCGGGATTTTTCGTTACATAAATATTATTTCAATCTTACTTTGTTAAAATTATAGATAAAGCTTTGATAAGTGAATATATGTTTAGTTAACATGGAAAAATTGACAAACATATGATCTATTAAAATATTCTAATGAGAGAATTTTTTTAGTAACACATGATAGTTATTTTCTTAGTCGCCTAACAATTATTTTTCTGTAATTTACGCTTTCAAGGTTAATACATGAGAGGATCCCAAATATTTCTATATTTTCTAAAGAAAATTCACTATAAAGTCTTAAATATATAAATTAAATTTATATATTTACATGTCGGTTTGGTTCTGATTTTTTTACTCAATACCAAACCAAGTCCAACCAAACCTAATCAAGATTTTTAACCGATTTGGTTTGATTTTTCAGTTTGGTTCGGTTTTACGGTTCGGTTTGAACACCCCTCGTGATCACCAGTCACCAGAAACGTATACTAGTTTCCGACGAGATTAAAGGATAGGGTTGAAGTGGATTCATATGATGAAAAGGATTAGAGTAATTCAGGGATTTAAATGGTTAAACAAGGATTAGTTAGTGTAGAATTAATGCGGGATAAAAGGAAAAAGTTGTGCTTGAAAAGAAAACGAAGAAAAAAAACAGAGTTAATGTTTTAAAATTTATACTCCATCTCATGAAACTGGCATATTGCATGCTCAAGGATGGTATTAAGTCCATTTCAAATAAGGATAGAGAAAAAAGGAGACCTGTAAAGTTTAAGCGTATAACTGACTTTTTCGAACAACTATAAAGTATAACTTAAGTATTGCATTGAGGTATTTATGTCAAATTATAAGTTTGTTTAGCCAAGCTTCTCTAAGGTAAGACGTATTTTTTTTTTAAAATAATTTTTTTAAAACTAGATGTTTGTTCAAACTTTCAGAAGGGTGCTTTGAGTAGAAATAAAAGTAGAAAAAATATCTTCTCCCTAAAAACTTTTTTTCTTAGAAGCACTTTTGTAATATATTTAAAAATATTTTTTTAACGATTGACCAAACATTAATTACTGCTGAATTTTTTTTCAAATTAATTAGCCAAACTTCTTATCAAGAGTACTTTTTTGTAAATCAATTTAGAGAAAATACTTCTGATTTTAAAAATTTGGTCACACTGGCTATTAGTAACATTCATGGTTGGAATTTGTAGTTATTACGTACCTAGCTCGTAATGCATATTGAGAGTGCCATCTAACTGTATTGATAAAGAGAGAAGTCCATACGGTTTTCATGATAGAGTTTATATTTATACTTCAACTAATTGAGTGGGTATTACGAGCTCCTACAATACAATGCATTGTTCACCAATATTTGAAATAGATAAAAAGAATTACCTTGCGTTTGTCGTAATTGGTTAAGGATAAATGGGAAGTCCAATAGATAAAATAGAATGTGTTTGAAAAACTTTATTCTACTATCCAAAAAGAAGAAAATCGTGGGTATATTTCAGTAAAATAAACATGACATATGACGTGTCTTTCTCACTTCCCCAACAAGCACGCAAATGTATATATCAACACTAAACACAAAACCCATGGTAAATGTGTCGCACACCTAATCTCCAAACCCAAAGCTTATGTAAACGACTAATAATGAGTTGTCCAATTATCTATTTATAAACGACAATAATGAGTTGCTAACTCCATCCATGCACGCCAATTCCTAATTCTACCTGCAAATCTCTCTGTGTTTGTTTTTCGGGAGAAGCGATGGAACTATAAGTAAAGCTCCACTCCAATCCCGAATAATTAGTTGATATTTATTAAGAACTCTACAAGTATAAAATGTTATAACTAGTGAGAGGTTGAAAAAAGGAATGCTATATAAGGATGTGAGCCAATTAATGTTGGAAATAGGAGGCTATATATATATATATATATATATATATATATATATATATATATATATATATTATTTGTGGAAGAGAGAATTGATGATTTAGAAGCGATACCTCTATATATATTACACAATGGAATAGTCTAGAACACTTCATCATCTACTAGTATCTAGATAATTCCTAAGTATTCTCATGATAATTCTAGACTTAGATATTTTACAAGATTATTCTACACACTTTGACTACTACATATTACAAGAAGTTTCTAGATAATGGACTACAATCTTGATCTAATATACTTGGATACTTGCAAGCCCAAATCCAAAACACATTACCCAAAATCAAGTTTATTTTTCAATGCCCCCCTTAAACTTGATTTCGTCACTCCGAGCATATTCCACAATCTCTAAAAAATCTCGTGTTTTAGAGGCTTTGTGAAAATATCAGCAACTTGGTCAAATGACTTCGCGTACTTTATCTGCACCTCTTTATTTGTAACACACTCCCTGATGTAGTGGTATTTCGTATCAATGTGCTTGCTTCGATCATGGAAGACTGGATTCTTTGCTAGAGCAATCACAGATTTGTTATCCACATATATCTTTGTAGCTTCCTTTTAAGAGAGCTTAAGCTCATTTAGTAACTTCCTGAGCCACACTGCATGACAGGTGCACGATGTTGCTGCTACATACTCGGCTTCACACGTTGACAGAGTCACAATAAGTTACTTCTTCGAACTCCATGTGAACGCCGTATCTCCATATAGAACACGAAACCACTCATACTCTTACGATCATCTATGTCTCCAGCCCAATCACTATCACTGTATCCAACTAGCTTGAAGTGATAAGAAGGCGAATAAAACAGACCATAGTCAATCGTACCTTTGATGTAGCGAAGTATACTCTTTGCTACCTTCAAG
The DNA here is from genome assembly GCA_034376525.1 of Nicotiana benthamiana. Taxonomy (NCBI): domain Eukaryota; kingdom Viridiplantae; phylum Streptophyta; class Magnoliopsida; order Solanales; family Solanaceae; genus Nicotiana; species Nicotiana benthamiana. Next base: position 36,406,847 of record CM067333.1, on the reverse strand, counting down.
TGATTTATTGTAGGTGCTTCCATATATTGACTTACTAGTCCAACTCCATAGAAAATATCTGGCCTCATGCAGGTTAGGTACCTCAGACTTCCAACCAAACTCTTGTATTGTGTTGGGTCCACCAAGTATCCTTCATCATCTTTTGACAACTTGAGATTGCAATCCACCGGTGTGTTCATCGACTTGCAGTCATTCATCTTAAACTTCTTCAGCACCTCCTTCGCATAACCTTCTTGGGATATGAATATTCCTTCTTTCTTTTGTTTCACTTAGATCCCAAGATAGTAAGCCATAAGTCCAATGTCAGTCATCTCGAACTCCCGAACCATTGCTTTCTTGAACTCCTCGAACATTTTGCGATTACTACCGGTGAATATCAAGCCATCCACGTATAGGCACACAAGCATAACATCTCCATCCTTGCTTACTTTGGTGTAGAGGGCATGCTCATGTGGGCATTTTGTAAAGTCATTCTGCTGGAAATACTTGTCTATCCTGCTATTCCATGCCCGAGGCGCTTGCTTCAACCCGTATAAGGCCTTTTTCAATTTCAGCACCTTATTCTCTTGGCCTTTCACGATGTATCCCGAAGGTTGTTCTATATAGACTTCTTCTTCTAAGTGGCCATTAAGGAACGCAAATTTTACATCCATTTGATAAATCTTCCAATTATGCCGAGCCGCAAGTGAGATCATCAATCTTATTGTTTCTAGACGAGCGACAGGAGCAAATACCTCGTCATAGTCTATGCCGGCTCGTTGACTATATTCCTTCGCCATCAACCTTGCCTTGTATCTTTCAACTTCACCTTTGGAATTCTTCTTGGCCTTGTACATCCACTTTACACCAATAGCCTTATGCCCCTTTGGTAGAGTAGCGAGATCCCACGTATGATACCTCTTGGTTGCTTGAATCTTCTCGTCCATGGCACGTTTCCACTTCTCGCTTTTTGCTGCGTCTTCATAGCTTATTGGCTCAAAATCGGCAAGAAGGCAGAACAATGTTAGATCCTCCATAGGGTGAGTTACCTCGTACAACTCCTCAATGCTCCTTGTGCGATGTTGTAGCCTACTCGATTCTCCTCCTGATGTTGGTGTCGCTTCATTTGGTGTGGTTAGAGTATGTGGAGAGTGCGGAGATGGTGTACTAGAATGTTCTTGAACCTCTAGATATTCTTCGTTCCTTATAGTACTCTCGAACGGATAAGGGAGAAAGTCGTAGTTCTCCTCTTCGGGAACATTCCAATCTCATGTTGCTTCTTCATCGAACACCACGTCTCGACTTGAGATTACTTTACCGGTCTTGGGATTGTATAGCTTGTAACCTTCGAACTTGAGTCATAGCCCACGAATATGAGCTTCTCGCTTTTATCATCGAGCTTCGTCCTCTTCTGATCTGGCACATGAGCAAATGCCACACTTCCAAACAATCCTAGGTGTGAGATGCCGGGCTTCCTACCACTCCAATCTTCAATAGGCGTTTTGTTCTTGACGCTCTTAGTGGGCGAGCGATTTGCTAGATAGATCGCACTGCCCGCTGCCTCGGCCCAAAACTCCTTAGGCATCCTTTTGCTCTTTAACATACTCCGGGCCATATCAAGGATGGTCCTATTCTTTCTTTCTGCAACACCATTTTGCTGAGGTGAATACAGAAGAGTTAGAGGACGTCGTAAGCCATTGTTGTCGCAAAATTCCTTGAATTCCTTGGATGTGAACTCTCCTCCATGATCGGATCTCATCGACTTTATGGTGAGACCACTTTGATTCTCCACAAATGCTTTGAACTTCTTGAACATTCCAAAGACTTCCGCTTCTCTTTTTGAAAATAGACCCATGTCTTTCGACTAAAATCATCAACGAATAGAAGAAAATATCTATTTTTACCGAAAGATGGTGGATGGATGGGTCCACACACATCCGTGTGAATAAGTTCTAGAGGTTTCTTCGCTCTACTAGAAGCCTCTACTGGAAAACTATTTTGAAAGTGCTTTCCTAGAAGGCGTCCCTCACATATTTGATCCGGATGATTAATTGGAGGCAAACCCTTCACCATTCCTTTACTTGATAATAAATTTAAGCCTCCAAAATTTAAGTGCCCGTATCTCATGTGCCAAAGCCAAGAATTATCTTTGAAACATGCTTTTAAACATCTTGGAATGTCATGTTGAATATTTAGCAAAAACATTCTATTCGTTGACATGAGCACTTGAGCAATCAAACCTCCTCTTTGGTCTCTTATAGAAAGACTACGATTTATCATGTGAATATCATAGCCTTTCTCTAAGAGTTGTCCGACACTCAGTATATTAGACTTCATATTGGGCACATAATACACGCTAGAGATAAATTGATGCCTTCCATTGTTCAAGCGGATGGGGATCTTACCTTTGCCTTTAACCGGGACTTTAGAGGAATCTCCGAAGGTGATATTTCCACTTATTGCATCGTCTAACTCCACAAACATGCTTTTTTCACCGCACATATGGTTGATTGCACCCGTGTCGAGATACCACAAATTCGATCCTCCATTGTCTCCACCTTTGCATGCTAGTAACAAAGTGTTTTCCACGGCTTCGGTATCTTCTTGTGCAAAATTTGCTCTTTCTTGCACGTAATTGTTTGACTTCTCGCATTCCAAAGCATAGTGGCCAAATTTATGACAATTATAGCATTTAATTTGAGAGTTTTCATACCTTGGCCTTCTACTTGTGTAGCCTCACCCGCGACCTCTTGTCGAGTGAAAATCTTGGCTTCTTTCTTCATTTTTGTAAGAACTATAGCCTCCACGTTTGATATATCCTCGCCCTCGTCCTCGGCCACGTACTTGACCATGGCCTCGTTGACTCGTTTGATGAGTCTTTTCACTACTCTCTTCCTTGAAAGAGAGTTTTGCGCTTAAAGCTTGCTCCAAAGGCTCCTTATTTTTCTTATTGAACCTCTCTTCATAGGCTTGTAGTGAACCCATGAGTTCATCGATAGTCATTGATTCTAGATCTTTAGATTCTTCGATGGCTACGACTATATAGTCAATTTTGAATCTAATGATCTAAGAATTTTCTCAATGACTCTTATATCGCTTAGAGTTTCACCATTCCTCTTTAATTGATTGACAATCGCCAAGACTCTTGTAAAATAATCGGAAATTGATTCAAAGTGTTTCTTATTTAAGGATTCGAACTCACCTCGTAGGGTTTGTAGTCGAACCTTTTCATATCAACTCCCTAGTGAGAATTCTCTAAGATCTCCCATGCTTTCTTGGCGGTGGTTGCACTCAATTTTCTCAAAAGCTCCATCATCTACACTTTGTTGGATGATGGAAAGAGCCTTTTGATCATTGATCTTGTCTCGCTTTTCTTCTTTAGTGAGTGAGCCCTTGTCTTTAGGCTCCTCATAACCTTGCTCCACAATCTCCCATATGTCTTGTCCACCTAGGAAGGTCTTCATTTGGATGCTCCATCGATCAAAAAATTCGTTTGTGAGGTGAGGAAACGTGATGACATTGTTGGCCATCATCTTGTCAAACCAAGCTCTGATACCAATTTGTTCGAAATAGGAGGCTATATATATATATATATGTATATATATATATATATATATATATATATATATATGTATATATATATATATATATATATATATATATATATATATATATATATATATATAGATATATATATATATATTATTTGTGGAAGAGAGGATTGATGATTTAGAAGCTTGATTGATCTTGAATGCTTTGCTCATTGCTTAATTACAAATGAGGGGTGATACCACTATTTATACTACACAATGGAATAGTCTAGAACACTTCATCATCTACTAGTATCTAGATAATTCCTAAGTATTCTCATGATAATTCTAGACTTAGATATTTTACAAGATTATTCTACACACTTTGACTACTACATATTACAAGAAGTTTCTAGATAATGGACTACAATCTTGATCTAATATACTTGGATACTTGCAAGTCCAAATCCAAAATACATATCCCAAAATCAAATTTATTTTTCAACAATTAATAATGAGGATCGTGTATAAATGAGCCATCAAAGTAACGTTCATACCTAAATAAGGAGTAAATCCCAAAAATACTCTCTCTTTCCAAATTTTTCTCCAATAGTCCCATTTTTCCTTGAAAATTATACTTTTCTTTTTCACAAAAGACTTAATATTCTTCAAGAAAAATTGACGCTTACACACACATATATAATTATATACACCTATATTTTGTTAGAAAATTTTGGGGCCCTTACAAATATGGAGCCCAAAGCAATTGCTTTATTTGCTTTACCATTAGGTCGCCCCTCAGTTTTGTTCATATAGTGTCAACTTCCTGAACCGCTAAGAAACCGCAGAAGAAATTTTAATGCTATTAATTAGTGAATGTATAACAGTCCGTCAATCAACAGCTTAGTTTATTGAAATGCCTTATCACTTGGGGTTATATTTTATTGCTCTGAGGATACAGAATAGCATCTTTCGAGAGTACATATATGTATTTGCCATCTGTCGGAGAAAGTCATAATTCTTGAAATTAGGAATGTTACAAATGATTTTTGGAACATATCATTCTCTACTGTCGGAGAAATTAGTCCTATAAATCTCGCGGGGAAGGTTGCAGGAATTATATTTATTACAGGTTCACTGCATCTAGTTTTATTTAATGTTCAGTTCTTTAAATTGTCACATCATTTCTATTTGTTCACCATCGAAAACAAAATTCTTATTATCATATTTAAATAAACAATATTATCAGTAAGGCAAACACAAAATTATGGTTCAAGTTTGTGAATCAGTAAAACGTACACGATTATGCAGAATTGGAACATAATCTTTAACCCTTTAATCCAGCTTCTTCTTCTTAATTTTATATTATCTTAAAGGAAAATTGTCCAACAATGAAGTGGTTTTCTTGCTTTGGTGCTAGGTAAGAGGATGTTAATAGGTCAATGACATGGAGCCACGACTGCTGGATTATTGAGAAAAGACTATAAAAAATGAAAGTTCACCAAATATTGTCCAGGCAATGAAGTGGTTTCTCTTGCTTTGGTGCTAGGTAAGAGGATGTTAATAGGTCAATAACATGGAGCCGCAACTGCTGGATTATTGAGAAAAGACTATAAAAAAAATGAAAGTTCACCAGCCATATATATATAAGGGCAGATAACATTACTACTATATATAAGGGACCATGTAAAAAGTTTTGTAGTCCTTAATACCATGATTCTAAAATCACAAGTCGTGATGGTACCTAACTCAACCCGCTAGGTAAGCCAATTAACAAAAAAATACAACCCAACTGAGGTTATAAGAGAAAAGAGAATAGATAACTGAGCATTTACAAATTTACCAAAACCTGGTAGTACGCATCACGAGTTTCTACGATTTGGAATTTCAATACTGATACAAATAAATACACGTTCTGTCTGAAGGTTACATAAACTGATTAGCAATAATCCAAACTGCCAAGGACAAGTGACAGCTATCACCAAATGCACGAACATCTTCCGAATCAACACCTGACGTTACCAGCAGCTCCACTCCAAAATCTGCACGAAAAGTGCAAAAGTGCATTATCAGTACAACCGACCCCATATACCGGTAAGTATGTAATTTAACCTCGTCGAGGTAGAAACGAAGCTTTTAGTTGAAAGATGCTTATTGTTATAACCTGTACATTAGACTAACAGTATAGGCAGTTTCAAATATAACAGATAAAAGTACCATATACAACTTTGCAAGACAGTCAATAATTATTAGCAAGAATCACAGTAGAAGATTTATAATCCTTCTCTGTATGAGAAGTATATCCAAGATATCAAGTCAAATGGCACAATAACACCCTTCGTGCTTCTATCTCATCTTCACCATATATAAATAAATTTCTGTGACAAATCAATAATCAGGGCAATACCTTTCGTGTTCAAGTCATCCTTCCCAAATGTACGTAAAGCAGAACCAACCAGCTGACAGAAACACCATAACATGAATTACAAAGTAGGAAATATGCAAGTAACAACAACAAACGAGGATATACATATGGCTAATAGTAAAAGACTAGGCGGAAATCACGTGAGTAATAACAACCAATAGGAAAACAAAGAGCATCTAACTTTAATTAACTAGCATAGTGGAGGCATACGTACAAAAATAGTAAACAAGAAGGAGATACAAGGTTTTTACAAGTTAACAAGGACATAAATTACTAGCATGGTGAAAGGCTTATACTAAGGTGCAACAGAATAGATACAACATGAGTATAGTTACAAAAGCAGTAAATAGGTATGGTATTTGCAAGTTAATCAAGTAGCAGATATGAGCAACGCAAAAACAATTGATATGGAGATCATGACAGAACAATGGCAATAAATCGAATCAGATCCATAATTATGATAATAACAGTTCAAGGTAAAGATAATAACATATACACAGAAGACTGATATCAAACATAATGCATGTTCCTCATCCTCGCCTGCACGGAAACACCCATCGTGCCATGACCTCACGATAACATACAAGAATAACGATATAAATGAAATGGCACGACATCACCTTCGTGATTTAACTCTCAATGACATGGCATGACATCACCCTTCATGCTTTTACTCTCAATAATACAGCACGGTATTAACCTTCGTGTTTTTAATCTCACTAATACGGTACGACATCACCCTTCGTACTTTTACTCTCAATGATGTGGTACGACATCACCCTTCTTGCTATAAACTCTCCCTCACATGATAAGGTATACAAAATTGTATGGTATTACCATTCATACTTTACACTCTTCCTTACCAAGCATATGATTATCAATGACAAATAAGGCAGGAAGCACAAATAACATCAAGGAGAGTGTTTTAACAGATATTTCAAACAAATCCCAATCACATATTTTTAAATCAACAATGATTCAACAACCCTCGAGAACCGCATTATTCAAATACTTCCACAATTCTCACAATGATCTACAACACAAGAAAAAAATCTAGTAGCTCATGAATATGGGGCGTAGTAATGTAATAATAATTCCGCATAGAGATGACCAAATTAGACATATCAATGTATTCTCAGAATTCTCCCAAATTCGATCAAGTTACATAGAGGTAATTCTTGATTATTATTATTTTATACTACGTTCTTAACATTGATAAATCAAGTGAAACATGAAGTAAGGAAGTTACGTAATCCTACAAGACACAGTTATAGGTCTATCTACCCCTGAGCATGGTGAACCCCGACACATACATATACGCTCGTCACCTCATATATGTATTACCTTCGCATGCAGCAAACAAAGACAATGTCACAACCCAAACCGATGGGCCGCAACGGACACCTGGTACCTTACTCAACTGAATACCAACGTAACGTAACTTTCATATCATTCTATCATAGGTAAATGAACCGAAGTAAAGCATGAGGGAATACAAACTTATACATAAGAAGTACGGGCCAATAAGACCAAATAACCACTCGTGTATTGAACATAGGCCGCAAGACAATACTATATTTTACGTACATGACATCTGCCTATAAGCCTCTAGGAATACATAATTTTCATAAAGGTCGGGACAACATCCCTCCATAAAATAATGCACATCTAAATCATACTAACCGAACAAGCAACTCCGAAGCAAATAGAGCACACTAACATCTTCCGGTGCGCTGATAGCCTAATTGGAGGGCTCTCGATCTGTCTATCAGGACCTACGGGTATAAAATAAGTGTCCCCGGAAAAAAGGAACATTAGTACGAATAATGTATCGAGTATGAAAGGCACATAAATAAGTACATAACAGACATGGAAGAAATATAAAGTAAACTAAACCTGTAAGTCTGGATAACTCTGTAAATCATGAAATAATTATAGTGTCATGCATATGCGTATGAATTCCATGTCATGCATAGGTACATGTTTCATAGCATCATCAGGCCTCTGAGGGCATCCCATCATATCATATCGGACAATGTGGGCAAAATCATCAGCTATACCAGTTGATCAGGTGGTGGTGCGTATATAACACCATAACATATACACACACAGACACACACACACACACACACATATATATATATATATATATGTATGTATATATGTATATATATATATATATGTATGTATATATATATATATATATATGTATGTATATATGTATATATATATATATATGTATGTATATATATATATATATATATATGTATGTATATATATATATATATATATGTATGTATATATATATATATATATATGTATGTATATATATATATACATATATGTATATGTTATATGTATATATATATATATATATATATATATATATATACACATACATATATATATATATATATATATCATGTGTATATAACGCCATCTGGTCATGGTTCAATGTGCATGTATAAATGCATGAAATACATAATAAATAAGTAAATAAAATTTTCTCCGGAATGCTATAAAAGTCAATATCTTTTTCGTATAAACATTATCCAATACATATTTTTTTGGGATCCATTAATAGGAGATAATAATAATTTATACGGGGAATCAAGAATATAGACACCCCTAGTATTTCTATGAATAGAGAAGTTTATAGAAATCTTGCGTTTGCTCGTTTCTATTGTATAATTTTGATCATGCCAAAAAGAAAGAAGAGATGACATTGACATACCTGAACTGATTCTCTTGACAATCCCTTTAACACTGTTGATTGTGACAATGCGTAATGGTGAATCAATGTAGGAAAAAACCCGTATGATATTTTTTGAGAAAAATTGCACCGTACTCCTTCGAATTGCAAAACTCCATTGCTATAAAATCACGTAGTCTCGTATGATCTTTTGTAGCAAAGTCATGTTGACTGAATTTTTGATGAGTTGCTGAAATTTCCATCTTCTTTTCAGATATTCAAATGATAAATTTGAAAGGTTTGAAGCTAATAATGTTACCATATTTTAGGCTGGAGATTCTTTGTCTATAACATTACTTTATCCTTTTCCTAAAGTCTTTGAGAATGAATCTTGAAAAGTTATTCGAATGATAACGTTTTGTTCACCCAGTTCTAATTGTAATATTATTTTGAAGGTATTGGAAGTGGGTGCCTTGTAATTAATCTAATAAGTTGCCACTTAACCAAAAATGATGAAAGAGTCATTCTTTTAATATGTGGCATGCTGCCACGTTTTGAGATTAATCTTATCCAATATATCCTTAATTATTTAGGTAATATTTCATAACCAGGTAATTAACCAATTACTTATATAATTAAGAATTATTCTCATTTACTTAAAATTGGAATGACCCGACCGGTTATTTTGAGATTTTGAACTTCGCTCGCCAGTTCTCGGGCATGACTAACCCCCTGTGGTGTATTATGACTTATGTCAATCATCGATTTTGATTTTCAGAATAATCAAAATGAATTTGGAAGAACAATTCTCAGTTTTAAACTTAAAATTTGAAAGATTTGACTAAGTTTTGACTTGTTAGTATATTATCTTGGATTGGAACTTTTATAATTTGGTTAGCTCCGTTAGGATAATTGGGACTTAGGAGCATGCTCGAACTATATTTTGGAGGTCCGTGGAAAGTTTAAGCTTGAATCGGCGAAATTAGAATTTTGGCATTTTCCGGTTGATAGGTGAAATTTTGATATAGGGGTCGGAATGAAATTACGGAAGTTGGAGTAGGTCCTTTGTGTTATTTGTGACGTGTGTGCAAAATTTCAGGTCATTCGAACGAGGTTTGATATACTTTTTGATCGAAAGCAAAATTTTGAAGTTTTTGGAATTCTTAGACTTGAATTAGATGATGATTCGATGTTTTGATGTTGTTTTAAGAATTTTGAAGGTTGGAACAAGTTTGAATGATGTTATAGGATATGCTGGCATGTTTGGTTAAGGTTCCGAGGGCCTCAATTGAGTTTCGGGGTGGTTTCGGACAATTTCTAGGCTATTTTTAGTTGCTGATTTTTGTCTTCAAGGGTGTACAGTGCGTTAGATAGATCCGACCGTCTTAGCATAAAGAAAAATTGAAAAAAAGGAGTTGTGCTATTCGATCACATAAGTCTTCCCGCGATCGCATAGACTAAAATCTCTACTGCACTAACCCGACTTTGGAAGCTTATATCTCACAATCTGTTGATACCCAAATTTTTTTCATATATTTTTTATATGCAAAATAACTTCAAGAGGCATATATATACATATATAAGCATGACCAATTGTTCCATTATTTCATAATTTTTAAAAGGTTGAAATTGATTTATTTTCTCACTTTTAATCTATTCAATCTCAATAATTATTTCAAAAATTATTATATTGATACTTCATCTATTGGATTTTTGTATTTATACCAAAAGATGTCTAAAAGAGTTTTTACATATTTTTATAATTTTATTTGGTATTTTTAAAGCTAAATTGTACATAATTGTAATATTAGCCATTTTAAAGTTTCGATTGCATTTTATCTTAGTAAAATTGAGTCTTGTATTTTTAGTTTGTTAATTATGTGTTATAAATCAGCTTAGCCTTTTTAATTTAGTTTTCAGAAATTGTTTACTATTTTTATAAATTAAAAGGTAAAAAGTGGTTAGTTAAATTTTAGCCCAAATTGGCTTTCAAATTTAACCCCAAATCAGACCCAATATCCCGGCCAAATTCCAATTAAAACCAGCTCCTAACCCAATCAAATCCTACCCAAATCCGGATCCCTACCTATCCCTTTTAATTTAGGTCGTTGATCATTCAAATCAATGGCCACCATTTCACCTTACCATTTTTAACCCAAAACGACCCCTAACATAATTCATTTGTTACCAAACCGCCGTACTTGAATCCCTTCTCCTCCCAAACTCTCTTTGAAAACCTAAGGCTAACCCTAACCGCCACCACCCAAATCTACCCTAACCCCCTTTAATTATCACATAATCCATGAATTTTCATAGCTGTTTGAGAGGTGTACCAGTCTCCTATGGCTCCTGCTTGTTTGTTTATGTGATTCAATGGATAAATGTTGAAGAGATCTGGTCTAGTCCTTACCCAAATCCTATCCATGGCCTTTTCCCGGCCATCCATGGCTGATCAGATCCATGGCTTTTTCGGCTATATCAGTAACTTTTCAAAGTCTTTCTCACTTTTTCTGGGTTTTCTGAAACCCTAGCTTAAAGAGCTTTTCGATTGTATTTCAGAGCTGTCTTAGATCTGTGCATGTTATGAAGTTCTTGGTGTTTTCTCAAAGGTTCTTCTATTTTCTTTCAAAGTGACTCTTCGTTTTCAAATTAGGGTTTCTTAAACTCTTTTTAAAATATCTATCCTTCAATTTTCATTGTTGTTTATGCTTTCACTATGTCTAAATAGTTTGTTCATGCTGTTCTTCTGCCTGGTTCATCGTGTTAAAACCCTAGGTATTTTGGTTTTATTTAGGTTTTGAAGTTTTCTTTGTTTGTTTGTATGAATACTTGTTTCGATTAAGTTCTTTATATTTGGATCCTCTTCTTTGTAGATTGATTCAACGTTCTTACCATTTTTTTAACTCGACTGTAGTTAAAATCCTAATTTTTTAATAGGGTTTTCCTCATTCATTACTGCGAGTTTAAAAGTTTCTTTACTTGTTTCTGACTTTCTTACCTATTAGTTCGGTTTTTTCACTATGATTTTATGTGACTACTTGACTTTGTTGACTAACATGCTTCGAGTAGGTTCTTTTACTACTGAGCACTAGCCTACTCATGTTACAGCTCTATGATTATGTTCATCTAGGTTTTTCTTTTGTCAACACAATTGACCTTGCATTTTCATTCTTCTCTATGTATATGGTTAAGTACAAAATCGTAATTCTTTCATGACCGATCTTGATTTCCTCAAGTTACGACTGATTGTAAATATTTTGTTATAAACCTCTGATTTCACTCGTTTTATTTAAATTTATTGACTCCCTTCTTTTGCTGTGATGTTTTACCCTTGCTGAATCCTTTCCCCAATTAAATATATTTTGTACTTAGGCTCAATTATATACTCTATACTTTTACTATCATCTATATGGTTAGAAATCAATCTTTCTCAAATTGGTTTTCTTTCCTTAGTTACCCCTGTTAGGATCCGTTTGAGCAGTAATTTTTTAATTAAAGGGAAGTACTTGTATTAATGGAATTCTTATTGTGATTATTTTCATATTTGTGTTAAACCTTTACTTTTTACCTTATTTTCAACTAGTTTTCAAAGGTATAAATACACTTCCCTCTTTTCTAAAAACACACGAATAACTGAGTTCAGAACACATACTTCACACTCAAAACTCGCTCTTTCTTTACTACTACTTATGCTACTGCTTTGTCTAGCTGGCAAAAAGCTAAGGCTAGACTGGGGAATCCTACTTGCTTTACCTTTCTGCATTTTGCTTTGTCAACTGGTATGTCCTAGTTTAATGTTAAAGCTTCAACAACAATAACATGTTTCTTTAATTTGTTTCAGCTTCTTTCATTTTTGGTCTACTCCTGCTTGTGGTTATATTAAGATGCATTACTAGCATGCTATATTATGTCCCCTTCCCCTTTAGATTAATGCATTTCTCCTATGTGTATTTCAAGGCATGCTCTATGAGTCACTTATTATGTGCTTTTCATCCCAAGTTCCTATGCCTTCAATATTCTTGTGTTCGTTTTTACTAGCCTGTGATCATGCCAGTATCAACTATTGCTGTGTATATCCAACTAGTCCTAAGACCCTTGATGGGGTTATGTGTTTACAATCAATGTCTGTGTGTCCCATACCCCTTGACCCCCTTGTATGACTACTGATTCTGTGCGTGATCCCATCTTGGGAGTTTGAGTTTTGTTTACTACTTCTATTGCTTTTTTATCACCTCTGTTACTGATTACTTTCAAAATGGACTTGCCAGTTCAGTTTTCAAACAAACTTTTTTTCAAACTATGTCAAGCACTCTTACCTATACTCTTAGAATATAGGTTCTGCCCCTTTTGTGTGAACCTTTCCTTGGAACCCTTCAGCTCTCTCTGAACTTTGATACATAAGATCTAGCGCTTCCACACTGTACTTACTCCGTTTGGTTATGCAAATCTGGGTGCGAGCACTATCCGGGATCCCTTGACGTCCTTAGGGAACTATGACACACCCAGATATGAGCAAGGCTTTTAAACAATAATGGCTTTGGAGGTGGTTCATTACATACCTCGGAGATAAAGTCAGAATCAAGATTCCTATGGTTGTAGCTTCTTACTATAGCATTTTTTCTTATGTAATTCATCATTTGGTCTGTAATAATTGTAAACAAGTATGGAGTTGGCTAGTGAAAAGGACTGGGGAATATGTATGCTTTATCTATCAAAAGAGGTAGAAAGCATGTTACTAGGTTTACATTCCTACTTGCATAATAGAAACCATGTCTAGGACTCATTTCATGCATTAGAGATCATGCTCCTTAGGATTTACGCTTACTGTTTTCAGCATGTCCATTTCACTATCATATCACTTAAAAGTTCCTGCCTTAAATGTGTTAGTAACTAGTGTTTCTGTGATCATGTTCCAACTGCCATGCACACTTAGAGATCCCGTTTTAGGCTAAAAAACCTCTAACAAACATATCATTCCTTCTTATTCTGGTAATCATGTTTAAACACTGTATTATTTGTGCATATAGAAATCCTGCTTTCGATTCCACATATACATCATTTTGTATCTCTGCACATTAGATACCATCTCTTCAAGGTTTCATTTATATTCTCTTAAACACACTTAGGATAACTATGATCGCATAAAAGGAATAAAATAATTTTACTCAGTTCTTTTTACAACCAACTCGAAATAATTCTATGTGCTGAACACCTAGAACAACATGCTTTAGGTAATAAAAGTAATCTCCAAACCGCCTTAATAACTACTGAATACTGCTTACGCCTAGTCAAGCCTTAGGCAATTACTTAAGATAATACTGGAATTGCCCTCGTTTAATTACCAACTGCTATAAATAGATGGCAGTTCTGATTAAGACTTCTTTTCTTAGTTATATAATGAATCTGGTTCTGACTTAAACACCCTGCTTAGGATTTTAAATTCAGACCTTAATTGTGTATAAGTCATGCTGTCTAGGTGCACTGTTTACAGAGGTATAACCAAGCCTTCTATTTGCTTATATGTTTCCCCATAATTGTAGTCTTATGTGTTTTCTATGTCGTTTTAGCATTTTTACCTTTAAACACTATGAGTCAGCCTAGAACTTCATTCTTATAGGAATAGAAGTCCTAAATTCCTCTGGCACTGATAGGAATAGGATGGGTAATATCATGAAATAGAGGTCGAGACCAACACTCACTTTAATTACCTTAGAGGGGCGGGAAAGGGTAGATATGAGCATGATGACCGGTGTTCTAATACCACGTGTATCCCCTCTTCTGAGGAGTGTTATATCGGGTATTGCATTAATGTGATCCATATTATAAATAAACCTAGGACACCCCTTTTACTTTAATAAGTTCTTTTCAAAACCTTGCTTTTATTGTTTATTTTAACACTTGTGTATTCAAACTCAAAATCCCTATTACTTGAGCTTTATTTGTTACTTGCTAATTGCACAAATTCACAAAAACTGTCTAGCCGGGAACTACACTAGTGGATCCTGAAGGGTACCTAACACCTTCCTCTTAGGATAATTTCAAGCCCTTACCCTATCTCTAGTTATCAAACATAGTTGTAGTTGAACCTTATAGGTTCCCTAGCGTACCTTAAAATTGTTAGGCAGTGACTCTTAAATGCCTAATTCTCAAGAGGAAATGAGTCATTACACCCTTTGAATGTCGAAACCCGGAACTTCTCTCCGTGGAGGAAGAAAAAAATGGAGGGGGGGGGGGGGGCGATAGTATGGCAACTTTACTGGGGATATTTAAGCTTTTACCATTTCGGATTATTCTTGTGAATTTGTACCCCTCCCTTATGTGCAATTACTTGTTTAATTCCTTTAAGCATTTAAATTCTTTTCAAAAGAGAAACTGAAATATCTTCATTGTTTCCTTCCTTTATTGATGCTTTAAATTATGAAACTACCGTGTTTATCACTTTCTTAACGTGCAAATGCATGCCAACATGCCTTTAATTATTGCATAATCATGCTCAACATCATACTCCAGATGGACCAAACCAATATTATAGCAACGCTTTTAATGAATGGTTGCGCTCTTCATATATCATTACCCCCTTAAATTCGAAAAGGCATATCTGCGGTGCAGTCGACAGCTCCTTGCCTTCCCCCTTGATTTGTCCGCTCAAGAATACCAGTCTAAAACCCCATTGAAATCTTACTCTGTTAAAATTATGCATGCATCATGGTCAAACCTGGCCAGGTTAGTTATGTTGTCCACATGATGATCCTTTAAGATAGCCTTGTCCAAAGTCCACTGAGTTTCTCTAAACTTAAGCGGATATCATCACGTTCTGTGCATTTATTTGGAGAACTAAATGCTTCACGCTAATTTTTGGTACTAACTGGTCGAGTGTGGTGAGGGTGAGGGCCTATCCTATTTGTCTTGTAGAAATATAAGGTACGAAGTCCCCAGATTTGGCATGGTCCCCAACATCCACCTAAGATTGCTAATGCGGTGGAGATATTTACACTCTAGTGACCAAACTCTCATCCGAAAATATCGGGGAAACCTACCATCCCTCCTGGAGATTGATAAGTAGGATTTTAACGTATTTTATGCCCCTACTTGCCTATGCTTTGAGTATAAATTGCTACAAAATAGTCCCAAAATGCTCACAGGTTATGCTTGAATGCAGGTTTGAGTGACAAAGTGACAAAATGTCAAAGATCGGCTCAATTCAGAATGAAACCTGCTCAAGTATCAAAGACCAAGCTAAGTGAAGGAAAACGAGCCTAGTGTGGACCGCACAACTGTGACAGTGACCACACTAGGAGGTTCAGAGAGGTGACATCTTCATGTTGAATGTCACGCAACTGCAGTTGGAATCTTGCTGCCACTTCACGCTTTTATGCAGCCCGCATGAAAGAGATTTGGAGGACCTATCATTTTCCCAAGTCAAGTTATGCGGCTCCCGATTATCACCGCGATCCGTGCTTGACCTCCTCCGCTGCTGCGTTACCCTTTTATGCGTTCCACGTCCTTCAAGTTCAGAGAGATGAATAGTGAAGTCCAAGAGCCAGTATGGCCGCGGTCATGTTTGTGCCGCCCGCGCTGACCCCACAAGGGTATTTTTATTCAGTTTTTCTAGCCCACTATAAATAGAACATTTTGTCATTTTAGGTTAAGTTTTAATTTCTGAACGCAGCTATGCAACTGGGAACGAGGTTGTAGCCATTTTTCTCACTTTTGGTCTTCATTAACAATAAAGTATCATAGCTTCTTCTTAGTAATTCATTAATATATTTAGTTCTTCATCTATTTCTTCTATTTCTTCTTTATTTATGTCTAGCTAAACCCATTAGGTAGGGTTTTGGCTCAACCCTAGTATGAGTAATTGATGGGTGTTGCATTCTAATATTAGATTGATATTGGGTATTTATTATTTGGGTTGATTTTATGTTTCAATTAAGGATTGGTGGTTGCAAACACCCATTCTATTTTTGTGGGTTTAACTCTTCTTGATAAAGAGAGTCCATGACCCCAAAATTGACTCAACAAGGAATTAGGATGGACCTATGAGAAATAGTAGTTCTAATTAACGGGTTAAATATCGAGAGAGTAATCACCCTACCTAAACCCTAGTTGCTTGGTTAAATTGGCCTACCCTATTGGTCTCGAGAGAGCTAATTGGGAAAAATCATTCTCTCTATCGAAAGGTGTGAGAGTGGGTACAATTGTGCAACGGCTATAGCATAAGCCCCAAATATGTCAATCTATCCTTAGTAGTTTCTACCCGTTAATTAACCACCTAGGTGATGCCACAACCCTAGTGCCTTTCTCTCCATTAATTACAACTTAGCAAAATTCCCTTAGCATAATTTAGATTTGATACTTAGTTCATAATAGTAGTTATAAATAAAAACCCAAAAATGTTTGAAGTGCAATTAGAAGCACAACCACGTCAGTAAACTGTAAGGCCCTGAAAATTACGCTAAGAGATTTAGGATTTTGTTGTGTCACGTAGGCTTATTATAGTATTTTAATGTTCTATTAATATGGTGTAAATCCATTGGATTTGGTAAATATGTGTATAATTCTTTTGATAAGTAATTTGGGATCCAAGGAAAGGCCTAAGTCCAAGAAAAATGGGAAAAGTCCATAATAAGTTAAAATTCCCAATGGTCTTGCACTAGTTCCTAATTTGAACGAGCCTATATAAATATTTATGAGGTTCTGGGTGATGGATAACTATCAATTAAAGGTCTTTGAGTATAGTTTCCAACGCTTCAAATCGTTCATCATTTGGACATTCCTACACAAAGTTATGATCAAATTACCAAAAGCTTAAAAAATGCGACTCTGTGTGAAACCTGCGATCGCAGATTGAACTATGCGGACCGCAAAACAAATTCTGCGATCGCAGAATGATCGCAGAATGAGGTAGAATAGAACAGTTCTGGGCAATGAGTTACGTGATGAATTTGCGTCCCGCATACCCATTCTGCAGTGGATTCTGGGGTAGAATAATTGATATTGGGGGGGGGGGTAAATTTTCTAATTTTCATAATCGGACCCCATTTTGATATATAACCTTTGGGACATAATTTGGGGTCATTTCGTACTGATTTTAGAGAGAGATGAGAGTATTTTAGAGAGACAAGGAGGAACCCAACATATAAATCATCCAAATCTTGCATCAATCTTCAAGAATCCAAGAATCCAATCACAAGATCTTCATCTAAGAGGTAAGATTCTATACCCTAGGTTTTAATTTCGAGTTTGGAGTATAAGATGTGGCATTGAGGTATGATTATTGGGTTTAATACTATTATGTATACATGCATGTACAACTTAGGTTTATGGGAAGATTGCTTAACTTAAATAAGTAAAGATTGGGTTAGGGAATGAAGGAAATCTTAAAAAAGGAATTTTAAATCAAGATACTCATCTAGTATTTGATAAATGGCTCAAATGAGCTAGAGTTATGAATATCTTCCTAATTTGTGTTCAACTTTGCTATGTGAAGTTGCTAGAATTTCTGGAATATTGTAGTAATTAAAGGAAAGCTCAAGAAAGGTGTTGTCATTACGAAAGTATGGTTAGAGTTGAATTGGCTAGTGTATCGATTGTTATTACGCATTAATTTGTAAGGCCCCATGAAATGAGCGCTCAGATGTTAGCAGCTCATAGAGTCCAGTCTACCTGCGTGGATCGGATTTTTTTTTACTGTTTTGAACTTAAAAATGTGAAATCAAAATTTTCCAGAAAATGGTCAATATGCGGTCCAGAATGCGGTCTCAGATCAGCTATGCGGACTGCATTCCTACCGTAGAATGAATAAGAGAGCAACTAATTTTTGATGTTGAAAATGCGATCAAATCTGCGATCGCATAATCAATATACGGACCGCAGAGTGATTGCATATTGTCCCTGAGGAAATTCGATGCGGTGCATTCTGCGACCGCAGAACTCAAATGCGGACCGCATATTCTCCGCATTTCCAACCCGAGAGGTTTGAAACTTGATCCATTTCTGTGGTCTATTCTGCGGACCGCATTCTGTTCTGCGATCGCAGATTGCGTCGCAGATCGAGCTCGCCTAGTATTTTTCTAAAATATTAGACCCGACCCACCTTTAATTAAAACACCTTCTCCCTTATTTTTGACAAACTTCTGATCAAAATAAGAGAGAGGGATATAGGGTTCTTGAGAGCAAAAGTGAATTCTTCATCATCTAGTCTTTCAAAACCATTGGAGCTCGGAAAATTCTTGGTGCATTATCTTCTCTATTGATTTATCACGTAAAATCCCTAAACCATTTCCCCCAAATTTCGAAATTTAGCTTGGGAAGGGAACCCCCATACACTTGCTTTGAAATTTCTTCATAAAACCTTCATGCATGTCTTCAAAACCCTAAAATCTTGTAAAAAGGGAATTGAGTAGAAACTATGAGTTTAAATTTCTAAAACCTAAGTGTCGCTCATGAACTAGATTGACTTCTTGATTGCTTGGCGAATTTGACCGATCCTTGTGAAATCGCCCTGTGCTAGTTGTGAAATTTTTGATTGTTGATATTCATGTGGGAATCATTGTGAAGCTTTTGTGTTGTATATATTGTGTGGTAACACCTTATTATGAAAGTTGTGGAACTTGTAATTGAAAGAGTTTGGAAATGGAAATAATGTGGAACAGTGGAAATGGAAATAATGTGAAACAGTGGAAATGGAAATAATGTGGAACAACGTGTGTGATTGGTTGTGGACAACTTTTGTGGTAACCCAAATTGTGTACCAATTTGATGAATATGAGGAAATTGTGTTGCTAGTTGTGAAATTACATTATCCTTGTTGTGGATCTATTTTAATAATGTGCCATAGTTGATTTCTTGTATTTGTTGTTGTATGAATTGAAACTGTCAGGCGGGGTCAGGTTCCGCGCCGCAACACGGTAAAATAAGGTATGGGTTGGGGGTGATAAGGGTGGCCGAGGTAATAAGGGTGGACGAGGCATTAAGGGTGAAAAATGTGATCCAATATCACTATTGATATGAATATGAATCATGAACTGATAAATGTGGAAATTTGAAAGGAGACAGCAGGAGAGTTTGTTACCTGTGGGGCACTGATTGCCCCTTTGTCTGACTACGTGAATAATTTGTTGTGAAATATTTGGTTGTTGCTCCGTGGTTGTACCTGTACTATTGTTATACAGTTCTATACTTGTATATGCACTTTTGGCTTGAGTTTACTTGGGACAGACATGCCAGTACAATTCAAATGTACTGACGTCCCTTTTGCCGGGGGTGCTACATTCGTGTTATGGTTGTAGGTGGATCAGTGGCAGGCACTCCAGTCCACTGTTCGTAGCTCCCCCTCCTCTCTATCGGTGGTATTTTTGATAGGTGAGCCCCTTTCCTTCCGGGGCCTTGTGTGGCTCATCCCACCCATGTTGTTGTATTTTGGAGTCTTGTGTCCTTTTGTAAAGGTATAGCCGGGGCCTTTGTCGCGGGCAAGTGTTGTATTATATTTCTCTTAGAGGCTCCATAGACAGTGTAATGTGGGTTAGAACTTATGTATAGAGGTTTATGTTTTGGGCACTGTAAACTTGTACACCACATCCCATGTTAATCATAATGTATGCTTTGTGAAAGATGT
The DNA here is from genome assembly GCA_034376525.1 of Nicotiana benthamiana. Classification (NCBI taxonomy): domain Eukaryota; kingdom Viridiplantae; phylum Streptophyta; class Magnoliopsida; order Solanales; family Solanaceae; genus Nicotiana; species Nicotiana benthamiana. The sequence continues at coordinate 36,386,604 of CM067333.1, read as the reverse complement.
TCCCTGTTAATCATAATTTGTGTTTATAAAAGGGAAATTATATGTTCTTTCAATTGCAAATTTTGTATATTTTGGATAATTAACAAATAATGAAGTGGGGTAATGCGAGGTAAATAGGAAAGGCACCAAGGTCCACTCGACTGGGGATACCCGGTTGAGTGCCGGTCATGCCCCCGGATTTGGGGCGTGAAAAACTTGGTATCAGAGCCTATGGTTCTATAGGAGTCCTAGGATGTCTCGGAGCCGTGCCTAGTAGAGCCCTTCTTATTGGTGTGTTCTTGACCACATCTATAAATTTGGGGCTACACGAGCATTTAGGAAAAAGGATCCTGTTCTTTGTTATTCCAAGTTCGTGCGGTGAAGTGATGTTGTGTCTAATTCGTGCTCTATTTTGAATTTTCAGTGATGGCACCTAAGAAGAAAGCTAGATCCCGCCTAGGGCCACTTCCTGTGCAGTTGTGGATCATGTGACGACTGCCGTGGGTGAGAGTGATTCCCCCGTTCTGAATTTTCCTGCTCCATCCGTTCCTGATCTAAGCAATCATGTTCCACCAGCGGCCGAGGGTGCTACTATCCCTCCTGCCAATGCTCCTAATCCTTATGTTGCTCCACCTTCCAATCCCGTGATTTCTGATGGAGACCTTAGGGGAGCTATCCGTATGTTGACCCAGTTAGTGGCCGCCTAGACCTAGAGATATCATGATGCCCCTGTGTCCATAAGCGGCCAGGGAGATTCCTCCTGCTCCAGAGTTCGCCAGTTTCTGCAATTGTCCCCTCCAGAGTTCTCAAGCACAGACCCGGAGGCCGATCCACATGTATTCCTTGATGAGATGTACAAGACCCTTCGAGTGATGAAGGCTACAGAGATAGAAGGGGTAGAATTAGCTTCATACAAGTTTAAGGGAGCTGCGCGTAGGTGGTTTGAGATATGGGAGGATTCCCGTGAGGAGGGGAGACCCCAGCTAGAAGGATGAGTTCGTAGATGCCTTCTGGACCACTTCTTGCCTGCCGAGCCCATGGCAGCCTGTGCCACTGAGTTTGAGGTTCTTAAGAAGGGTAGTATGAGTTTTTGGGAGTATCATATGAGGTTCGTGAGGTTTTCCAAGTATGCTCCTCAGTTGGTGTCGACTATGGAGGCTGGAGTTTGGCGATTTGTTCAGGGTCTCAGCCCTTTGGTGGTAAATGAGGCTGCTACGTCGGATTTGAATTTAGACATGAACTATGGGAAGATCATGGGTTTTTCTCAGGCCATATAGGCCAAAAAGTTGAAGATTCGGGCAGACAAGGAGAGTAGCAGTAGGGCCCGGTATATGGGTCACCCAGGGAGGTCAGCTCCAGGTAGAGGGTCATCAGGACCATCTCAGTCTTATGCTCAGTACTCAGCTCATGCAGCGTTAACTGTGCACAAAAGACATGACCTATCTGAAGCCACTTTGAATTCTTGGTCATGTCTTTTGGGCTAATCAATGGCCCGGGAGGTTTTATGGATCTTATGAATCGGGTCTTCAAGTCATATTTAGACTCCTTCGTGATTCTTTTAATTGACGACATCCTCGTATATTCGCGGAGCATGGAGGATCATGCCAGTCACCTCAGAGTGGTTTTGCAGACTCTACACCAGCACCAATTGTATGGCACGTTTTCCAAATGTGAATTTTGGTTTGAGTCCTTCGCTTTTCTGAGTCATGTTGTTTCCAGTGAGGGGATTCAGGTGGACCCCCAAAAGATTGCAGCGATGAAGGATTGGCCTAGGCCCATGACCGCGATGGAGATCCGTAGCTTTTTGGGGGTAAACGGGGTATTATCGGAGGTTTTTAGAGGGATTCTCTACCCTTGCCTCTCCTTTGACTAAATTGACGCAGAAATCAGCCAAGTTCCAGTGGTCAGATGCTTGTGAGGAAAGTTTCCTGGAACTGAAGACAAGTTGAATTCGGCACCAATAGTGGTCTTGCCAGAGGGAACATAGGGGATTGCTGTTTATTGTGATGCCTCCAGGGTTGGTTTAGGGAGTATTCTGATGCAACATGAGAAGGTCATAACATATGCTTCCAGGCAACTCAAGAAGCATGAGAAGAATTTTATGACGCATGATTTAGAACTTGCAGTAGTTGTGTTTGCCTTGAAAATATGGCAGCATTATCTTTATGGGGTTCATGTAGATGTGTATTTAGACTACAACAGTCTTCAGTATTTGTTCAAGCAGAAAGAGCTGAATTTGAGGCAGTGGCGGTGGTTAGAATTGCATAAGGATAATAACATAGACATCTTGTAGCATCCAGGGAAGTCGAACGTGGTGGCAGATGCCCTCAGTCAGAAATCCATGGGTAGCGTGGCTCACTTGAGAGCGGATCAGAGGTTCCTAGCTCGGGAGGTGCATTAGTTGGCTAGCCTTGGGGTTTGTATCTCGGCCCCGAATGAGGAAGAACTTATGGTGCATAATACAGTAGAATCGTCGCTCGTGGCAGAGGTTAATGAAAAGCATTTTGTTGATCCAGCATTGGCGCAATTGAAGGAGGCAACTCTAAGTAACAAAATTTCAGAATTTTCACTCGGCAGCAATGATGGTGTGCTATGGTGCCATGACAGGCTATGTGCCCCGAATGTGGATAATCTTCGCCAGAGGGTAATGGCGGAGGCTCATCATTCCAGGTATTTAGTGCACCAAGGCTCTACAAAGATGTATCACGATCTCAAGGACATTTATTGGTGGAATGGTATGAATAAGAGTGTAGCGGACTTCTTCTCTAAGTGCCCGAATTGCCAGCAAGTAAAGGCCAAGCATCATCGGCCGGGAGGGTTGACTCAGCTTATAGAAATACCTATGTGGAAGTGGGAAATGATCAATATGGACTTTGTGACAGGACTACCTCGTATTTAGCACAAGTTTGACTCAATTTGGGTAATTGTGGGTAGGCTCACCAAACCAGCTCACTTTTTTCCAGTCAAGTCCACCGATAATGCAGAACAATATGCTCGATTGTATATCAAGGACATAGTGAGGCTTCATGGTACGCCACACTCAGTTTACAGCTAACTTCTGGAGGAAATTTCAGCAAGGTTTGGGTACTCAAATGAATCTTAGCACAACTTTTCATCCGCAGACCGATGGCCAAGCAGAGCGGACCATTCAGACGCTCGAGGATATCTTGCGGGAATGTATCTTGGATTTCGAAGGTAATTGGGATGATCACCTACCCCTTATAGAGTTTGCTTATAATCACATCTTCCATGCTAGCATCCAGATGGCCCCATTCGAAGCATTCTATGGAAGGAGGTGTAGGTCCCTGATCGGGTGGTTCAAGGTTGGTGAAGTGGAATTAATAGGGCCATATCTCGTGCATCAGGCCATGGAGAAGGTAAGGGTCATTCAGGAGAGGATGAAGACTGCTCAAAGTCACCAGAAATCCTATGCGGACGTGCGTCGAAGAGAATTGAAGTTTTAAGAAGGAGATTGGGTATTCTTATGGGTGTCCCCTATGAAGGGAGTCATGCGCTTTGGGAAGAAGGGAGAACTAAGTCCTAGGTTCGTCGGGCCTTATGAAATCACTCAAAGGATCGGTCAAGTTGCGTATAGGTTGGAATTTCCCCCTGAAATGTCCTTAGTGCACCCGGTGTTTCATGTATCCATGTTGAGGAAAGTTATGGGTGATCCGTTTAAAATTGTGCCATTTGAAGACATCAAGGTTACAGAAGAGTTATCATATAAGGAGATTCCGGTTTCTATTCTGGATAGGCTAGTCCAAAAGTTGCGGAACAAGGAGATCGCTTCAGTTAAAGTATTGTGGTGAAACCAACAAGTCGAGGAAGCCACGTGGGAAGCGAAAGATGAGATGAAGATAATATATCCCCATCTATTTGAGTTAGTCTAGGAATGATCGTGTGAATCTTTTCCCTAGGAGAGCTAGTGTTGTGTCCCATTTGGTGTAAGAACCATCCCTTCTCTTTCCAAGTGCCTACTTTTGTAGTTTCTCCAAGTTGTGCTAATAAAAATTATGTGTTGTAACTATTTGAGCAATGTGCAGTCCTTTTTGGTAATGAAGGTTTTGTGCTCCCATGGTAAGGTGAAGTATGGACGTAATAATTAATTTTGTATGGAGACTGTGTATCAAAGTGTTCTAATTGTGTAATGATTAGCTTTGCATGGATGAATTGTATTTAAATGAATAACGGTGTCGTACCTTTGTGATAGGTAAACTGCTTTAATAGTACAGGTGCTTAATGCTTAATTTGATTACATGTTGTGTGCCAAATGGTTAAAAGTGTATCAAGAGGTTGAATATGTGCAAGTATGAAGATCGTGCATTTTTATAACCGTGATAAAGTAGCAAGTCGTGTAATAGTTCTTGGAAAATGTGTTTTGGGGATTCTTTGACAGGTGGTTATGTCCATATTACAAAGGAGACACTGGAAAAATATTTCTAAAACAAACTTGAAAGTTAATAAAAGTGTAGAAACTTGGATATCATGTTTTCAGACTCATTTGGTTCCCAAGTCCTCATTCGAGGACGAATGATCTTAAGCGAGGGATGATGTACGGCCCCGTGAAATGAGTGCTCAGATGTTAGCAGCTCATAGAGTCGAGTCTACCTGCGTTGATCAGATTCTTTTTTACTGTTTTGACCTTAAAAATGTGAAATCGAAATTTTCCAGAAAATTGTCAAAATGCGGTCCAGAATGTGGTCGCAGATCGGCTATGCAGACCGCATTCCTTACGCAGAGTGAATCAGAGTGCAACCAATTTTTGATGTTGAAATTGCGATCAAATCTGCGATCGCATAATCAATATGCGGACCACAGAGTGATCGCATAATCAATATGCGGACCGCAGAGTGATCACATATTGTCCCTGAGGAAATTTGAAGGTCAGTTCTGCGGTGCATCCTGTGACCGCAGAACTCAAATGCAGACCGCATATTCACCGCATTCCCAACATGAGAGGTTTATAACTTGAGCCATTTCTGCGGTCCATTCTACGGACCGCATGTTTGTTCTGCAATCGTAGATTGCGCCGCAGATCGAGCTCGCCTGGTATTTTTCTAATATTTTAGACCCGACCCTCCTTTATTAAAGAACCTTCTCCCTCATTTTTAACATACTTCTGATCAAAATAAGAGAGAGGGAGAGAGGGTTCTTGAGAGAGAAAGTGAATTCTTCATCATCTAGTCTTTCAAAACCATTGAAGCTCGGAAAAAATCTTGGTGCATTGTCTTCTTTATTTATTTATCAGGTAAAATCCCTAAGCTATTTCCCCCAAATTTCGAAATTTAGCTTGGGAAGGGAACCCCATACACTTGCTTTGAAATTTCTTCATAAAACCTTCATGCATGTCTTCAAAACCCTAAAATCTTGTAAAAAGGGAATTGGGTAGCAACTATGAGTTTAAATTTCTAAAACCTAAGTGTTGCTCATGAACTAGATTGACTTCTTGATTGAGTGGTGAATTGGACTAGAGGTTTACAGGGGATAATCAACTCCAGGTATGTATGATTAACTGTGATCCTTGTGAAATTGCCCTGTGCTAGTTGTGAAATTGTTGATAGTTGATATTCATGTGGGGATCATTGTGAAGCTTTTGTGTTGTATATATTGTATGGTAGCACATTGTGATGAAAGTTGTGGAACTTGTAATTGAAAGAGTTTGGAAATGGAAATAATGTGGAACAATGGAAATGGAAATAATGTGGAACAGTAGAAATGGAAATAATGTGGAACAACGTGTGTGATTGGTTGTGAACCACTATTGTGGTAACCCAAATTGTGTACCAATTTGATGAATATGAGGAAATTGTGTTGCTAGTTGTGGAATTACATTATCCTTGTTGTGGATCTATTTTAATAATGTGCCATAGTTGATTTCTTGTATTTTTTGTTGTGTTGTATGTTGTGTGAATTGAAACTGTCAGGCGGGATCGGGTTGCGGGCCGCAACACGGTAATATAAGGTGTGGGTTGGGGTGATAAGGGTGGCCGAGGTAATAAGGGTGGACGAGGCAATAACGGTGGAAAATGTGATCCAATATCACTATTGATATGAATATGAATCATGAAATGATAAATGTGGAAATGTGAAAGGAGACAGCAAGATAGTTTGTAACTTGTGGGGCACTGATTGCCTCTTTGTCTGACTACATGAATAATTTGTTGTGAAATATTTGGTTGTTGCTCCATAGTTGTACATGCACTATTGTTATTCAGTTTTATTCTTGTATATGTACTTCTGGCTTGAGTTTACTTGGGACAGAGTTTGTTCATACATGCCAGTACAATTCAAATGTACTGACACCCCTTTTGCCGGGGGCGCTACATTCGTGTTATGGTTGTAGGTGGATCCGTGGCAGGAAGTCCAGTTCTCTGTTCGTAGCTCCTCCTCTCTATCGTAGGTACTCATTATTGGTGAGCCCCTTTCCTTCCAAGGCCTTGTGTGATTCATGCCACCCATGTTGTTGTATTTTGGAGTCTTGTGTCCTTTTGTAAAGGTATAGCGGGGGCCTTGTAGCCGGCAAATGTTGTATTATCTTTCTCTTAGAGGCTCTGTAGACAGTTTAATATGGGTTAGAACTTATGTATAGAGGTGTATGTTTTGGGCGTTGTAAACTTGTACCCCACATCCCCTGTTAATCATTATGTATGCTTTGTGAAAGATGTTCCCTGTTAATCATAATGTGTGTTTATAAAAGAGAAATCATATGTTCTTTCAATTGCAAATTTGGTATCTTTTGGCTAATTAACAAATAATTAAGTGGGGTAACACGTGGGAAATAGGAAAGGCACCCAGGTCCACTCGACTCGGGATACCCGGTTGAGTGCCGGTCATGCCCCCGGATTTGGGGCGTGAAATAATTGATTTGCATATATCTATGCAGATTCATGAAGGATGTGCCTCAATGTGAATAATGTACGTATCTTGATAATTACAGAATGATGAGAAGTACAGTTATGTGTTGATTTACTTGGGCTATCAGCCAACCTTGAAACAAAGAACTATTTATGCTAGCTATGTGCTCACATACATGTGATTTGCGACCTGAATTATCTTTGATATATGTGTCTATGATCACAACTTGTATAAATGAATACTGAAGAGGGAAAACAATGTGATGATGGTGGCCATGAGTGCCCCAGGAATTGTTATGATATGAGTGGGATAAAGATTTGACGGTGTTGGCTTATGAGATTTGAGTAATGCCTCCAATGAGGTGACCTAACCGATCGGGTCGTGATTGGACACCATGCCGCACATATGGTGGTAATGTGCTGATATTGAATTCCGGATAAGGGAAATGAAATATTGATAGAGAGTAATGCCTCCAATAAGGTGACCTATCCGGTCGGGTCGTGACTGGATTCCGCTCGAGATGGCAGTGGTAATGAAAACAGTGGTGGACATGTGACAGAAATGCCCCAATCTATGTTTTGGAAAATTGTATGAAAGATTATATGAATTGCATCTTTGATTTGCCCATATTATTTACTTGCACCTGTTTGATAGTTCTTTCTTGTAAAATGGTATTTAGGTATAAATACCAGTACCATTCAAATGTACTTACGTCCCTTTTGCCGGGGGCGCTACATTCGTGTTATGATTGTAGGTAGTTCTATAGCAGGTACTCCAGTACACCGACAGTAGTGCCTCCTCCACTTTCCGTCAGCTGAATTGGTGCGCCCTATTTCCTCTCGTGGCCCTGTGTGGCTTATACCACTTTTATTCAGGAGTCTATTTTTGTATTTGTGTAAGGTATTGCTGGAGCTTTGTTGCCGGCATTTCTATATTTTTTTCTTTAGTTGTATTTAGAGGCTCTGTTGACAGGTTGTTGGTAGTGTCGGGTATTGGAAATTAAAAATAGAAATACTGATGTTTGGCAATGATGTATACAACTTGCAATACCTTTAAAGTGGCGAATGACGTTGCTAATGAAGATGAAATGGAAATTATTAATTATATGTTTATAGAATTTGATTAATGGAGTACATCTCCTAATTATTCATGAGTTAGTTTGGGTAGAATGAGACCTAATAAGCTTGCTCGTTCTTGTTTACTCGGTTGAGCACCGGTCGTGCTCCTCGGATTTTGGGGCGTGACATAAACTAGACAGACAATACAACTTCAATACTAGCTCCCTGTGGAAATTCGATCCCTAACCACTATTTGCATAAAAGCTGTTGCGATCCGCTCTTCCTACAGTCGTGTCGTGTGGAGTCAGCAACGATCACTTTTTAGCGCCGTTGTTGGGGATTTACGGTGTTGACTATCTATTTAGCTAGTTTTGTGTTTTGCTTCTCTTTCCTTCTTTTTACTAATTTTGTTTGTGTCAATCAATCAGGTAAAAATGGCTCTTAATGCAAATGACCCTCTCAGAAATGTGATAGCGGGGGAGGAGGTAGATGATCTAGACCAAGATGAAGCCTTAACTCAAGTTCCATGGAGAGGCCAAAATGCTAATGCAAATGCAAATGCCAATGAGAACAATAACGTTCTAGACCCTACCCCGCCACCGCCGAGAGTGGATCCCAGAGTTCAACCTAATAAAAAATATGCTAGTGCTATTTTTCCTCCTCGTATTTGGGCGGGGAACTTTCAAATCACAAATGTTATGTTTACCTTGTTCGAGAAAAGACAGTATTTCACGGGCACCTCCTATCAAAATGCCTACAAGAACTTGAATGGGTTTGTAGATACATGCTGGGGTAGCAAGCAGACAAACATGTCCAAGAATGTGTTGAGATTGAGGCTTTTCCCGTTCTCTCTTTGAGGTAAAGCGTTGGATTGGTTAGAGAGTCTCCCAAATCATTCTATCACCACATGAGATGAATTGGCGGACAAATTCATTGCCAAGTTCTTTTCTCAAGTCATATGACGGCTTTTTGTGATGAGATTCTAGCTTTCAAACAAGAGCCAACGGAACTTGTGCACGAGATATGGGAAAAATATAGAATAATGGTGAAAGAGTGACCTAATAATGACATGACCGAGGTGATGATACAACAAAAGTTTTATCGGGGAATCAACACCACTAATCAGTGCATTGTGAACCAATTGGACGGAGGGAACTTTATTGAACTTTCTTGCCAAGAGGCATGTGATGTACTTGACGAAATGGCCGACACCTATTCGGCATGGCAAAGCCGAGAAACCTACCTCAAGGGACTCCATGGTCATCCATTTGCATAAAGAGTTGCATGACCACGGTCAAGCTATACCCGAACTTACAACAACTATGAATCAATTGGCGAATCCGCAATTTTAACAAGTCTAAAACCAGTGCCAAGTCAATGCAATGGAATGTATGTCTATATTGAAAAGGAGGTAAATAGGGAAAAAACAACCTCAAGGTTATTTTGAGGAATTTGACAACAACAATGATGGTGGTGGTTATTCGAATGTGTGCTATGATGATCAAAGCGAGGATGTCCAATATGTCAATAACTACCAAGGGAATAGAGGAAACAAGGAAATCAACAATGGCGTCACCAAGGAAAGTGGGGCAATCAACAAGGTGGTGGTGATTGGAGTAATAACCAACAACAAGATGGTAACTGGAACAATATAACAATCAAGGAGGAAAGTGGGGGAAACAACAATTTGGGTAATCAAGGGAATTGGATCGAAAACAACAACAACAATTGGAACAATTACAATGGTCAAGGTGGATGGAATAACAATGTTTGTCAAGGCAACCTGGGGCAAGGCTTTCAAAGACCTCCCATGGACCAACAACCGAACAATCCACCTCCCTTTCCTCCTCAATGTATGAGTTCTTTCGGGAGTGATATGGGGAGAATTGAGAACATGTTTTAGCATATGATGAAAAAGAATCTAGATTTTGATGTGTAATTGGCTTCTCATAATACATCTATCCAGAACTTGGAAGTACAACTAGGTCAAATTTCCCAAGCTTTGAAAACTCGCCCCAAGGGTGCTCTACCAAGTGACACGATAGTGATTCCGAAGGGCAAAAACACCAATCAAGTGATGGCAGTTACAACAAGAAGCGGGAGAGGCAGTGATGTGCATGCCTCAAGAGAAAATCTAGTTGTGGAGGATGCGGTTGAGGGGCATAACGATGATGTGTCTTTGAATGTTGAATATTTGGTTGAGCGAAATATGAAAAATGACGTGCGAATTGATATTGTTGATGAGGTCGAGGTTGAGACTCAAGATGCTATGAACCCGTCTAGGAAACACGTGATTGATATACCCAAGCCGGTTGCATCAAATGCCAAGGCACCCTTTCCTAGGCCACCCCCACATTATCCTCAAAGATTAGCAAAGCACAAGAGTGACCACCAATTCAAAAGGTTTATAGACATGATGAAGAGCCTAACAATAAATGTGCCTTTTGTGGAGGAACTTGAGCAAATGCCAGGTTATGCCAAATTTATGAAGGAGTTGGTGGCGAATAAGAGGTCGATGGAGTGTGAAACAATGCCAATGACGTATCAAGTGAGTTCTATTGTTCACTCTATGGCTCCAAAGCTTGAGGATCCCGAAGCCTTTACTATTCCTTGTACGATCTGAAGCGCGGATTTTGCCAAAGACCTTTGTGATTTGGGGGCTAGTATTAATTTGATGCCATACTCGGTTTTCAAGACTTTTGGAATTGGGCAACGTCGAGCAACCTCGATGAGACGTCAAATGGCGGACTGGTTGATGAAGAGACCTTTTGGTATAATTGATGATGTTCTTGTCTGAGTGGATAATTTTATATTGCCCGCTGATTTTGTCATCTTGGATTCCTAGGTGGACTTCAAAGTGCCTATTATTCTTTGGAGACCTTTCCTTGCTACGGGGAAGGCATTGGTTAATATCGAAGTGGGTGAGTTGACATTACGTGTGGGAGATGAGAAGGTGGTTTTCCTGGTTTTCAAATCCATGAGGCAACCTAATAGTACAGAGGTGTGCTCTTTTGTTGACATTGTCATAGCTGTGATAATGGATGAGACAAGTTCTTTAATGTTGAAGATCCCCTTGTGTCCGCACCTCTAGATCGTGATGTAAATGATGATGCAAGAAGAGTGATGTGCATAGATGATTTACATGTCATGGAATCGAGTGAGCCCAGTAAGTTGTCAGTGGACCTTGATCATTCTAAAGCTCCTCTAGAAACAAGTTGAGCCACACCTATTCCTCACAATATTTGAGCCCGATATTATCTTGACGGATGATGCAATACCTCTTTTGGAGCTTCAAGGGAAACTGCCTGCAGTAGGGCATGAAACGATGCCTAATCTTCATAATGTGTGTCTTCCTACAAGACCCGTCACAGGTTGGCGGTTTTATATGAACAATGGTGATTTGAACAAAATGTCCTACAGTGACCATTATCCCTTGCCATTCATTGATCGGATGGTCAAAAAACTTGCTGGATGTGTGTTTTGCTGCTTCTTGGAGAATTTGATGAGAGCCACGTGGTGGCGTTTCTTGATTTAAAGTCATGTAATGGTAACATGCATCATGCCGCAACATTAAATAAGGCTTTTTTGGGAGGCAACCCATGTCCTTTTCTTTCTCTTTGATTTTCTTAGTTGCTTATGATTTTTGAGCTAATTGTTTGTGAGATGTTGCAGGGAATGTGTTGAAGTTGTGCCAAACAAAGTATAAAAATTGCACAGTCTCTAAAGTTTCCACTATGTACGCGGTGCACTTTGTGCGGTCCGCATTTGAATGAGCTGAGTATTATAATCTCTAAAGTTCTCAATGCCGAGGTAATGTTAATGCGGTCCGCGGTGGACTCACGCGGCCGCGTCCCTTTTTGTGCGGTCCGTGTGGGTTGTCTTTTGCAAGGTTGTGTGAACAAATCCAGTGCGCTCCGTGGTCGCTTTTCTGCGACCACGCTGGTAGGTAAGTAAGGGATCCACAGGGTTTTCTATATATAGAGACCAAGGGTCTCACAATATCTTTTTCGCAAATTTGAAAGCCTGAGCCTTATTTTTACTGTTCATCTTCTTCTATGACCGTTTATCCTGCTTGATTGGATTTGCCGCACTAATTCATCATCAATATAGCAACTTCTCGTGCACTAATGGTTCATTAAATTTTTTTTTCATTTTATTTGTTGCCCAGTAGTGTAAATTCTATTTTTCTTCCCATTTTTATTCGAACTGTTAGTCTAGGGTAGATTCTAAGTTATCTTTTGTTTGCTTAACATAATTAATGATTGGTTAACTGAGTAGGGGCAAGTAGGGGTTTAAAATTTGAACAAAAATAGAATAATATGTGAAAACCTAACTTAATCCCTAGGATTTCCACAGCGCGGCTGCATTGCACATTGCGCGGTCCGTGCTGGCCCAACGCGGCCGCCCACCTATATTACGCAGACTGCATTGGGAGATTCTGAGAGGTGTTGTCTATGGGTTTTATTTAGTGCGGTCCGCAGTCGCCATCATGCGGCCCGCAGTGCCTCTAGCGCGGCCGCACTCCTGATGGTGCGGTCCTCGGTGTCTTATTCTGCACTTGTGTCTGTAACCTTTTCATCTGATATTCTTCAACTGTTTTCAATAGCTGGTTCACTGCCTGTGCTTGAACTAACAATGTTAAACATATTTTCTTGCAAAAAATGGTAAAACAACAAGGATGATGTTCCAAACAACCCGGTCGAGGTGACTCCTCCAGGAAGGAAAAGGGAAACAATCCAAACTCACTCCCCGACCCAAACTGAAAACAAGAAAACAAGTTGTTAGTGATTATGACCAACCAGGGAGTTGAAAGTATAAGAAGGGGGAGGGTGAATTGTCAATAATTAAAATTAATTGTTAATGAGTTGACTTAAAACTTTAGTTGTCGACTAAATATGGAAATCTTGGAGATATAATAATTTGACGTAATATGCAGAAAGTAAATGTAGAAATTACAGACACCAGGAATTTTATACTGGTTCAGATTCAATGTGAATCCGAATCCTATCCCCTTGGGTTGAAAGGGATATCTCTTCAAGCAAATGAGTTTTCTTTCGAGTACATATGTGAAGTATATCTCTCATATTCTCTAGCGCTCGTTTGATACAATGCCTCACTAGTTGTAGGCCCTCTTTCTATCCCAGACTTATTACATAGTAGATCTATGTTGGCTACTATGCTTGCTTCCAGTAGAATGAAGAGAGTTATATTGGTTCGATCAAAATATATCCTAAGGATGGAGTTACACGGTAAAAATATACAAAGGATAATGGTGAAGGCTTGTCAACCCAAGGTTTTGATCCTTGGAAAGAGTTGATTCTTTCCAAGAATAACTATCTAGCCGTTGCTTCTCTTGAAATCTTTTCCTTCGGCAGATAATGAATTCAACACGATTTCTCCTTGATTGTTGGACCTTTCAAACTTGACCACTAACCGATCTCCTTGATTGCTCCTTGATTATTTGCATGTGACTTTGCTAATCATAATTCACTTTGAATCTTTACTTCGTTATGGCTGATTTGATTTGCCAGATTGACAGAGCTATTTCTGATTTGCTGATGTAGATTTGTAGCTTTCCTAGTATTCTGTTCTCTATTCAGGTAATTACCCTTGTGAGTGATTTCGTTCCTTGTTTGACACAGCCATTTCAACGAGTCTTTTTTTACTTCTTTGAACTCCTGCACATGCATATTAATTGCATTATTAAAATATGATCTAACAATCTCCCCCTTTTTGATGATGGCAAAATAATATACGTGGATGTAAAACAAGTAAATAACAGTAGACTTCCCTATTTTTTTCTAGCCGACTTGGCTCTCCCTCAATGTGTATAGTCTACTAGACGTAGTCTCCCCCTCAATATGTGCAGTCAACTTAACCTGTCGAAGAATAAAGAGTATTGCCTATGCATGTAGCATAGTCGACTTAACCTATTAAAAGAATAAGTAGTACCGTCTATGCATGCAGCATAGTCGACTTGAACCTGCACATATTATCATAATAGAACCATAGAGATATGTATTCTCTCCCTTTTTGACATAAGCAAAGAGGGCATAGCAGGCATAAAACAGTACTATCCACAGAGTTCAAAAACAACATCCAAATGGGCACAGCCCAGAACAAAGCCAAAATAATTGTCTATGAAACACATCTACACTAGCGACGCAGGAAGTAAGTAAAAGTGTTGCAGATCGGTTCCTTCAACTGTTCAAAGCTGCTGCTTCCAGCAACACTCATTCAATCAAGACTATCATGGACCTTCTTGAAAGCTTTAACCACATTCTCCCTTACCCGTTGCACATCCACCTTGATTTTAGACACATCAGACCCTGTTTCCTTTGTAATAGCGTGAATAGCACCCACAGTCGATTGAGTAGCGGAAATGAGAGGGGGCGGAATAGCAGATGAAGATTTGGATTCAATGGGGTTCTGTTTGGCTTCACTCTCACCCTTCTTAATCCAGCCACCCTTGACACTTACATACCCCATGCTAGAGAAAGATCTAGAGTTGTAGGACTTGGAAACGGGAACAAAGGGGTAGTCAGAAAGCGAAGTTTGATCAGCTTCCAAAATGTGGGTGATGGCCATACCAAGCAATAAACTGATGGGATCTTCAGCACTCTCAATCATAAAATTTATGACCCAGGAGGACAACTTGAGTTTGAGTTTTGTGATGAGACAATAGACAAAGAAGGTGTCCCTTTGAGAGAAGGTAGAGAAGCAACCAGTTCTAGGGAGAAGAGTGGTTGCAACAATGTGGGTGAGAATCCGAGTTTCAAAACTACATCACTAGGCCCCAACTAGTTGGGAAGGTTTTCAGAGGGATTTTTAGCAATGCATTGTTTGGCCTGGTCAAAGGAAATTTCAAAGTTCTCAGGACAAATATTTTTAAAGAAAGTGGGGAAACCAAAGTAATTGCAGAGAAAAATAGAATCTAACAGGGCACAGTAAAGAACAATGCACTTACCAAGAACAAGAGTTTCAAGCTTCTCAGGTTTACTAGAGCGAAGATTAGCATAAAACATGCGAACTAAGGGCTCATACACTTTAGGCGGAGAAACAGAGAGAAAATTTTCCCACCCTTGGTACACAAAAGATCCTTTACCTTAAATTTGAGAGCCTCCATATAATCAAGATCGACAATTATTCCATGGGCGATGGGCTTATCTTTGAGAGAGATGAACAGATCCCTATTTGGGGTATCTTAGAAATTTAAGTCAGAATCGAGGGAAGTAAAGAAGTTGAATTTCGATTTCTTTGGAGTAGAAGAGATGGGAGGATCCTCCATGGGACACTTACAAACGGATTTTTCTCCTAAGAGTTGAGAGTGTTCAGAGAATGCTCCTTGAGAAGAGGCAAAACCCTCAAAATGATTAGACCCTAGGTCTACTTGCTTTGGAGGCGCTGAAGAGGGTTTTGCCTTAGAGCGAGTGATATTTCTAGTGGAAGCGGAGGGGTTTTTGGGGGTTATCTCCATGGGAGAGGAGAGAGTATTCACAGATTGAAGAGGATAGGGTGGAGAAGAGAGTGACCCGAAAAGCGTCAACTTAAAGTAAACAGATTTGTTAGTTGAGTACAGAAAAGTAAAGGGTGTCAGACGAAATGATGTGATGATTTGTTTTCCTTCTTTGACTGATAACTAATGTGAAACAGATTAAAAAGAGAGGGAAGGAAGTGAAAGCGTAATTAATGCACTGAAAAAGAGCAATTATGACAAGTTTTTGAAAAAGAGCAATTTGGTCCTAAGAGTTTTTTGGAAAATAGATTATACCTAGTAATTTTCTCAATGAGCAAAATCTTTCTTCCAACAAAGGTTTAGAAAAAGTATCAGCTAATTGGGAAGAAGTGCCATCAAAAGCTAATTCTATGTCACCTTTAAGAATATGATCTCTAATAAAATGATGCTTAATGTCTATATGCTTTGCTCTAGAGTGATGCACAAGATTTTTTGAAAGATAAATTGCACTTGTATTATCACAAAAAAATTGTATAGGTTTAAAATAAAGTTCATTATCACGACCTGGATTTCCCACTATCGGGAGTCGTGATGACGCCTACTAATAGGAGCTAGGCTAGCCAAATACCAAATACTTCATTAATGAGCCATCAACAATATTAACAATATTAAAGCATTTAACACTAAAACGGAAGTCTCAATTATAATTTTACTGAAAGAAATGCGGAAGTTTAATAGATCCTCTACCCAAGACTGGTATCACAGTACTCACAAACTTCTAAGAGTTACTTAACAACCGTCTGAAAGAAATCACAACAGTCTATTTCAATACAAAACTAACAAACGGAATAATGATAGAAGAGACTCCGGGCTTGCGGACGTCAGCGAGACTACCTCAAGAGTCCCTGGACTGAAGGTCTGCTCCCGGTCTAGTACTGCTATGGTCTGAAAGCTTCGTCCTGATATGTGCAAAATAAATGCATAGAGTGTAGCATCAACACAACCGACCCCATGTGCTGGTAAGTGCCTGGACTAACCATGTTGAGGTAGTGACGAGGCTAGACAGGACTTACCACAAATAACCTGTACAGATATATGTGCAATAATAGGAAATATACTAAAGTAGCCAATTAAAGGGAGGGGGAAACATGCTATGGGATACGACTGTTTAAACAGATAAATTCATCGGTAAGCAAATGAAACAGAACGATAACATCTGATAAGAAAACACATGAAATCTCTGCATATGAAAACAACACACTCAATCCATACTCCGTTGTGGCATGCAACCCGATCCTCAAATATATCCGTTGCATCGAGCAACCCAATCCTCAAATATATCTGTTGCGGCGAGCAACCCGATCCTCAACATTAATATCGTTGCGGCGTGCAACCCAATACTCAGCAATCAATACAGTTTCGGCGTGCAACCCGATACTCAACATATACAAATATGAACTCACCCAAACAACAATCGCAACTCAAGTGCGAGGGGAGAAACAACAATATGCAACGGGTCCAGGCGAGGAAACACAATTAACTGATCAAACGTCCCGGCAAGGGAGGAAACAATAAACACTTAAATTCCGTTAAGGGAATATTCACAACACTTCCTTTTTAATCATTTACTGTTGGAATAGCAAATTCTAGTCCGAGACAATGCTCTAGATGTCAAATTAATCACAAAATTTCCTCAATTATTCACTTTCCATATTATTCTTATCAACCGAGCAAAAAGTGTATCATTAAGTCCGAATTCAACACATTTAAGACCCACGGTCATGCTAGACTCCGGTGTATATGTAACCATCACCATACCTATACAATGTACTCCACAATTAGCAAGCACCAAATAATATCCTAATCCTAATCTCTCAATCTAGAGTTAGGATAAACACTTACCTCGGTCTCAAAATAGCAATCAAGCCTCTAACACCGCATTTCCTCTAGAATACAACTCCGAAACAATGATATCTAGCCATAATTAGTTCAATATTATCAATTATGGCTTAAAACCCAATTCCATAGCCTAGAAATGAATTTCCTATCATTCTTCTAAAAATACCAAAATTTGACCCCGGGCCCACATGGTGCAAACCCAAGGCTCGGACAAAAACCCAATCACCCGTAACCCCACGAGTTCAAATATGTAATTTGTTTTATTATTGTACCTCGAATTGAGGTTGAATTGCCCAAAATCCCAAAAGCCCTAGTTCTACCCATTTCCCCAATTTTCTACTTTGATTTCATGATTTAGGGCTAGGAATTTAGTAATATGAAGAAATAATGAGGAAATAATGTTAAGATTACTTACCGAAAGAGATATGGAGAAATGAGCTCTTGAAAATCGTCTATGGAGAATTTGAAGAAAGAGTTCGTGTGAAAAATGGGGAAGAATCCCGTCACTATTATGTTTTTAAGCTTTTAATATCACTAGGTGAAAATGCTGTATGCGATCGCGGGGCAAGGAGTGCGATCACATAGAGTAGAGGGGATAATGCTCTGTGATTGTGAAGAGGAAAATGCGATCACATAAAGGAAAATTTTGGCCTTCTAACGTAAACACTATGCAAACGCGGAAGGGCTATGCGTTCACATAAAACAAAACTGTTCCCTTGGAAGTAACACTATGCGACCGCGGGAAGGCAATGTGATCGCATAGAAGGAAGAACTGGGTAACAGCAGACTGCATTTCTGCAACAAATCCAAAGGCCAAAACCATTCCGAACCACCTCTAAATCACCCCGAGCCCTCAGGGCTCCTTACAACATACACAATAACTCAATGGCATCCTACGAACATAGTCGAGCGATCAAATCGCCAAAATAACATCAAATTCAATATATTAAACCTCAAAATCATCATATTCCTTTCAAACTTCATAAGCTTCTCATTTTAGATATTTAGGTCCAAAACACGTCAAACGACGTCCGATTTTGACCAAATTTCACAAGAAGAGCTTAACGCATATATAAGACCTGTACCGGGTGTCGAAACTAAAGTATGAGCCCGATACCTATATTTTCCAACTCATTTTCATTTCAAATTTTCATATCATTTTCAGATAACAATTTGTTTCAAAAATTCCATACTCGGGCTTGGGACCTCGGATTTTGATTCCGGGAATACGCCTGAGTCCTATATTTTCCTATGGATCTCCTGGGATCGTTGCATCACGATTCCGAATCCGTGTACCCAAAATATTGACCAAAGTCAACTATGTCAATATTAATATAAAAATTCTTCAAATTTTCCACAAAATTCACATATTTTAACATAAAAAGTTTTTTGCTTCGCACTCGGACTGCACACGCAAATCGAGGCAACTGAAAGGGAGGTTTTTTAGGCTTCGGATGCACAGAGAAAGGGAGAATTACGGTGATGACCCTTTGAGTCATCACATTCATAGTCACCCAATTGATGAGACATCCATAGGATTTGTGCACAACATTGACCAATGGCAATATACTTAGCTTCAGTGATGGACAAGGCGACTGATACTTGCTTTTTACTGTTCCAGGATATTAAAGCCTTTCCTAGTAGTTGACAAGTGCCACTCGTGTTCTTCCTGTCTTTCTTATCACCTGCTAAATCTACATCTGAGAAACCTTCTAATTTAAAGGAGTTAGAGCGAGGATACCACAGACCATGAGATACAGTGCCAATAAGGTATCAAATAATTCTTTTTACAACAGTCAGATGTGACTCCTTGGGAGCTGAGTGGTACCTGGCACATTTACAAATGCTGAACATAATATTTTGTCGACTTGAGGTCAGATACAATAGTGATCCGATCATTCCTCTGTATTTGGTTTCATCAACTGGAGTACCTTTTTGATCCTCATCCAAATTTGTAGCCAGACTCATAGGAGTGCAGATTGATTTTGCATTGCCCATTACAAATTTTTGGATCAACGTTTTTGTATATTTGGTCTGACAAATAAAGGTTCCTTCTTCGGTTTGATGAATTTGAAGCCCAAGGAAAAATGTGAGTTCACCCATCATGCTCATCTCGAACTCGCTTTGCACATGGTATGCAAATTTGTTGCACATAAGAGAGTTAGCACTACCAAAGATAATGTCATCAACATAAATTTGAATGATAAGATTACCTTCTGTTGATTGTTTAATGAATAGAGTAGTATCAATTTTACCTCTGGTAAACCCGTGACCAACAAGGAAAGTGCTTAACTTGTCATACCATGCACGTGGAGCCCGTTTCAGTCCATATAGAGCATTAGTAAGCTTGTACACATGATATGGGAATTGTTAGTCTTCAAAGCCTGGAGGTTGTTTTACAAAAACTTCATCTTCTATGAATCCATTCAGAAAAGCACTTTTGACATTCATTTGAAACAACCTGAATCCTTTGAATGATGCATAAGCTAGCAAGATTTGTATAGACTCCAGTCGAGCTACTGGGGCAAAGGTTTCATCATAGTCGACTCCTTCTTCTTGTGAATAGCCTTGAGCAACTAATCTAGCATTAATCCTTATGACTTGTCCCTATTCGTTCAATTTGTTTCTAAATACACATTTTGTTCCAATAACAGATATATTATCAGGTCTAAGTATTAACTTTCATACTGGCCTCTTGCTGAATTGATCTAGTTCCTCTTGCATGGCTTTCACCCATATCTAATCCTTCAATGCTTCCTCTACCTTTTTAGGCTCTATTTGAGAGATCAAAGCAATATTTGATTTCTTTTTTATGGCAGCCCTGGTTTGTTCCTTCATTTGGATCTCCTATGATATGTTTCTGTGGATATTCAGGTTTGCTCCTCCATTCATTTAGTCTGACAGTGCTTGTAATTGACTCCATACGCTGTTTGGGAGGGTTGTTGCTGACTTCTTAAGTCGACTCAGTCACATCTGCAGTATTAGTCGACTCCTGTGATTTTCCTTTATCCTGAGCTTCTTGAGTTTGATCTTCATTACCTGCATTAGTTGCTTTCTCAACCAAGGGATTATTTTCATAGAATATAATATGAAAAGATTCTTCTAAGAATAAAGTACGTTTGTTAAAAACTCTTAATGTTCTGCTATTTAATGAATAACGAAGAAAAGTACCTTCATCACTTCTTCAATCAAATTTTCCAAGATTATCCTTACCATTGTTATGAATGAAGAACTTGCTTCCGAATGGATGAAAATAACTGATATTTGGACGTTTATCTTTCCAAAGTTCATAGGGAGTCTTTTCCAGAATAGGCTTTATGAGATAACAGTATAGAATGTGACATGCAGTACTCATACCTTCAGCCCAGAAATGATTTGGGAGTGAATGTTCTAATAACATAGTTCTTGCCATGTATTGAAGTGTTCTGTTCTTTCCTTCCATAACTCTATTTTGCTATGGTGAACGGGGTGTGGAGAAATTGTGAGTGTAACCTTGATCGTTATAGATCTTCAAATGCTTTACTTTAGAATTCACCTCCATGATCACTTTGTATTTTTGAGATCAGATAGCCCTTTTATCTTTCAATCCTTTTGCTGGAAACTTCAAAATTTCTTAAGTCTTCATCTTTATGAGACAAGAAATCGTCCAATTAAAACGTGAAAAGTAATCAACAATAAAAAAAGCATATTTCTTGCCTCGTATGTTAGCAGTTCTAGAAGTTCCAAATAAGTCCATATGAAGTAATTGCAACGGTTTTGAAGTAGACACCATGTCTTTGTTTTGGAAAGAGTTTCTAGTTTGCTTACCCATCTGACTTGCATCATAAATATGAGTTCTAGAGAAATTCATTTTAGGTAAACCAATAACTAAGTCATGCTTGGATAATTTTTCAATCAAATGCATGGTGGCATGTCCTAGTCTTGTATGCCACAACCAGAGATCATCCGATTTAGAAGTTAGGCAAATGTGACCATATATATTTTCAAATCCATCAAGTATGTAAACATTTCTGTACCTTTTTCCAGGAAGAAATATTTTACCTAATTCGTCTTCTATGGCACAGTTTGTTCTCTTAAAATTTATCTCATATCCTGATTCACAGGGTTGACTTATACGAGGAGGTTGTAGTTTAGTCCATCAACAAGATATACCTCAGTAATGTCACAGTTGTTGTTAAAAGGAATAGTTCCAGTTCCAACTATTTTGCCTCTTGAATCATCTCCAAATTTGGCGCTTCATCCATCAATATTCGTAATCTCCTTGAAAAGATTTTTTTCACCTGTCATGTGACTGAATCACACACTATCTAGGTGCCATTTTCCTTTGCGACTTATTATGTGGTATTCCTCCAATAAATAATTATTACTTTCTTTTAGGTACCCAAGCATTCGTGGGTCCTGGTGAGTTAGTGTTACTGGGTTCAGAATTCTTAGGTTTCCAAACCCATCTAGACGTATGATGTTTACGATATTGGCCACCAGCATATTTATGCCCACTTGTGTTATAGTAGTGACATTTAGCCGCATACCTGTTTTCAGGTCTTTCATAATCATTGGAACTAGCTATCATGAGATTAGCTGATTTCGTTCTAGATGACTTGTAAGTCAACTGGTCTGGCTAGTTAAATTAGTTCTGGTTGGTTCTTTTCTAGATGACTTGTAAGTCGTCTGGTTTGACCTAACAAAACTGTGACTGGTGGATTTGTGCAAGCTGTTAAGCTGCATTTGCAATTCCTCAAATTTCTCTTGAAGTACATCTTTTTCAATTTCACATACTTCATGTTTGAGTTTCCAGTATTTGATTTTCATAATGAGCATCTTAAGCTCATTCATCATTTTTTGAGACTCTTTTAAGGTGGAATAATAAATGTCCTGCAATTCATTACATCTTTCATAGTCATAAGATCTTACCTCGCTAGTTTCTCCTTTTGCCATAAAACAGTTTTCATCATCTGAATCATCTTCATCTGTCCATCATCCTAATGTTTTATTGATCTCATTTTCTAGGATTGTCATGAAGCGGAGATTTTCTATTTCTTCATGGTCTG
This sequence comes from Nicotiana benthamiana, assembly GCA_034376525.1. Lineage (NCBI taxonomy): Eukaryota > Viridiplantae > Streptophyta > Magnoliopsida > Solanales > Solanaceae > Nicotiana > Nicotiana benthamiana. The sequence goes on along the minus strand of CM067333.1, from coordinate 36,364,309 downwards.
AGTCATCCTAATTTCTCCAGCTTCCAAATGATTTATTCTTATTGAATCCTCTAGAGATCTTCCTTTTCAGTTCTGGACACTCTACTTGGATGTGTCCAAATTTTCCAGAGTCGTAGCATTTTCCATCATTATTATCTTGTTCCTTGTATTTCCTAGATCTTCTTTGCGGAAATCTTCATTTCTTTGTATTTCTATATCTTCTCATCAGTCCATCCGTGTTTCTAGACATCATAGCAATTTCTTCTTGTAGGGCTTCAGGGTCATTAATTTCATCTTCAGTTGTGGTTTTGAATGCAACAATTTTCTTTTTCTCCTCTTGATTTGTCTTCTTCAGGTATGTTCTTTCGAAACCAATGAGCTCTCCTCAAAGTTCATCGTATGATAAATTGTTAAGATCTTGAGATTCCAGGGTGATGACTTTAGTCTGACAAGGGGTTGGTAGACTTCTTGAAAATTTTCCCAACCCAATCGCCACTGGTGTAATGTTTGCCAAAATCATTCAAGTCGCTGATTATCTTACTAAACCTGGCAAGCATTTCTTTGATGGATTCTCCTTCCTTCTTTGAGAACAATTCATAGTCATGAACTAGCATATTGATGTGAGTTACCTTTACCTTTCTGGTACCTTCATAAGTAACCTCAAGTTTGTCCCACATCTCTCTGACTGTATCACAATTAGATATTTTCTCATATTCTTCACCACTTATTGCATTATGAAGCAGATTTCTTGCCTTGTTATTTATTTGGATAGCTTCCAATTGTTCTTTTGTGTATGAGTCTATGTCACCAGGGTCAGCGAGTGGTGGAGTGTTAGCAGGCACTGGGTAGTTTCCTTTCTTGATAACTCTCCATACCTTGACGTCGTATGCCTTAGTGAAGATTTTCATTCAGATTTTCCAGTGGGAGAAATGTTGTCCGTTGAAGTAAGGTGACCTTACTTGTAAAATTCCTTCCTGAAAAAGAGCTCCTACGATTACCTGATTTGCCATGATTTTTTCTCACAAACTATTAAGCAGAAAACAAAAATGTGAGTCTTGCTCTAATACCAATTGAAAGTACAAGGGGGGGGGGGGGGGGTGACTTGTCAATAATTAAAACTAATTGTTAATGAGTTGAATTAAAACATTAGTAGTCGACTAAATATGGAAATCTTGCAGATATAATTATTTGAGGTAATATACAGAAAGTAAATGCAGAATTTAAAGACACCAGGAATTTTATACTGGTTCAGATTCAGTGTGAATCCCAATCCAGTCCCCTTGGGTTTGATGGGATTTCTCTTCAAGAAAATGAGTTTTCTTTCAAGCACACATGTCAAGCATAGATCTCATAATCTCTAGCAATCGTTTGATACAATGCCTCGCCAGTTGTATGCCCTCTTTCTATCCCTGACTTATTACACAACAGATCTATGTAGGCTACTATGCTTGTTTGCAGTAGAATAGAGAGAGTTATTTTTGTTCGATCAAAGTATATTCCAAGGATGGAGTCTATATACAAAGGAGAATTTTGAAGGCTTGTCAACCCAAGGGTTTTGATCCTTGGAAAGAATTGATTCTTTACAAGAATAAGGATCTAGCTGTTGCTTCTCTTGAAATCTTTTCCTTTGGTAGATAATGAATTAAACACGTTTGGTCCTTGATTGTTGGACCTTCCAAACTTGGCCACTGATCATATCTCCTTGATTGCTCATAGATTATTTGCCTGTGATTTCGCCAATCACAAATCATTTCGAATCTTTACTTCGTTATGGCTGAATTGATTTCCCAGATTCACGGGGCTGTTGTAGATTTACTGATGTAGATTTGTAGCTTTCATTGTATGCCGTGCTCTATTCAGGTAGCTGCCCTTGTAAGTGATTTCTTTGTTCGACACATCCATTTCAATAAGTCTTCTTTTACTGCTTTGAACTCCTGCACATCCATATTAATTACATCATTAAAATATGATCTAACACGAGTGAGTACATATCCTCTCAGGACATCTCTTCTGACTCAGAGACAGCTCCCTCAGTCTCAGCTGCACCTACAGCCTAAGCTCCGCAAAATGTACATTCTGAGTCATTTGATGGCTCAAAGGCAGACAACGGCGAAAACTCCACCTCCCCCATAGCTTCAGTATCTAGGGAGAGTGTAGAAGGTGGGACCAAAAGTTATGATGAGGTACTGGAAAATGGTGTGCCCCAGGTTGGGGGTGATGAACGAACAAGAAAACCTGAAGTTTGAGAAGATTGCTTTGTCAGCCGAATGGCTTTCCACAAGTTCACAGAGTGGTGGACACTGCAAAAACTGATTTCGAAGAGAAGTATCATTACAAATGACCTGCTACCCCTACTCCCTAATGTACATAAACAGTTCCATACTAAAGTGGGATGGGAGCTTTTTCGGGATGAGTTGGTAGATGCCAATGAGCACATGGTGAAGAATTTTTACTGCAATGTGGCCCATGTCAAAAAGGGCTCAATTGAAACGAATGTACGAAACAAAAGTGTATTGTTCTCTTGCAAGGTTTCAATGAGTACTTGGGATTTGATGACGAGGATGAAGCCCAGTATAATGAGAAATTGGCAATGGCTGACGAGGTTCGCCCTTGGTTAGATAGGTACTTGGCCCGGCCGGGTACTGTTTCAGATTGGCTGCAAGCATGGACAAAAAAATGTTTTAGGGTGACGAGGTTCGCCCTTAAACTTTGAGGCTCGAGGGTGGTTGACATTTTTGTGTAATCGGCTGGACCCTTCTTCCCACGATCAGACTATTCCTCTTCCCGATGCTGTGTTGATTGCATCTATTATGGCTGGGTACCCTATCAGTATGGGCAATATGATGTCCTGTGTGATTTCTGATGCGGGACGAGAGCATGAAAGGAATTACCCTTTTCCCAACACTCTCACCATATATTTTTAGGATTTCAAAGTAAAGAAAAAGTCTTATGATGTAAAAATAAAACTGGTCGCACCGTTCTCATGGTATAGAATTCAGGGGCCGGATAACCCAAAGGGCAAGAACTACAAGCCACCTACCTCTGCTCCAACTGGCCAAATTGAGGAGCCAATTGTAGTAGAGTCTGCAGTTTAGCCTTCTAGAGCTTCCCTCCATACCTGCTGCCACCACTATTGATAATGTGCATTCCTCTTCTACTGGATCCATCATTTCAGTTGGCTCGGGGGTTCCCTCTTTCTGGGCTCACCCTTTCATGGCCCATCAGTTGAGCCAGACCTTGGCCAATTTGAACAACTGGATGTTAGCTGCGACATCCAAGTTGTCGACTCTATCTGCTATAGTTGAGGCCCATTTAGTGCCCCCACTGCTCAGGTTCCTCAGTCCATTGAGGATACTTTGAAGACACTTATGGAAAACTAGGAGAAGATTAAAGGACTCAGTATTCCTTGACTAAGGTGGTGGATTCACACAGCAAGGCATTGACAGAGCTTGACATAGAGCACAAGAAGATGAGGAAGTCACGAGCTTCCAAACAATTGGAGAAATTGCCGAGGACTGATGTTGACAAGCTATTGGTAGATCATATTCCTTTAGACTTGTTGTTTGGGGATCCAACCCCTTCAGCAGCAGCAGAAGGTGCCACAGTCACAGTAGGAGTAGGCACCCAGGTCTTCAAGGAAGAAGAGGAAGCTCCCAGTTCAAGTGGTGTAGTTATTGAGCTAGCTGACTCACAGGAGGTCCCTTCCGGTGATGCATCTACCATTCAGCCGGCCCAAGAGTGGGCCCTAGTCCCAGAAGCTGAGTAGCAAGAGTACGGGAATAAGTCTGAGGTTCCCGCCCATACATAGGACCAAGGGACCATTGATGATCCCATACAGACGGGCCAGGTCTAGGGAGCTTCCATATCCTTTAGTTGATTTTTATGCTTATTTGTTTAGTTGGCATTGGGGACAATTCTAGGTCTTATTTGTGGGGGTGCACCCTATTGTTTGATTATTCATGGATGACTATATATATAGATTGATAGTTTATGCTTTACTTTGATTTTCTATTCTGGGATGTATATAACTTTTACATTTAGCTACTTTTCTCGTAGTTTAATTATCTCTTTTGGTCTGTATATAATGTTACATTTCTGTCTATATTCATCCACCGTTGTATATTCTACTCCCCTATTGTACATATTCATTCGATTTTATATTTACACAAAATTTTTCATTTTTAGCTTTATAGATAGGCTCGTAGCCTTTTGTTTTGTTTTTGGCGTTTTCAATAATCCCTTTGTTTTCTTAATGCCACGGTTCTTTCCAAGGGTGGAGTATTGTGTGAACCGGGTGGCTCTTCCCAATGATAGATGGCGTGACAACCTTCTTAAGGTTTTGAGTCCTTTTTTTTATTTTCTTTTTTGTTTTTGGATAGTTGTAGTTAAGGGTACCTCAAGAAAAGCTTCTCTTGGGCCTAGCTCATTTGCCATTTATCCCATGGTCGGAGACATAATGTTGTGTTTAGGATGGTGAAAGTTGTGGCCTTGAGACTCTTATGCTGCGGACCATTGCGTGTTTGAATTGAAACTAAGGTCATTTTGGCCCCTCAACTCGGTCCTTTGCAATCCCCTTGCATGAGGAATCAAATTATGAGTCCAAGTCCAGAGCCAATGGTCTAGAACTTGCCACGAATGTTTGTTGAGGCAAAATCCTAGTGAAACTTGACTTGAGAAGTGATTATTGGCTCTCCTTGATCCAAATGTTAAGTTGACCTATTCCATGGCCTACCCATAAAATGATCCCTAGTTAACCCTTTTGACCCTTGAACTTTGTTTTTTTTAAAGAATCAATGCGACAAGCCCATACTCATTCTAAAACATACCCTCTATTAGCACCCAAATCATCCCTTGCGTAATGGAAAATATCTAATTTTGGGGGGAGAGAAAAGAAGGGAAACAAGTGGTAAACGGTACAAAAGCAAAATAAAAGGAAGACAATGAAAAAGAAAGAAAAGAAAAAGACAAAAAGAAAGACCAATGTGAACAAGAATAAAAAGGGATTCAAAGAAAACAAAAGTGAAAAAGATGTGGAAAAAAGAGAAATGTTTTGAATATCATAAGAAAGAGTGACAATGTGTCCCTCTAACCCCTTGAAAAGAAGTGAAGTACTCAAATGAGTCAAGAAAATGTGCCAAAATGAATCAAAAGAAGTGCTTAAGGGAAGATTGAATCCACTTGAACAAAAACATGTCCTACCTTTACCCAAAAGCATTCACAATGAATCCACAAAAGCCCTATATGGTCTTGATTTCAAGGAAATCTACATTAGTGGATACTTACATAAGGGGCAAGCATATGGTACCTAGAGCCAGACTTTTGACCTTCTTCTTGAGAGAGATGAGTGAAAGTCCATCAACCGCTATTTGCGTGTCAGTACTTTAAAAGGCGAGGTTTGCCTAGGGAGAATTGGTAGCGTGTGAGTTTGGGTTTCACAATGACCAAAGTAATTGAGAGAAGTCCTTTGAGGGGTGGGTCTTATTTTGTTTGCTTGAGGAAAAGCAAAGGTTTAAGTTTGGGGGAGTTGATAAGTAGGATTTTAGCGTGTTTTATGTCCCTACTTGCCTATTCTTTGAGTATAAATTGTCACAAAATACTCCCAAAATGCTCACAGGCTATACTTGATTGCAAGTTTGAGCGACAAAGTAAAGAAATGTCAAAGATCAGCTCAAAAAAGAGTGAACCCTGCTCAAGTATCGAAGACCAAGTGAAGTAAAGGAAAATGAGCCCAGTGCAGACCGCGCAACCGTGGCAACGTCCCCACTAGGAGGTTCAGAGAGATGACATCTTCAGGTTGAAAGTCACTCGGCCGCACTTGGATTCTCACGGTCGCGTCATGCTTTTACGCAGCCCGCATAAAGGAGATTAAGAAAACCTCTCATTTGCACAAGTCGAGCTATGTGTCATGTGATCATCACGGCGCGGTCCGCGTCAGACCTCCTCTGTGGCTGCGTTACCCTTTTACGCGGTCTACGTCCTTCAAGTTCAGAGAGATGAATATTGAAGTCCAAGAGCTAGTGAGGGCTCGATCATGTTTGTGCGGCCTGCCTGACCCCGTTGAGGTATTTTTGTCCAGTTTTCTAGCCCACTGTAAATAGAACATTTTGCCATTTTTAGGTTATATTTTAATTTATGAACGCAGTTGTGCACCTAGGAACGAGGTTTTAGCCATTTTGGCACTTTTGGTCTTCCTTAACAATATATTATTGTACTTTCTTCTTAGTAATTAATTAATATGTTTAGTTCTTCATCTATTTTTTCTGTTTCTTCTTTAATTATGTCTAGCTAAACCCATTATCTAGGGTTGTGGTTCAACCCTAGTGTGGCTAATAGATGGGTGTTGCATTCTAATGTTAGATTGATATTGGATATTAGTTATTTGGGTTGATTTTATATTTTATTTAAGGATTGGTGGTTGCAAACACTGATTCTAGCTTTGTGCGTTTAACTCTTCTTAAGAAAGAGAGTCCATGACCCCAACCCAACAAGGAAATAGGATGGACCCATGAGAAATGGTTGTTCTAATTAATGAGTTAAATCTCAAGAGAGTAATCACCCTATCTAAACCCTAGGTGCTTGGTCGAATTGGCCTACCAATTGGTGTTGAGAGAGTCAATTGTGCAAAACCACGCTCTCTACGGTGAGGTGTGAGAGAGGATACAATTGTACAACGATTATAGCATAAAACCCAAATATGTCAATCTATCCTATGTAGTTTCTACCCATTAACTAAACACATAGGTGTTTCCACAACCCTAGTGCCTTTCTCTCCATTAATTACAACTTAAAAATATTTCCTTAGCATAATTTAGCTTTAGCCCTTAGTATATAATAGTAGTTATAAATAAAACAACCAAAAATATTTGAAGTGAAATAAGAAGCACAAATGCATCTCTAAACTAGATAGACAATACAACTCCACTACTAGCTCCCTCTGGAAATTCGATTCCAAACCACTATTTGGGAGAAAGCTGTTGTGACCTACTCTTCCTACTTTCGTGTAGCGTTGAGTTGGCAGCGATCAGATATCCAGCCTAATAACATGATCACAGAAGCTTCCACGTTGTTTTCGGATTGCAAAAGGGGTGTGTTTTACTTTGGGGACATTGAATTGGAACCTTTGTGAGAAGATATTGGAGGACTGGCCGTTCTAGTGTGGGTGACTCTGGGTTTGTTAATGGCAGAGAACCATAAAGGTATGGGTTTCCTCAAAATGATGTGTTTGAAGAAGAATACAGAATTGACATGCGTTGAGGAATCATACATCCTTTTGAATACGTAAATGAATGTTACAGCCATAGAAAATCCTACCGTACCTACCCTGATGAGTTTGCCATCACATCCTTGGGACACATCTATCATAGGGTTTTCGTCTTCATGTTTTATTTCGTGGGTCTGATCGTGTTTTCGATGAAGAAAGTGATAATCCATACGACATTGGCTATGATAACTAAGACCCTAATAGAAGGGATTGGTGGGAAGACATTCCGCATTGTGCCCATGATCATTACAGATATATACCAAGCTTTGGAGAAGTGTCAACGAGGAGAAAATCACTTCGAAGGCTGCAATTTACTACTTCAGCTCTGGCTCATGGAACAACTCCAAAGAGGCGAATACCAATAAGAAATTTAGTGAAAGGACTAGGATGATCACATGGCTTTCCAGCATCCAAAGCTAATTAATTATATCCCCGGCATGTTTTCTTAGCCCGAGAATGCCAAAGTATTGATTGAGCTACTTAATAATCTGACCAAAGAATAGCTCAAATGGATGTTGGAATGGTTTCCAATAGAAGAGTTCATCGCCTGATCCAAAGTCGCACCTTTACTGATATTGACCGGTCTAAGAGGATCAAACCCTTAAGTCCCTCTTCGAGTTATCAGGCAAGCTGGTAGGAAGCAAGTTATACCCAAGGCCGACAAGATAAGCCGTTTTCGAGCTAACATCCAAAATGATGATAGTACATATAAGTGCCAAGCCAAGCATATGTGACTCAGCAGGATCGTAACGGGAGAGATACCATCGAGCCAGACAAGTATCATACTGGTTGTGCTCCTTTCTACTCAGGTTGGTTGGAAGACAATCCTGATGGTCTGGGCTAGCCAGGGTTTGTTTGAGGTCACAAAATTATATATGAAAAGGTCGAGGCGCAAGTCAAGTACAACCATCTTCGCAAGAGGATCCGTGAGTACGAGAGCAAACATCGCAATATACAAGAGTCCAAACAGAAGCTGATTAAGGAATCAAAGTACATGGCTGTCAATGCCAACAAGAGGCTAGGGTACTTGGAGCGAGGCATAGAAGAACTGGAAAGAAAATTTTGCAAAAGTGTTGGATATTATCAAGAGGCTGAAGGGACCGAAGACGGACATCTATCCTAAACATACCTATTGCTGGGACTTCGTGAGTTGGGAAACTGTTCGACGAAGCCAAGGATGCTGAATCTTGGGAAGGACCTTCTGGGACCAAGTCGATGGGAATCTACTTTTCCGCTTTATAAATGTAATAAGGTCGATAGCAATTAGTGACTTTTATTTCTTGATTATTGAGTGTCGATTTGGGATTCGTCTGTGTTTTATCAATAAAATGAGGCATTTAGCATTCTAAGTTCTCCAAATCAATTTGTCGCTAGTCTACCTCGGGCACCAAGAGGTTCCCAAATTAGGACACGATTTACATTCCCACACTATGTGTTTAAATGTTGCAATACTTTTTATAATCCTCACTAACTTGATTACCTTTTGTTTTATTATTTCCCTCCCTAAAGGTTAGTTCGTGTACTCTTACATCATTATCTTATTCCACGAGAACCAGGGGCCCTCCACCCACTCCTCCTCTTAGTCCTGTTGATGCTTGTAAAAAAACATATATTTAACCATTGATGTCTCATATTCAATTACGTCTTAATCGCCTTTTGAGTATTAATTATATTAATTGTTTAGGAATAAAGCAGTGTGAATATCAAGAGATTTGAAACAAAATTAAAATAAATACTGAAGAAAAAGAAAGAAAACTTAAACAATAAAAAATAGAGGGACACCCTTTGGGTTATGTCCCCCCAACTGGAAGACACAAATAGGCATTTGAACTCAAATAACTAAAGAAGACAATGCAAAAATTGAAGGAGATGAGGCGTGAAACATTCTGCCTCCAGCGCTAGGGTCAGCGCCTAGCGATTGCTTGGACGATGTGTTGCGAAATTTTTCCCACTTCGTTTGGGACAAGGTTATTTCATCCCAAGACCTGCCCAACTCGTATAAAAAGGGTCCTAACATATGGAGGAAATAAAATGGTTATTTCCCACTTCGTTTTGAAGGGGAATTCATGAGGAGGAACACACACCACGCTTGGAGGAGGCTTCTAACTAGTTTTTTTTCTCTTCTCTTCTCTTCCTTTAATTTTATAGTTTGTTAGTTTTAGAGTTTTGGGTTCTAAATGAACGTTGTAGTTTGAAGCTTGAATATATCTTATTATTTTATCATATTAGTTTATTTATTCAGTCTTGCGCTTAATTATTTGATTGCTTGCTCCTAATTGAATACTATCTATGAATCTAGGATTGAACTCGGGAGATAGAATTCTAGATTGAATATAAGTTTGAGTAGAGCAAGATCATAACGTTTAGTGGGGAGGGCTTTGTGGTTAGGATAGAAATATCTCTAATCTCCTTGCTTGGTTACTGTACATAAATTATTAATGTGTTCTTGTTACTTCTAATTCCATAGGAATATAGGCATTAGATTAGCTTTAATAGGCGAGTTGTACTTCGAGAAAAGGCTACTAGTAATATTAACCCTGTCAACCAATAAGCCAGATAAATTAATTAGACAATTTAGTTGGAAAACTTAACAGGATTGTTAGCTAACCCATAACTTTAAAATATTCACTCACATTGAATTCGTCTCTATAATTTGCCAATTTGTTTTCTTTAATCCTTTTGGTTGATACTCTAGATTAGTTGAGGTTAATTAATCACAATTTAGAAAATAGCTTGAATAGATTAATTGTCTTAATTTAATTTAGTTGATATTTAATCACAAGTCCCAGTAGGTAAGTTCTGGACTTACAATCGTATATTATTTGTCAACAACATATTCTTACGTGTGCATTTGCAACAAGTTTATGGCGCCGTTGCTGAGGAGTTAGAAATTAACTATTTACTAGATTAGATTTTTACTGTTTTAATCTGTTCAAGTTTTTAATTTTAATTTAGTGTAGTTAGTATTATAACTTTCTTTATATAATCGTTGAACGAAAAGTGGTGGAATAGTAAGTATTGTTGTTTTTGTGATCCTCGTCCATATTGTAAAGGACCCACTTGTGGCAATATTATAAAAATATTTCTAGTACTGAGTCGTGTGCACCATCTAATTCATGTACTATTTGTGCTGGAAATTGGAATAATTGTCCTAAGTGTTGTTATCCTACTCCAGTCCCTTACTTATATTGATTCTAATAATTATTATGAGTTTGACAGGAGTAACAAATTCGATGAAGCTGAACACGATGTTTGCATTCTTGATATGCGCATGAAATTATTAGAGGAATATGGAGGTTTCCGTGAGAAAATTACAAATGAGATACAACACTTTATTAAAGGAAGAGCTGAACCTGGACAAGAGATTGATCATTTTGAAAAATCTATTCGTGATTTGGAAGCCCAATTGAGTGCAAAGGTTGATGAATGTTATGCCCATCAATTTAGTGAAGAGTCGTGCAAAGCTGAAAAAGATATTGTAGGGCAAATTGAGGAGCTAAAACGAGAATATCAACTAGTAGACCACGTTCTTGTGGATGATGCTGAGGTTGAGGAAGTATGCATTATTAAGGATATAAAAAATAATGCAGTTTTGGAGTTGGGGCATGTTGGTCCTCATTCTATCATTTTTCTACATTATGGTTGGATGGAAACATGGAGATGTAGCCTTTGAAGAGATGTATAGATAAAGAACAAGACTCTTATATTCTAAGATTTGTCACACCAAAAAGACAAAACGACATCCCTCACTTAAAATCTAAAAAGTGCAAGATGCGATATCGATTGCTTGGTTCCTTTATTTTTATACCATCGCCCGAGGAATGTGACAGAACAATTGATGCAAAATTGGAGGTACAATTCATATCTTCAAAGTGAAAGGAAAAGTGGTGAAAGTAATGGCATCGTGCTGCGATATTAAATCAAGCGCTTGTTGGGAGGCAATCAAATTTTATTTTTCTTTTTTACTTTTCTTTATTTTTTTATTTTATTGTGTTATTTTTATTTTTTGTAGTGTTGTTTTTTTTATTTTGTAGGAGTAGGAGCATGGAGTCAAAGCCGATAGGCATATGTAAAAGCGAGCAGGTGGTTGAAACTTAGTCTGGGGTACCCGCACAAGGGATCATACCTGGGAGAAGTCTGAGTATCCGTGAGCTACTAATTCTTCGGCATTTGGCCTACCAGGGAGTCTCTTTTACTTTCTTGTTATTCTCATTATGCATTGAGAATATTGTATAATTTTAAGTGTGGGATGAGGAGATTGTTTGGGTGATTTTCTATGATATCTTAGCTTACTTGTAGTACTTAATTTAGTGTAGTAGTTTTTGTTAAAATTAAAGAAAAAATGAAAAAGAAAATCAAAAAATTGGGACTCGTTCCCGATGATGGATTTTGTGGACAACTTTCTTGAGGGATTAAGGTCCAATAAAATAAAATAAAAATCTAATTTTTTTGTTCTAGTTAATTAGTTAGGTAATAATCCCCTTTGTTTTTCTTTGTGCATCGGTTCTTTTTCCAGAGGATGTAACTTGAATCAGGTAATTATTTAATTTTTTTTAATTTTCAGGATTTATTTTTTATTAGGAGTAGAAAAAGATGGAGGAGAAAAAATTTTATGACTTGTTTGATACTAGCATATTTAGGCCCAAGCTTAAGTAGTATTTTCCTCTGAGTGCTTAAGTAATGAATAAAATAGTAGACCTTCTGATACCTAGGCTCAGTGTTGTGACTCTATCTATAGCTTATTCTTATTTTGTCGTTTGCTATGACCCTGTATGTCTTAGAGTAGAATTGATCCATTTTGACTGATACTTGTAACATGTGTGGTGAGGATTTGTTACATATATTCCATGTTTTGCATCTTAGTCTAGAACTTTCCCTGCATGTTATTGAAGCGAAATACAAGTGTTGCTCTGTTTAGAAGAAGATAAAAGGTTTCTTTGATATGCCTTGTGAATTTCAGCCTTTTTCAGATATTGTACCACTAGTTAGTCCTTTTTTCCTGTAGCCTTTTGTTCGGAAGCCGTATTTTTTCTTTCATCCTTTTGTTTAATCCCTAGTTTTTGCATCCTTCTTCCTTGAGCACTATTACATAGATTGTAATATTAATTGTTAGATTTGAAGAATGGGGTGGTTAAGTGAAAGAAGGTGACCAATGATGGCTGAAAAGCGATGAAAAAGGCCTTCTTGAAGAGAATGTTATGAAAAAATAGCTTTGAAAAAAATGAAACATTCTTAATATGAGTGAAATACTAGTGAAATAATTGATGAAGAGCGGGCTGAAAAATAAAGTGAAAAGTAGAAGGGCGATGAAGTTTAAAAGTGCAAAGTGCTTTGGGAAATGTAAGTCATTATTATATAGTTCTCCTACTTGTCCCATAGCTAATGTTACAACACATTAACGTCCTATTTGATTATATTCAAGCATACTTAATTAGTAGAGATGTACATAAATGGCAAGCCTATGGTTCTTTGTGAATTCATGTGAATTCGTTTGTCAATGTGAGAGTTGTTTTTTGATACTAATTCCTTAAATTATATTCATCCTTTGATTTGAGTGTATGGATTATTCCTTATTGTGAGGGCATTTGTTTCATGATAGATAGGTGATTTTATTAGCTTTATTTGACCGAGTAGGTGAGCGAGCTTAAATTTTGTGAGTTAGAGCCCCTCGCTAAGTTTAGGAGGTTAGAAGTTTGTTGTTTGTGTGTGACTTGTATATTTTGCACGATGAGAAGGAAGTGTATTTATGATGGTTTGAGTTGCTATAGGGCCTAATGGTTAGTATAAACCAAAGTGGTGGTGTTTCTCAGCTTGATTTATTGAGAGATTTTAATGCTTACTCTGGGACGAGCAAGATTCTAAGTATGGGGTGTTGATGTTCGGAAAAAATGCTTATATTTACCAATTGACGCCTCATATTCTAATACTTTTAATCAGATTTTGAGTATTAATTATATTACTTTGTGCTTAATATTATACTTTAACTAGTTATACCCTAAAACGGTAAGGAAGCTCGGGATTCCCACTAGGAAGCTGAATAGCATTAAGACCCAGGGTACAACGCTGAGTCTCAGAAAGCTATGGGCAAGATTCGCCTAAAGTGACAGATTGCAGATCTTAAGACAGAAGTAATTTGCTCCGTGATCGAGAACGAGACTTCCAACAGCCTTTTGCAGGGAAGGCCTTGGATCATGCAAATGGAATCTTTACCTTAAAGCTGCTGAAGATTGTTAAACGTAATTAACTATTCCACTTGATGAGCTCAGAGCGATGAAAAAGCATTTTCGGGAATCTCATCATCTGTTAGGTGGGCCAACCGACCGACCGAGTTGGGCTGGGCGCCCATATCACATAACCTTTCTCTAGCCAAGAATACCATTATTGATCGAATCGGGGCGGATCCAATTCATTGGCAAAAGAAAATCTATCGTTTTAACACTTAGAAAAAAAACCTAGAAAAGAGGAAGAGTCACTAAGACAAGAAGAATAAAGCAGTGTGAATATGAAAAAATTTGGAGCAAAATTGAATAAAATACGAAAGAAAAAGAAAGAAAATTTAAACAATAAAATATGGGGGGGGGGGCATCCTTTGGATTTTGTGCCCCCAAATAGAAGACACAAAAATGCAATTGAAATGAAATAACTAAAGAAGATAGCGTGAGAATTGAAGGATATGAGGCGTGAAACATTCTGCCTCCAGCCCCATGGTCAGTGCCCAACGCTAGCCTAGAAGCTGTGTTGCGGAATTTTTCCCACTTCGTTCGACAAGGTTATTTCATCCCAAGATCTTCTCACCTCATATAAAAGGTGTCTTAAATCTAGATTGGAGGATATATAAGATATTTTGAAGGGGAATTCACGTGGAGGAACACACACTTCGCTTGGAGGAGGCTTCTAACCAGTTTTTCTTCTCTTCTCTTTTTTTTAATTACATAGTTTATTAGTTCTAGAGTTTTGGGTGCTATATGAACGTTGTATTTTCAGCTTGAATATTTCTTATTATTTTATCATATTGATTTATTTATTTAATCTTGTGCTTAGTTATTTGATTGCTTGATCACCAATTGAATACTATCTACGAATCTAGGATTGAACTCGCGAGAGGGAATTCTTGATTGCATATAAGGTTGAGTAGAGTAAGATCTTAACTCTTGAGGGGGGGACGGGGGGATATGTGGTTAGGATAAGAATATACCTAATCGCGTTGCCTGGTTACTATAAAGGAATTATTAATGCGTTCTCGTTAATTCTAGTTCCATAGGAATATATAAGTTAGATTACATTGAATAGGCAAGTTGTACTTCGGGAGAAGGCTATGAGAAATATTAACTCTGTCAATCAATAAACTAGATAAATTTATTAGACAATTAGGTGAAAAACTCAATGGGATTGTTAGCAAACCCATAACTATAGAATATTCATTCACATTGAATTCGTCTCAATGGCAACTTGGTTTTTTATTCTTTTTGGTTGCTACTCAAGATTAGTTGTAGTTAATTAACTACACCTTAGAAAATCGCTTCAATAGATTAATTGACTTATTTTAATTGAGTTGATAGTTAATCACAAGTCCCTATGCGTACAATATCTAGACTCTCAATCGTATATTACTTGTAGACCACATATACTTGCGTGTGCATTTGGGATCAACACATGGTAAGTACAAGAACAAAAGTAAGATGGAAGATCTGAACAACATCAGGAAAGAAAACCTAGTTGAACGGGTTGATGCCACTGGTGGTCAAGCTGGGTAGGCATGGATCCTAACTTTATGGATAGGTTAAGGTTAGATACAAAGAATGCACCAGACATGTTCTATATACAAAATCTAAAGAAGAAGCCCCATAGCCTATAGTGTCCAGCATCTGAGCCAATTTATGCAAGCACCAAGGAACCTTACCTAAAGGCAATTGTTCATGTCCTTAGATACCTGAAGAAATACCCTACTTTGGGAATCTTCTTGTGCAATGACCCCAACTATAATGTAAGTGCTTATTTTGACTCAGATTGGGCTGTTTTCCCTGATTCAAGAAAATCTGTGAGTAGGTACATTGTGTTACTTGGGTATAGTCCTATAAGTTGGAAATCAAAGAAACAAACTACTGTCTTACTATCCTCTGCCTAGAGACGTTTCGCGAGTATGCTACTCGTTGGAGGTCCGAAGCTGCAAAGGTCAGACCTGCCTTAGAAGAGGAACAAATGAACAAGTTCTTTGTATGGGCTTAGGACCTACAATATTATGAATGGTTGATGATGATTGAGAACCAAAAATTATTCTCCATTATCAAACTAGGGGAAAAAATTGAACAAGGTATCAAAAGTGGTATGGCTATGAAATTCGAGGCCTTGCAAGATAAAAATAAGGCCTTACAGTCTGGTGGTATGTCTAAGGAAAGGGACGTAGGGTACGTGATGGTTGCACAAAGAACCAACTCTCCCCTCAAATACCAAACTTACCCAACACATCCACTCATATATCAACCAACCCAAAATTACAAAGCGCATCCACCATCATACCAAGCTCCACCGCCAACTTATAAGTTTTCTCCACCTCCTACATATAAACCTACCTTACCCAGATACTCTCAACCCACTCATGTTTACCAAACCTACAATGCTTAACCATCAAACTATCATTCACCTCATGCACGCCAAAACGTCCCTAAACCTCGACCTAATTTTGATTGCAGACCTCCAAAATAATATATAACCATTGCTGAACACATTGATCAACTGTTTGAGAAACTTAAAGTTGTTTGTTATGTCACCCCTATCCCTAATTAACCCCTGAGAATCCTCCTTAGTGGGTTAACCCAAATAAATCATGTTCGTACCAATCCGGCATGAAACGGCACACCATCGATGAATGTTGTTCCTTGAAAGACAAGATCCAGTTTTTGATTGACAACAAGATCACTGTGGAAAACGAGCCCGCTCTAAACGTCTGCAACAACCCTCTGCCAGGCCATAAGGTTGGAGGTATCCACATGATTGAAATAGAAGATGACTGGGATCCCGAGGGATCAATCAGGTTGATCGCAAAAGGTGATGGCTCAAAGAAACCAACAATTACTCTCAATCCAATCATAGTGCAGATTCAACTGCCTGAGGACACTAAGGTGAATATGTCCGTATCACTTGAGTTTGAAGAAATATCATCCGCAAAGACCCCAACACCAATTGAGATTGAATTCGTGTCTCCGGCAAATGCACCTGCACCATTTGAGGTTGCAACCTTGCCACCCTAGGCACATATACCATTCGGGGTGAGGATAGCCATACTGATCCCAGTGGCGATGTCAACCATGACATCATGCCATACAAACGTCGTACCTTAGGACTACACAGCCGACGCAAGGTCAGAATTGAGGAAATTGGCGTAGCATAGGGTATGCAAAGAATGGGTAGAGTCTATACCCCTAAACATCTAGCTGAGTCAAGCAAGAAAACCTCCAATCAGCCACCCATCATTGAGACAGGTCCAGACGGTATTTGGAGAAAAATACAGGCCAAAGAGTATTCAGTTATCGACTAGTTAAACAAGATGCCAAGACAAATCTCCATCTTATCCCTGCTACAAAACTACGAGGCACACAAGAATGCTCGGTTAAAAGTGCTTAGTGAAGTATATGTACCAAGTAACATCACCGGCAGAGAAATGGCTAACATGGTAGGACAAGTGCTGGAGAGCCATAAGATAACCTTTCACGAGGACAAGCTACCACTTGAAGGGTTGGGCACAATAAGGCATTGCACATCACTATGTAATGCGAAGATTATTTCATCACCAGAATCCTGATCGATGGACGTTCCAGTCTCAACCTCTATCCGTTGGTAACACTCCAACAACTGCAAAATAATAAATGAATAAATAGTAGTTTTCCTAACACCCTATAGAATCTCGAAGATAAATACAGAAGTATTCGTACCGATCTGCAAGACTCTATTAGGTTTGCCCATGACTTGTGAGAGCTACGCGAATCTAGTGCTCTAATACTATGTTGTCATGACCCATTTCAATAATAGGTCATGATGGCACCCAACACCATTGTAAGTCAAGCCAACGCAAAAATATAGATAAGTGTTCATTTTACTTTACCAAAAATAAGTACTTCTAAACCTTAAGTTAAAACAAGTGACAATGAGTAATGCACCCAAAATAATTATACAGTTCCCATAAGAACAGTCTACTAATGTGTGTGCCAAGACTTGGTGTCACTAGTTGTCGGCGGCAAGTAGAACATACAAATGAATAAATCTATCCTATTATCCGAAATAGAATATAAAACCAAAAATAAAGAGAGATTCCATCAAGCTGCAGAACGACACGGGAAGAGAGCAGCTCATCATAGAAGTTTCGGACTATAGAGATGCATACCAGACTGATAACTAGACGTACCTGCCTTAGATCTTGTACAGTTAAGAATAGAAGCGTAGCATAAGTACATAAACAACATGTACCCAGTAAGTATCCCGTCTAATCTCGTAGAAGTGGAGATGAGAGGCCGACTTGATACTTACTAGGGTCAAAAAATATAATAAAGTGTTATGCTAAGCATGGAATTCACAAGTAATTAATAGTTTGTAGCAAGAAGTAATAAGTCATGTCCTTAATAATATCACAGTTATCCATTTAAATTTCAAGAAATTTAACAAGCAAGTTGTGAATTAAATTCCACATAGATACATTATACCGAGGTAGACGACCCGATCCAACACAAAAGAAAATGTGCACTACCAGAGGGTCGAATGGAGCAAACCATAGATGCATTTATTTCTACCGAGGTGATCGGCCCGATCCACAAATATCAATTATCATCAGGAAAACACATGAAGGCATATTTATATTCAAATAAATTCATACAAGTGTTCAAAAAATACATACATTCACTTATGTTTATTCCATTTCTCTAACATATCCTAAGTGATCACATTATCAAGTAAATATATAAGGAATAGCAAATATGGCATAATATGGGTCCTAAACTACTCGGAATATTAACATAATAGTAGCTACTCATGGACTCTCGTCACCTAGTGCACACGTAGGCCCCGCATTTAATGGAAAATTATGCAATTATTAGACCTATGGGGATAATTCCCTCTTACAAGGATATAAAGGAGACTTACCTCGCTCCAAACTGTAACTCCAATGCTAAGAACGAACTCAAACTCTCAAATTAGGAGTTGACCAAAACTAGTTAAATGTGGTAGGAACTATTCAATACAGGCTCACAAGATAGCATTCTAACTATTAAAGCAATATTCCAACCTGGAACACAAGTTTCCTAAAATACTACCCCGGGACCACGTGCTCGGATTCCGAAATTTCTTGAAGAAAGTTGTTCTTCATAACCTAAGGATCACAAATATATGATTTCTAATTCATTTCATAACAAATTTCGTAATTAAATTTAACTTTTATCAAAACTTTAGGCTTTTCTCTACCCCATTATTTTACCTTAATCTTTGTGTGTTAATCTACCCAAGATTCAAGTATTAAACTATAAATAAGTAGCATAAACTAACCTCAAGATGCTAGGTGAAAGTCCTCTCTCAAGACCTCTAAAATCACCTACTAGGTGAGTAAAAAATGGCCAAAATGGCTTAGAGCCTACATTAAATGAACTCACTGCTTCACTGATTTCCGCATATTTGGTCCCACTTCTGTGAGAGGAAGGCTGCATCTGTGGAATTGGCCAAGCAATCTGGGACCGCTTTTGCGGTCTTTAAGCTGTTTTTGCGCAGATGTTTCTATGCCAAAGGAGTTGCTTCTGTGGATTTGTCTTGGCCTGCCTTGGCCGCATCTGTGAGAGGACGACCACTTCTATGGTCTTGCACCTTCGGTTGACCAACCGCAGGTGCGGTTATGATGGCAACCTGAAGCTTTCAGCTATTCCTAAATTTTCTAACTTCATTCAAGCCTCATACGATTGACGCTCGGGGCTCCCGGGTCCTGCTTGAATATACCGACAAGTTTGAGATTATGAAACGGACTTGCTCGAAGCTTCGAAACGCCCCAAATAATGCTATATCTAAGAATCACCCCCCTAAAACAAATTGAATCAAACTTATGAACTTCAAGTTCTTGAATTTACTCCTAATGTGACGAAACGTGCTTATACAAGTCATATTCACACCAAATTTTGCTATCAAGTCTTAAATATTATATTGGACATGTATCGAGCTCCGGAACCAACATACGGGTTTGATACCAACATGATCAATCATCAGTTAATTTTTTAAATCCTTAGAATTTCAGTTTAACATTTTCTAATAAAAATTCACTAGTCGGGCTAGGGACCTCGGAATTGATGCTGGGCATACACCTAGGTCCTATATTTTTCTACAGTCCTGGACAAATCTAGGTCAGTTTTTTAAAAATATTGACCAAAGTTAAATTTAGCATTTTAAGAAGATCTTATGGAATCAAGTGAGCCTATTTCCACCCAAATTCTGAACCAACCACCACTGCAAGTCGTACATTAGTCAAATCAAGCGTGGAAAGTTTTATTTAGGGGGACGGGGTTATAAAAAGCAAAACGACCAGTCATGTCTTTACAATGCGGGTAGAACGGGAACTTGGTAGAGGCATTGGCTAGCGAGACTGTGTTTTTGAACTTGTGTCGAGATGCTATCTTATCATACTCCGAATGGTATCAAACAAGTTTTCTAATAGCAGTCTTCGCTGTAAGGATACTACTTCCGGGCTTAGATCGAAGTATTATCCCACCGTGAATCCCAATCTTTCTTTCCTTTTTCTGTTCCTTTTTTTGATAAAGTATTTCCTTGTCCTCATTCGATCAAAGACAAACGTTTCTTTTTTGGCAAAGGCCTTTGGCCTTAAGTATGTTATTTTTAACTTTCATCGAAATATCAACACGTCGTTTTTCGATCAATGTCGAACTCTTTTCTTTGGCGAAGGCCTTGGCCATAAGGGTTTTATTTTAAACTTTTGTCAAAATATCAATCCCTCGTTGTTCGATCGAGATCGAACTCATTTATTTGGAAAATTCCCTTGGCCTTAAGGGAGTTATTTCGAAATTTCGTCAAAATATTAACCCTTCTTTGTTCGATCGAGGTCGAACCCTATTCTTTGGGGGAAGTCCTTGACCTTAGTGGTGCTATTTCAAACTTAAGTCAAAATAATAACACGTCGTTTTTCGATTGAGGTCGAACTCTTTTCTTTTTCAGAGGCCCTTGGTCTTAAGGGTATTATTTCAAACCTTCATCGAAATATTAACCCATTTGTTCGGTCAATGTCGAACTCTTTTTTTTAATGAAGGCCCTTGACCTTAAGGGTGTTATTTCGAACTTCTGTCGAAATATTAACCCGTCGTTGTTTGATCGAGGTTGAAATCCTTTCTTTTGTGAAGGACCTTGGCCTTAAGGGTATTAATTCGAACTTTTGTCAAAATATTAACCTGTCGTTGTTCGATCGAGGTCGAACTCTTTTCTTTGGCGAAGGCCTTTGGCCTTAACGGTGTTATTTTGAACTTTCATCGAAATATTAACCCCTTGTTGTTCGATCAAGGTTGAACTCTTTTCTTTGGCGGAGGCCCTTGGTCTTAAGGATGTTATTTCAAACTTTTGTCAAAATACCAGCCCGTTGTCGTTCTATCGAGGTTGAACTCTTTTCTTTGGTGAAAGCCCTTTCCATAAGGGTGTTATTTCGAACATTCATAGAAATATTAACATGTCGTTGTTCGATCTAGGTTGAACTCTTTTCTTTGGTGGAGGCCCTTGGACGTAAGGGTGTTATTTTAAACTTTTGCTGAAATATTAACCCGTTATTGTTTGATCGAGGTCGAACTCTTTTATTGGCGAAGGCCCTTGCCCTTAAGGGTGTTATTTTGAAATTTCCTGAAAATATTAACCCATCATTGTTCGATCGAGGCCTAACTCTTTACTTTGGTGAAGGCCCTTGGCTTTATGGGCGTTATTTCAAACTCTCATTGAAATATTAACCCATCGTTCAATCGAGGTGAACTCTTTTCTTTAGCGAAGGCCCTTGGCCTTATGGGTGTTATTTTGAACTTTTATCTACATATTAATCCCTCGTTGTTCGATCGAGGTCGAACTCTTTTCTTTGTTGAAGGACCTTGGCCTTAAGGGTGTTATTTCAAAATTTCACCGAAATATTAACCAATCATTATTTGATTGAGGTCGAAATCTTTTCTTTGGCGAATGCCCTTGACCTTAAGGGTGTCATTTCGATCTTTCCTCAAAATATTAACCCGTGTTGTTCGATCGAGGTCGAATTATTTTCATTGGTGAAGGCCCTTGGCCTTAAGGTTGTCATTTAAAACGTTCATCAAAATATTAACCCATCATTTTTCAATCAAGGTCGAACTCTTTTCTTAGACAAAGGCCGTTGGCCTTAAGGGTGTTAATTCGAGCTTTTGTCGAAATATTAACTTGTCGTTTTGCGATCAAGGTTGAACGCTTTTCATTGGGGAAGGTCCTTGTCCTTAAGGGTGTTATTTAAAACTTTCGTCAAAATTATAACCCGTCGTTGTTCGATCAAGGTTGAACTCTTTTCTTAGACAAAGGCCCTTGGTCTTAAGGGTGTCATTTCGAACTTTTGTCAAAATATTAAGCGGTCGTTGTTCGATTGAGGTCAAACACTGTTCTTTGGCGAAGGCCCTTGGCCTTAACGGTGTTATTTTGAACTTTCGTTGAAATATTAACTCGTCATTGCACGATCGAGGTAGTACTCTTTTCTTTGGTGGAGGCCCTTGGCCTTAAGGGTGTTAGTTCGAACTTTCATCGAAATATTAAACTGTCATTGTTCGATCGAGGTCGAATTCTTTTCTTTGGCGAATGCCCTCAGCCTTAAGAATGTTATTTCGAACTTTCATCAAAATATTAATCCGTCATTGTTCGATTGACGTCGAACTCTTTTCCTTAGTGAAGGCCCTTGGCCTTAAGTTGTTATTTTGAACTTTTGTCGAAATATTAAACTGTCGTTGTTCGATCGAGGTCGAACACTTTTCTTTGGTGAAGGCCATTGGACATAAGGGTGTTATCTTGAACTTTTATCAAAATATTAACCCGTCATTGTTCGATCGAGGTCGAACTCCTTTCTTTGGCGAAGGCCCTTGGCCTTAAGGTTGTTATTTTGATCTTTCGTGGAATTATTAAACCGTTGTAGTTTGATCAAGGTTGAACTCTTTTCTTTGGCAAAGGTCCTTGGACTTAAGGGTGTTATTTTGAAATTTCACCGAAATATTAATCCATCGGTGTTCAATCGAGGTCGAACTCTTCTCTTTGGATAAGGCCCTTTCCCTTAAGGGTGCTATTTCAAACTTTTCCCGAAATATTAACCTGTCACTGTTCGATCGAGGTCAAACTCTTTTCTTTGGTGAAGGCCTTTGGCTTTATGGGCTTTATTTCTAGCTTTCATCGAAATATTGACACGTCTTTCAATCAAGGTCGAACTCTTTTTCTTTCGTGAAGGCTCTTGGTCTTAAGGGTGTTATTCTAACTTTTGTCAAAATATTAACCCATCGTTGTTGGATCGAGTTCGAACTCTTTTCTTTGGTGAAGGCCCTAGGCCCTAAGGGTTTTATTTTGAACTTTTGCCGACATATTAACCCATTATTATTTGATTGAGGTCGAACTCTTTTCTTTGGAGAACGCTTTTGCCCATAGGGGTGTTATTTCGAACTTTCACCGTAATATTAACCCATTGTTTTTCGATCGAGGTCGAACGCTTTTTATTGGTGAAGGCCCTTGGCCTTAAGGGTGTTATTTCAAACTTTTATCGAAATATTAACCTATCATTGTTCGATCAAGGTTGAACTATTTTCTTAGGCGAAGGCCTTTGGGCTTAAGGGTGTTATTTCAAACTTTCATCGAAATATTAACTCGTCGTTGCTCGACCGTGGTCAAACGCTTTTCATTGGTGAAGTCCATTGGCCTTAAGGGTGTTATTTCAAACTTTAATCGAATATTAACATGTCGTTGTTCGATCAAGGTGAAACTCTTTTCTTAGGCGAAGGCCCTTGGCCTTAAGGGTGTTATTTCAAACTTTTGTCGAAATATTACCCTATCGTTGTTCGATTGAGGTCAAATACTATTCTTTGGCGAAGGAACTTGGACTTAAGGGTGTTATTTTGAACTTTCATTTAATTATTAACTAGTCTTTGTTTGATCGATATAGTACTCTTTTCATTGGCGGAGGCCCATGGCCTTAAGGGTGTTATTTCTATCTTTCATCGAAATATTAAACCGTTGTTGTTCGATCGAGGTCAAACTCATTTATTTGCCGAAGGCCCTCAGCCTTATATGTGTTAAATATTAATTCGTCATTGTTCGATCGAGGTCGAACTTTTTTCATTAGCGAAGGCCCTTGGCCTTATGGGTGTTATTTCAAACCATCGTTGTTCAATCGAGGTCGAACACTTTTCTTTGGTGAAGGCCCTTGGACTTAAGGGTGTTATTTTTAACTTTCATCAAAATATTAACCCGTAATTGTTCGATCGAGGGCGAACTCTTTCCTTTGGCGAAGGCCTTTGGCCTTAAGGGTGTTATTTCGAACTTTTGTGGAATTATTAAACCGATGTTGTTCAATCGAGGTCGAACTCTTTTCTTTGGAAAAGGCCCTTAGACGTAAGGGTGTTATTTTGAATTTTTGCCGAAATATTAACTCATCGTTGTTCGATCGAGGTTGAATTCTTTTCTTTGGGGAAGGCTCTTGCCCTTAAGGGTGTTATTTCAAACTTTCCCCGAAATATTAACCCGTCATTTTTCGATCGAGGTCAAAATATTTCTTTTTGGTGAAGGCCCTTGGCTTTATGGATTTTATTTTGAACTTTCATAGAAATATTAACCCGTCATTCAATCGAGGTCGAACTCTTTTCTTTGGTAAAGGCCCTTGGCCTTAAGGGTGTTATTTCTATCTTTTATCAAAATATTAACCCTTTGTTTTTGGATCGAGGTCGAACTCATTTCTTCAGTTAAGGCCCTTAGCCTTAAGGGTTTTATTTCAAACTCCGCTGAAATATTAACCCATCATCATTTTATTGAGGTCGAACTCTTTTCTTTGGAGAAAGCCCTTGCCCTTAAGGGTGTTATTTCGAACTTTACCCAAAATTTTAACCCGTCGTTGTTCGATTGAGGTCGAACACTTTTTATTGGTGAAGGCCCTTGCCCTTAAGGGTATTATTTCAAGCATTCATCGAAATATTAACATGTCGTTGTCCGATCAAAGTCGAACTCTTTTCTTAGGCGAAGGCCCTTCGCCTAAAGGGTGTTATTTTGAACATTCGTCGAAATATTAAGTCGTCGTTGTTTGATCGAGGTCGAACTCATTTCTTTGGCCAAGGCCCTTGGCCTTAAGGGTGTTATTTCAAACTTTTGTCTAAATATTAACTTGTCGTTGTTAGATTAAGGTCAAACTCTATTCTTTGGCGAAGGCGCTTGGCCTTAAGGGTGTCATTTCAAACTTTTGTTGAAATATTAACTCGTCATTATTCGATCGAGGTAGTACTCTTTTCTTTGGCGGAGGCCCTTGGACTTAAGGGTGTTATTTCTAACTTCCGTCGAAATATTAAACCGTCGTTGTTTGATCGAGGTCGAACTCTTTTCTTTGGTGAAGGCCCTCGGCCTTAAGGGTGTTATTTTTGACTTTTGTCAAAATATTAACCCATCATTGTTCGATCGAGGCCGAACACTTTTCTTTAGCGAAGGCCCTAGTCCTTAATGGTGTTATTTCGAACTTTTGTCGACATATTAAACTGTCGTTCTTCGATCGGAGCCGAACACTTTTCTTTGGTGAAGTCCTTGGACTTAAGGGTGTTATTTTTGAACTTTCGTTGAAATATTAATCCGTCTTTGTTCGATCGAGGTCGAACTCTTTTCTTTGGCGAAGGCCCTTGGCCTTATGGCTGTTATTTCGAACTTTCGTCAAATTTTTAAACCGTCATTGTTCGATCGAGGTCGAATGCTTTTCTTTGGCATATAGCCTTGGACATAAGGGTGTTATTTTGAACTTTCGTCGAAATATTAACCTGTCGTTGTTCGATCGAGGTTAAACTCTTTTCATGTGGCGAAGTCCCTTGGCCTTAAAGGTTTTATTTCTAACCTTTATTGAATAATTAAACTGTTGTTATTAAATTGAGGTCGAACTATTTTCTTTGGCAAAGGCCCTCATCTTTAAGGGTGTTATTTGAGACCTTCATCGAAATATTAACCCGGCATTGTTCGATCAAGGTCATACTCTTTTCTTTGGCGAAGGACCTTGGCATTAAGAGTTTATCTCGAACATTATCAATATATTAACCCGTCGTGAGTCCCTGTTTTTTGGAGTTTTGAGTATCTTCTGGGGAAGTCCCAGTATGCCTGATTTTATTTGCATTAGGAGTGCGATGACGTGGAGCAAGGAGCACTTCTATGCTCGCACTCGTTTCGTGCGCATATTAGAATTTCCCGTCTAAATTTTTTTACAGGCTATAAATATCCCTTTTGGGAGAGGCAATGAATTAATCTTTGACTTAGGGGTTCTTCACCTCCTCGGCCAAGCTTTTAGGTCCCCAGGATGGCTCTTTTGGGACGCCTTCTTGGCGAGGGCGATGGAGTACCACTCAAGAGGTATCATTTCCTAGGAGTTGGGTTTTTTTTGTGGGTGATGTTTTGGTTGTTCTATGGTAATTTATCTTTATTTAGCTAAGTTTTTTCCTTGCTTGCTCGCCCTCGTGGTGCCCGCATTAGTCTTCGATCAATCGCAAGAAGGTGGGCAAAGATGACCTTCTCCTTATTCCGATTCAATGAGTTGGAGAATGAAGACGGATCTGTAGATTGTTTGTTTTTTCTTGACGCTTTAATGGTTGATGGGGGTGATGTTTTCTGAATTTGGTAACCAAATTATCAAGAAATGAGCTGATTTGGTGAGTCGATCCACCATCACCCAAATTGAGTCGAACTTGCGCTGAGTGTGAGGTAGTCTTGCCACGAAATCCATGTTGATCATCTCCCATTTCAACATTGGTATCTCCATAAGCTGGGTTAGCCCACCGGGCCACGGATGCTCAGCCTATACTTGCTGACAGTTCGAGCATTTAGATACAAAGTTTGCCATATCCCTCTTTATACCGCTCCACCAATAAATTTCCTTGAGACCGTGATACATTTTTGTAGAACCTGGGTGCACCGAATACCTGGAATGATGAGCCTCCACCATTACCCTCTCTCAGAGATTATCTACATCTGGAACACATAACCTACCTTGACATCGCATCACACCACCCTTGCTGCCAAGTGAGAATGCCGAAATCTTGTTACTCCGAACCGCCTCCTTTATCTGTGCCAATACAGGATCAATAAACTTCTTTTCCTAGACTTCCGCTACAAGGGACTACTCTGCTACGTTGAGCACCATAATGTCCTCCTCATTTGGGGTCGAGATACAAACCCCAAGACTGGCCAACTGATAAACCTGTCGAGGAGCCTCCGATCCGGTCCCAAGTGAGCCAAACTACCCATGGATTTCCGATTAAGGGCATCGGCCACCATGTTCGCCTTCCTTGGATGGTACAAGATGTTCATAACATAATCTTTAAGCAACTCTAACCACCGCCGCTGCCTTAAGTTTAACTCCTTCAGCTTGAACAAATATTGGAGACTTTTGTTGTCCGAGAACACATCCACATGGACCCCATAAAGGTAATGCCTCCATATTTTTAAGGCAAACACAACTGCTGCAAGCTCCAAATCAAGCATCGGGTAATTTTTCTCTTGATTCTTGATTTTCCTTGAAGCATACGCTATAGCCTTACCCTACTGCATGAGCACACACCGTAAACCGACCCTGGAGGCATCGCAATACACCACAAATCCTTCCATGCCTTCCGGTAGAGCCAACACTGATGCCGAGGTCAACCTTGACTTCAATTCCTGAAACTTTTATAACAAGCATCAGACCATTGCAACTTGACTGATTTCTATGTCAATTTAGTTAATGGGGAGGCGAGGGTAGAGAATCCCTCCACAAACCTCCGATAATACCCTGATAACCCCAAAAAACTACAGATCTCCATCGAGGTCGTGGGTCTGGGCCAACCCTTCACTGTTACAATCTTTTGGGGGTCCAGTTGAATCCCTTTACCGGAAACAACATGTCCAGGAAAGCGACAGACTCCAACAAAAATTACATTTTGAGAATTTAGCATACAACAGGTGCTGATGAAGAGTTTGCAAAACTGCCCTGAGGTGATCGGCATGATCCTCCCTGCTTCGCGAATAAAGGAGGGTGTCATCCATGAAACCAACCACAAAGGAGTCTAGAAATGGCTTGAAGACCCGATTCATAAGATCCATGAAAGCTGCCGGGGCGTTGGTTAGCCCAAAAAGACATGACCAAGAATTTAAAGTGACCATAGCGGGCTTTGAAGGCGGTCTTAGGAATATCCTGCTTTCTGATCTTTAATTGGTGATACCCAGATTACAAATC
Organism: Nicotiana benthamiana; assembly: GCA_034376525.1. Lineage (NCBI taxonomy): Eukaryota > Viridiplantae > Streptophyta > Magnoliopsida > Solanales > Solanaceae > Nicotiana > Nicotiana benthamiana. Next base: position 36,336,617 of record CM067333.1, on the reverse strand, counting down.
AATTTTTGAGAAGAACTTCGCACCTTGCAATTGGTCTAACAAATAATCTATCCGGGAAAAAGGGTATTTATTCTTGATGGTGACCTTGTGAAGCTGTCGATAGTGGATACACATCCGAAATGATCCATCCTTCTTCCTAACAAAAATAACGGGAGCACCCCATGGCGACACACTTGGTCGAATGAACCCCTTCTCTAATAAATCCTTCAGCTGCTCCTTTAACTCTCTTAATTCCGCTAGCTCCATCCTGTGTGGTGGAATAGATATTGGCTGGGTATCTGGAAACACATCAATCCCGAAGTCAATCTCCCTATCTGGCAGAATCCCTAGAAGCTTATCTGGAAATACCTCAGGAAACTCATTTAGAACTGGCATGGATTTGAGGGCAGGAATATCTAAAGTGGTGTCTTCCACCCAGACCAAATTGTAGATACACCCCTTCTTAATCATCTTCGAGTCCTTAAGGTAAGAAATAAACCTACCTTTCGGCACACCATCATTCCCTCTCCAATCAATAACCAGATCGTTCGGAAACTCGAGTCTCATGACTCTTTTCCGGCAGTCAAGATTAGCGAAGCACGAATAAAGCCAGTCCATTCCCATAATCACATCAAAATCTACCATTCCCAGCTTAAATAGGTTGGCCGTGGAAACACGACCACACACCGTGACAACACAATTCCTATAAACCGCGCGGCTGTAATAAAATCACCAACCAGAGTCGATACAGAGAATGACTCAAGAAGCTTTTCGGGCTCTGTCCCAAAACTCGAAGAAATGAATGGGTGACATAGGACAAAGAAGACACAGGGTCAATAAGAGAATAACAATCAATAGCCAAAACAGACAAGATACCAATAACCATATCTGGAGAAGGCTCAGCATTCAGGCGACCACTCAAAGCGTAGAACCACCTTGGTCCACCTCTACCACGAGCCACACCCCAAAATGCACCGTGCGCTACTGGAGCTGGAGGACGGAAAGATGATGTAGCAATTGAAGAACCAGATAGCAGGGTGAATCCCCTACCCTTGCGCTGTCTGGGGGCACGACAGTCCTGCTGGATATGACCTCTCACCCCGCAATAATAACACAGTGGGATGTCCAAATAGCAAGTCTTTGTGTGGAACCTCCCACACTTGGGACATGTAGCTCCCCCTACTGCTGGGACCTCATCCCCGAGTGACTGAACTATTGGGACCTCCTGCTGTCAGAACCTGGTCTCGAGGAGCTACCCTGCTGATGGCTGTGCACAGATGGCGATGCACTTGTTGAGGACTGAACATATGACCGGGATGGCCATGATGGCCCTCTCCCCGGAGCTGACCTCCCAGAGTGACCCATTGACCAGGCCATGTTGCTACTCTCCCTATCTGCCCGTATCTTGAACTTCCTAGCCTCTGTGGCCTTAGACGTTTGTAGATATATATGCAACTTTATGTTCCTTTTCTTGTTTCCAAGTTTTCTTTTTGCACTTGTTTTTCTGGTGGGCATGTTGATCCCCTTAGGACTTTAGTCATGATAACGTCGACTGCCTTGGCCATGAAGACGTTGATGGTCTTGGCCCATTAGATGACTTCGACTGTTGTCGGGTTGTTTGCTTGACCTAGTCGAAAACGAGGTAGGCAGGTAGCATTGATGGCCTTAGTCGTGATTGATCTCCTTTAGATTTTTTCTTTACTTGATATGAGTAAGTTGTAGCCGTTATTTGGCGAAGGTGGCGTATATCCTTAGTCCCAGTTCGGTCGTGGGTGAATTGCTGGCCGTGGCCTTGCAATTCGACTGGGGCCGAACTTATCGCGGCCTGAATCTTATTTAGAGTTGGGCGCACTTACTTGATTGTCGAGGCTGTTTAACTTATCCCTTCGTTCGTTGGGGAACTAGCCTTGCAGCGTCCAATTGTGATGGTGCTTGGCCTGAGCCTTGGATTAGATGGGGTTGAAACACTAGTTCAACTCATAGTTGAACTTATGGGCAAGGGCACGTAGCATGGGTTGTTGTTCAGTCGTAGTTGAACATTTGTAATTTTTGATGGCGCATAGCGTGAGTCCCAGTTCAACTCATAGTTGAACTATTGGGCAAGGGTAGGTAGCTTGAGAGCTATCGTTCAACTGTAGTTGAACCTTTGCAGTTTTTTTTTACGGCGAAGGCGCATAGCTTGAGTCCCAATTCAACTCATAGTTGAACTTTTGGGTGAGGGGACATAGCCTGAGTTGTTGTTCAACCGTAGTTGAAACTTTGCAGTTTTTTTATGGCGAAGGCGCATAGCCTGAGTCCCAGATCAACTCATAGTTGGACTTTTGGGTGAGGGCACGTAGCCTGAGTTGTCGTTCGATCGTAGTTGAACCTTTGCAGCTTTTTGATGGTGAAGGCGCATAGCCTGAGTCCCAGTTCAACTAATAGTTAGACTATTGGGCGAGGGCAGTTAGCTTGAGTTATCGTTCTACCGTAGTTGAACCTTTGCAATTTTTTGATGGCAAAGGCGCATAACATGTGTCCCACTTCAATTGGCAGTTGGACTTTTGGGCGAGGGCACGTAGCCTGAGTTGTCATTCAATCGTAGTTGAACCTTTGCAATTTTTTGATGGCGAAGGCGCATAGCATGAGTCCCAGTTAAACTCACAGTTGAACTTTTGTGCGAGGGCACGTAGCCTGAGTTGTCGTTCGACCGTAGTTGAACCTTTGCAGTTTTTTGATGGTAAAGGCGCATAGCCTGAGTCCTAGTTCAACTCATAGTTGGACTTTTGGGCAAGGGCACGTTGCCTGAGTTGTCGTTTAACCGTAGTTGAACATTTGCAGTTTTTTATGGCGAAGGCGCATAGCCTGAGTCCCAATTCAACTCATAGTGGAACTTTTTGTGCTAGGGCACGTAGTCTGAGTTATCGTTCAACCGTAGTTGAACCTTTGTCTTTCCATCTGACCGATTATATGTATGGCGCCGGGGGGTTAGGTTTTCATTTGAGATCTTGTCTGATTTGTACGTAGTCTTCTTGACTAGTTTGTAGAGGTCATTCCGTTACGGATCTCGGTTCAAGATGCATTCATGCCACTTTCCGGCAGGGTCTCGTATCGAGGGAATGAGGGTCCCTCGCCCGTGCTCTCCCCGTATGTGGGGGGGAGTATCTTCTTTCTCTTCTTCTTCTTTCTCTTTCTTGAGAACGAAGTAGGGGGGGAGTCAGGGCTTCGGACTCTTGCTGGAGCTTTTGAGTTCCCTTCACCACTGTGCTACTTTGGCTCATTTGAGTTGGGTTGCTTCCCATTTTTGGTGTTTTCTTTCCTTTTTGGTCTTAAGATGAACTATGCGATTCTGCTATGAAATCCCCACAGACAGCGCCAACTTGTTTAGCTCAAAGTTATCACGTGCTTTGCAAGCCCAAAAACAATCGAAATAAATCAATCGCCAATCATAGTAGATCGTAATAATCAAATGACTAAAATAGAAAATGCAAGAGACGAACGTTATTTATTAAGGAGAGGAGGGTAGAGTCTTTTATTTATGATATCGATTTGGTCTGTCTCTCCATGGAGAGGTTCAGAACCTTACAATGATATTTCCTCTTTTTTGGGAAGAGTTCTGAAGGAGAAAGAGCATCCCCCTTTTTAGGGTTCTTTCTCTTAGTATTTATAGCTGTGCACCTTGCCAGCTGGCATTGGACGGCCGTGGTCATGTCGAGGGGACGCTTGCTAATAGTGAATAGGTTGTGGCCTCGTCGATTAAGCTAAGTAATCTTCGAGTGATTATTATTAACGAATGGTTGTGCTTTTTATTAGCCCGAATAAGCTTAAGAGCGAATTAATCTTATTAATTATCACGAGTCAGGTTTTGACCCATATAGATACACAAGATAGAAGCGGTAAATTATCGAAGACTTTCATTTCTTCTCTCACCAATCGGTGAAGATGACTGTTGTGGAAAAAAGAAAATTGGAAGATGATTTTCCTTCTTTTTATTAATTAGGAGATTACAGAAGAGAAGGAGAAGAAAAGCCCCCTTTCTAGGAAAGTCTCATTCCTATATATAGTCATGGAGTCATTGACATGTATTTGGGTCATAACCCCCTTAATTCATGCCCGCTTTCGTCGTTCGGTGAATACGAGGTTTGGCGTAAATAATATCATCTTTCTTTATCCAATTGGTTGGACGTGGTCCCAATTAGGTCAATCACAATGGTAAGATTTTGGCTAATACAACCAGGTAATAAGGTACAGAACGAATGAAATGTAAGTAATAGTTTTATAAGTTAAAACATAATAGAGTTGTTAAGGCGTATTGAACTCGCATCTCATTCACCTAATAAACGTGTCACTTAATCTAACACGCCATGGTACGACTTGAACATGTTACAGTTCGAAGATGATTGTTAACTAATCCAATAAGAATAGTAGCACGCTATAATTAAACCTAAATTATATATCTGTACTTTGTTTTTAATCTCATTATCAATTGGGATTTCGGCCAAAAACTTGAAAGAAATCTCTTTTTGTTTTTACATTATTAAAAATTGATTTGAGAAAAGCGATTTTAATTTTTTTTCTTTAGAAAAAATTAACTTTAGTCTGCCATATTACTGAACCGGTGGAGCCCAATGGTCACATCAAAAGATAATTGTTTTAATTCAAAAAATCTAACTCAAATGAATATGGTTATTTTGGTGTTTGATATCTTCTCTCTAATTAATCAAAGCTCCCTTATGTCTAAGAATTCATTGGAGAAACGAAGCAATGAGGAGAAAGAAACTAGAAAGATACCTAAGTTGACAAGTTTAGCAACAGGCCATGGAAATTAAACGAATGATAATTTAGTAAAAGACATAGGCCTGTATCAGTACTGCAAAAAGTTGATAGGTGTCTGCAGCCAATGACAGAAGATACATTATATAATCAGTTTTATTTTGGAAACTAGCCTTACTTAATCACAATTCTCAAGGATAACAGGAAGAGAGAGATAAGATCAACCAGAATAACTTAGTAGGATTTGAGAAGAGTAGTATTTATGCAGAGTTTATCTCTATTCTAGGGTAGAGAGGCTGTTTTCAGATAGACCTCCGGTATCCTTCTCTCCAAGAACTTTCCCGTACCTTGCGCTTTTGAGAAGGCTCGAATTTACGACCACTTAATTGAAAATTAAAGTTGCTTACCATCAGAACAACCCCTCTTGTTTATAGAAAGAGATAAGGTTAAACACATTTAATAGGAGAGTTGGCATGTGTAGTTAATCTCCTTGAAATTATACGTCTCCAAAAATTGTCCTAGCATGAAAATAATGGGTTAAATAATGGCCTTCAGCTTATTTATTGTTCCACTTATCAAAGAGTTTAAATTTTGTCTGTATTTACAATGAAAAGGATATTTAGATACTTAGTTCACTGGTATAGCAATTGCCGCTTACGTTCTACAATTAACACTGATTGGTTACTTTAAAAAGAGTTACGTAGCATAATATATTACATTAAATTAGACTGATAAGATTAATTTAATTATATTGTCAATGGAGATATTTAATTAATGGACCGTTCTCATGGCGTCGAATAACTTCATGTATTGATGACCAACGATTAAATTGAAAGCAGTTCGCTTATGGATCTGGTAGTTACGTTTTAAAATTGAGTGAATGCATAAAGTATCCATTAAAGTTGTTTCGAAAAATTATTTACATATTTTAACTTTACGGATGTTTTAAATATCTCATTATTTTTATCTAAATTAAATTTAATACCCCATTAAGTGATGAACTATCATGAAAAGAGTAGTTCATTTTCTAGATACGCGTGAAGCAAAAAAAAATCAGCTTAAAATTAAGTTACTTGTCCAGGTATCACTTTCCTATTGGATACTCTAACTAATTAAACCTAGAGGTGTACAAAGAAAACCGATAAACCGCACCAACCCGATAATCCGAATCAAACCGAGAAAAAAACCCGACTATGGTTTGGTTTGACTTGGTTTGGTGTTGGAAAAAAAAAAATCCGACCATAATTGGTTTGGTTTAGTTTTAACTAAAGAAAGTCAAATCAAAACCAAACCAATCCGATATTACATATATAGCAATCTTAGATATATTTAATATATAAATATACTTATTGTAATGTAATTTATAAATATGTCTTAAAAAATTTATAATTTTATCTTTTAAGGTATTATTTCAAGGTTTGATTTCGAACTTTTGAATGCTCCAATAAGTTTTATAGCCATTAATATTAGTAAATTAAATAATGCTAGCAATCAATACTAATGCTAACAAAAGACATTCAATTCAATATTACGAACGAGAATGTATTAAATGTCAATTTTTTATTTTGCAATAATTTAGATAAAAATACATAACATATTTTTATTTTTCTTTAGCTTTTAGGCATATAATTAATGTTCCCTCATTAGTCTATCTAGTTTAGCATGAATTAGTGCTTTTAGATTATGTTTATTTTTATTATGACTTTTTAATTAGCAATATTTATAGTACATAATTTTATTATTTTTTATTGTTGAATATTTTAGGATAATGTCATGAGTCATGACATATCTCATATTTTGTATTATTTTCTTGAAAAATACTTTATATAGAGAGCATGAGCTTGAAGTTAATAGTCATGAGCAAAGATCTAAATGGAGCAAGGCCAAGAGTTATAGTCAAAACTTCTCCTAGTGGTTCGAAAGTCGTATTATGCATGAGGAGGTGCCTGATTTTATAAAACAGTTATCTATAGGACCAATTACAGTTGCTAAAATATTCTGGGTATCTCATTAACGGATATAGATTCCATACGAGGCAGCGTGATGCAAGGCGTACAATACAAAATAGTGGTGTTACATTAGTTGCATTAACTAAAAGTTTTGCAAGCTCCAAGGATAAAAATCCGGTTGATGCAAATTTGACTTATTATGGTAGAATAATTGATATTGTTGAGTTAGATTATTTTGGACATTTTAAAGTTGTGTTGTTTAAGTGTGACTAGTATGAGGCTGAAGAAGATAATTATGGTCTTACTTATGTCTACTTCAACAATAAATGCTACCAAGAAGAGCCCTTCGTGCTAGCATCACAAGCACACCAATACTTCTATGTACAAGATCCATATGATCAAGACAAACATTATGTAATGAAGACTGTCCCGAGAGACTTGTTTAACATAAGTTACCAATATGAATCTGATGTTCCCTACTGTTATGAAAATGAGCCGTTTGAAAATTCAATAAGACCATCTATACCGAATGATGATTGTGAAGGTATCTTAGTATGGAGTGAGGTACCTGCACCATAATTGATGTGCCTCTAGAAGGATATCGTGCTCAAGAAGCTGAAATTGAATCGGAAGATGAGTTCGATGTTGAGGATACATCATGAATCATTATTCTAATTTAGAAGTTGAATGCTTGTAATATGTTCATCTAGAAAAATAGTTCAATTATTGTTTTTGATTAACAACTAGAGAGACATTATAAACTCATGCTTTAGATGTCAAACTGATGACATTTACTTGTCGATGCTTTCTTGATTATTTCATCTATTTCTCTTATTAATTTATTCGCCTCTTATGTTCTCTTCTCGATTTACTTATATTTTCTAAATTCATTAGTTTCAGCATTTACAAAGTTTCTCCGATTCTGCACAATATTTTTGCATTTTCTGCATATTTTGCACATCGGTTCATCATTTTGCATAGTATTTCTGCGACTCTACACTGTATTTCTACATTTTCTGCATTTTTGCATAGTGTTTCAGAATTTCTGCATAGTATTTCAGCGAATCTGCAACGTTGATGAGCATTCTGTAGATCTGCTGCAGCTGATGCAACAGTTGCAATAACCTGGGACTCACAGACCTCCAGTTCTGCACCTTGCCCAGTTATTTTACTGCCCATAATTTGGTCCTCACCTTCAGTTATAAGATGTTGATCCTTAATGCCTGAGTTCTGTCCCATATCTCCTCGATCATTATTCTGAACTTGCCTAGACTTACCAGCTGAATCAACATCCTTTTTTGAAGCTGTTGCAATTGATGTAATAGTTGCATTATTGGCAGAATGCAAGCTATTACTTGATTGCACAGCTAGTTTTACTGCTTCAAAATTTTGCATAATTTAATGACGAACTACAGGTTTTTTGAGCCTGTCGCAATTGCAGACTCCAAAACATTCTCTACCTATTGTTGGCTTTTCTGAAGCACCTCAGTATTAGCATGATCACTTTTATTTTTCAATGACTGTTTCGACATTCGCTCTAGTTTCTTGTGATTGTTATGATGGCACCACTTTTCTTTTTGATGATCGTCCAGGTAATGACATGACTTTTTCTGGCTACCTTGACGAGATTCCAGTGACCAAAACTTTTCTGACAGCTTTTTGTAGATTTTCTAATGAAATGTAATTTCTATGTTCTCAATAAGCAAACACAATAATTTGCCTACTTTGAGTTGTGTGTGCTAGAATTTTAACATTTCGCATAGTTAAGTTCTTAATTTGGATATTATCCGACATGTAAACATCAGTAAGCCTTCATTATGCTCTTTCATTCTCTTAGTTTCTCATGGTTTCTTTAGGTCTTTGAACTTAGCCATTTTATTTTCTTTTAAATAATATTTTCTATGCCATGACTTATTAATTTTTTTCCCACTTTATGAAGAATAAATGCAAGAGCAAAGAAAAAGGGTTTGAATCCAAACAAAGCTCAAAGTCCGAACTTCAGAACCGTCAAAAGGTTGGGGAAACATCGGATGAAGCATTTAGAGCAGTGTTTGGAAAGGAGCGACCTGGTTGAATACGATGCTATGGAAGATCAGTGACAACAAGTTCTCTAAAAAAGACGAGGAAATCAATAAGATCCAACAAAAGCATAACAATGAAGTCTCTACTTTGAAAGCAGAAATGCAAGAAATGAGAGAAAAAATGCAATAATTGAGGCAAATGTGTCATTGCTTTAATCTATTTGTGCAAAACAATCCTGAAGTTTTTAGTTCAGATATACAAGGATTTGTCGGATCTAACCAGCCTTCTCTAGTTGATGCTAGTAGCGCACAAGCTGTAAGAGGCCAAAATCTCCAACATTCCTCTGGATCAACCCATGGTCCAATTCTTAAAAAGGTATTTAGTCTCTAACTTGTCTTGCTTTTCGGTCAGTTTTTGGGGTGTTAGAAGGTTGTTTATGCACAAAAATAAGTTATGAAACTTTCTTGAATGTCTTACCTGGCTTTCTATGAGTAAATGTTGTCTCCTTATCATTATTTCCAGTCGACAACATAGGCTGTCCTGATTCCGCTTCAAATTCCCTAATCGAATCCACTTATTGAGAGGGACATCACGAACGGAAGTGTTTAGAGTGACTAATGGTTGTTTAACCATGGTAGTGTTCCTCACCATTTCTTGTTGAACATCTTTGATAATTTGCTCGACGTGACTTTTCTCCATGTCCTTGATGATTACAAAAAGTGCAGTACTTTGGTAAATTATCATACAAAACCTGTTTATAATGTTGTACCAACTTACCAGATTTCATAGCAACAAGTCGAATCTTGATTTTTTTAGGATGTTTGTCTAGTAAATCAAGCAAACCTTTAATCTGATCCGTACTTGGTCGCATCAATCAAGTAAAACATTAATTTGAGCCGTACTTAGTCAAGCAAAACCACTGCTTTAGACGTTTCCTCTTTTGGATTAAATCCAATTGTCCATGGAAAAGTTCTAAAGAAGAACTCGTTGCCCTTAAACTTAACATAATCTGTAGATTTTGACAGAACCTGAACAAAATCATCAAAGAGATCGAATCTTACCAATATGTGTTGATATTCAAGTTGTCCAAAATTGAAATAACCTTTGACGTCGAATTGTTTAGGTATCAACTGTCGCAACTCCTGAAGATCAGGTTTTCTATACGAGAACTTTAGGACGACCTCTTGATGTAACCCTTACTCAATGGTGAATGAGTTCACCTCATCAATGGTGAATTCTACAGTCAGTTCACCATGTTCAAACGTTACTGGACATAACTCCAGTTTTGTCGAATTTGCGGTAGAATTTTTCCTTACGATCTGTGATGCATACGTTTGCTTGGGATTCTGTTTTGGATGATTTTCTATGGTGTTTTGCATTGCCTGGGAAAAAAAACGATACAAAGTCTTGGTTCGTCTTGACGACACTACAACATTTTAGGCCTACAACCACCCTTGAGAAGTGTGACCTAAAATGCAAAGAAGTGTAGCATTTGGTCAAAGGCAACACCTTTTGGCTTTAGGCAACCCTTTTTGAGGGGTGGCCTAAAGTACCGTAACCTTTGACTATTGGTCACGCTTTGTAGGTGTTGCCTTAGAAGCCACGCTTTAAAAATGTGGCTTATACAGTACAAAGGTAGCGCTTATATTTTCTCATATAGCCACACTTTTATAATATAAGGCTACACATTTGAAGCTTGATCTTTGTCATGTTATAGACTACACCTTTAAAGTGTGGCTTCTAAAACAACATTTATTATTAACAATGCCAAATTAACAATCCCTATGGCGACAACTTCTAAGCGTGGCAGTTGTATTTACACTACGAAGTAATTTTTTAAATATTTATATTAGCCACATTTTTGTGATTATAAAATCATATTTATTTATATTAAATTATGTACACATTTATTTCCAGTATAATATATATGCTTAAAATTAAGATAATAAGTAGCAGAATAAAACTAATTCAAATGCATATACTTAAAATAAACTTTAACAAATTAGAAACATACTTTGCGTACACTACCTATGGTAATAAAGCAATGTTGGTTTAAGAAGTTCACTGGAAACGACCTCTATCAAACCAAATGTATTCATATTTATAGTATCAATATAAAATAAAAATAAACATCACGATTGTTCGAAAAGGTCTTAACCATTCACTTTAATGAATCAAATTGATTTGTGGCCCCATTTTCAATTGCATCACATGTATTCCTACACATTCCAAATAAAATTAAAAATTAGAATGAAACAAATATATAGTACGCACTGGTTATATCTTACTAAGAACTGATGAGACTTTATTTCACTACTATATCATAACAATATCAAACACAGAAAAAAAATATACAAGTGAAAGAAGCAAAAATGTGAATTAACATACATTTACCTATCTCCTTCTATAATCGCAGCAATCACTTAATTTAATAAGAAGAGTAAAGGGCCAAATATACCCTCTACTTTTTAATATTATTTATATTTTATATTCATTATACTATTCAATCGAATTTATCCCTACCATTATATTATTTGGTGAAATTTAAGTACCTTTTAAAACTCGGGGCATGAATTGAGCTAGAAGAATGCGGTAGATTATGACCTCTCATAGCTTGTACACTACTTGCATCAATCGGTGAAGGAATATTAGATCCAACACACTCTTGTATATCATGAAAATCTTTTTGACCAATTGACTAAAAAATCATCGCATTTCTTCTCTCATCATTTCCTTCATTTCTTCCTTTAGAGAAGTTATTTCGTTAGCATGTTGTTGTTTAAGCTTGATGATTTCTTCATCTTTTTTTAGAGAGCTTGTGATCACCGATCTACGATAGCATCTAACTCAGCCAGGCTGCTCCTTTCCAACAGCCCTAAATACATTATATGTTGTTTCTCCATAACTTTGACGATCCTGAAATTTGGATTGTCAAAAAAATATTATTGCCCATCATTTACAAATCAAGATAGATCGAACACTAAAATAAGTTTCAACAAGTCAAGTTATATTAAAAAAAAGTTTAACAAACTTCAAAATTTAGCCAAGAATGTTAATAGATTTTTCAGCGACAAGGATCGTAGCCATTTTAATATGAAGTTTTAAACAAACTGATTTTTTCCCCTTGAAACTGGTGCCAAGATTTAGCCAAGAAGTTTCAACCTGAACTGAACTGGTGAAATTCTTAATTGTGCTGTTATTACTCACTTCGCATACTCGTAGGAAAATGTAAGGAATAACATTCTGTTAAAAGGCAACAAATATTTTCAAGAAAATGGTGCTAATATCTTCTCAAGGCTGCCAACCTTTCAATAACATCATTGCTACTCCTTTCAGGTGCTTATTGCAGATGAAGTTCACCAAATGCGCATTGACAAGCACTTGGAATAATTGGCTTTGACAACTAAGCAATGTGGATTGGACATTGAGTTATCTTATTCACTAACATCATGAATAATGTGACACTTCGACGAGAGTCTATATCTAGAGTACTGATTACTCAAGCCTTCAATTATTAATTTCTAATTATTAATTTCTTTTTATGTGTAGGAGAAAATGGGTGATGCAATTGAAAATGGTGGAGGAAAGTTAATTTGATCGTAATGTGAGTGCGAGAATTTATGGATAATTAAGATGTCTTGTATTCATGATACTATATGAATATACTCACTTTTGGAAAGTTTATTGTTAATGGGCATTTTTACACGTTATTTTATTTGTATGGGCATTTTGACACGTTGTTTTATTAGTATGTATATTTTTTTGGATTATTATTTTTGGTATATATTAGCTAATTTAGTTCTTTATATAATCAAAATATACGATAATAATGCATGTACTTGAAATAATTGTAATTACATGATATATGCAAACTGTAATTTTTTTAAAATTTTAAAAAAGGAAAAATTGTAGCCTAGCCAAAATGGCTAAGCTTTAAAAGTGTGACGATTTGTTTGTATGTCTAGCATGCATATAAGCAACGACCACGCTTTGTAGGTGTTCCTTTAAAAGCCACGATTAACAAGTGTGCCCTAAAAGGTAATAAAGGCCACGTTTTTTTAGTGTAGTTGTAGGATATAAAAACGTTGCCATATGGGGCGTAACAAGTGTTGTCTTTGTTGACTAATAGGCCACGTTTATAAGCGTTACTTGTAAGGTATCATTTGAAAAGTGTTGCCTAAATTCAAAAAGTGTGGTCTTTGACCAAATACCACACTTTTTGCTAGTTCAGGCCATGCTTTTCCGGGGTAGTCAAAGACATAAAATGTTGTAGTGTCACCTCGCCCAGTACTTCTTAGGCCTCCGTCTATCTCTCCTCATGACTGCCAGAACCAAACGCTCACATCTTTTGACCGGAGCCTCTATGCTCCTCCTTCGCACGTGCCCGAACCACCTAAGTCTCCTTCACACATCTTCTCAACCACAGGGGCCACACCCACCCTCTCCCGAATAACCTCATTCCTAATATTATCCATATTGTCATATCGCATGACAATAACACATCTTTATGCCTACATATCAAATATACATATAAAGTTAATAATATCGGAATGAAATCATCAAGTACACTCACGCTCCGCACACTCATGGTGCCTGGCTCGAATGCCCCCTCATCACAAACACGGTCACTCAATATTGTACAGGTGCCTAGCTCAAAAGTCACTCACCAAAGTACGCGTATAGCACTGTGACTACGCTCACTGGAATATCAGGCATTTGAGGGACAGATCCTTACTTAAGTGCTAATCAATAGTCAATTTGACATGTTGCACGTGCAACCCAATCCAAATAATAATCTGTTGTGGTGTGTAACACGATCCAAACATCTATCTATTACGGCGTATAACCCGATCCATATACAATCTATCTCCGCGTGCAATCCGATCCAAATATCAATCCTTTGAGGCACGAATCGATCCAAATATAACTCATAACACGGATCTATAGCCCACTTCAGTTATCAATCTGCTCAAGTTTCCATATGCCAATATCTCATAGAAACATAATCAAATTACACAACATGGAATATCACAAAGTGCTACAATTTTATCTCAATACTCGTATCACATACAAGGACACCAATAACATGTGAGAAAACATATCAGAAATGCACAGAGACAGATATAATATGAGAATGTAACTATCATGACTGAACTGCACGACTGCGGCTATGGCAAATAGCTCAACATTGCCTAAAAAACCCAATCAAATTATTAAATAGGTAGCCTAGACATGATTTCTACCATGAATAACAACTCATATAGTCATACAAGTAGAGAAAATATGATTTCAAACAAATTTGATAGAACAATAAGGCACATAATATCCTAAAAACTACACGAATTATGGATACCCCAGTGCACGCACACACGCGTGTCACTGCCAACACATCTCAAATAACATAGTTCTCAGGGAAAATTACCCTCGAATATGTGTTTAGATATGTTGCTTACCTCCAAAAAGCCAAATCAATACGAGCAAGAAAAAAATAATCTAGAAATGCCATCCCGCGCGAATTGACCTCCGAACGGCTTGAAACTAGCCAAAAGCAACTCAAAAATATTAAATAATGCCATAGAAAATAAATCCAAAATGATAAAGGTGGAATCTCTATTCAAATACGCAAAGTCAACCAAAAAGGCAACTTGATATTCAATTCCAATTTTCGAAAACGATTTGGATACAAGTCCAAATATACCAATTTCACTCAAATCCAACTCCGATCGATGTTCAAATCTCAAATATTCAATTTAGAAAAGTTCTGATAAAAACCTCCAATTTCTCATTTCGATTCATCAAACAAATGCCTAAACCACTCGAAAATAAATTACTGTATTAACTTACCATACAAATACCCATGAGTCATCCCACCTCACCTCAACTTATATAAGCATATCGACACAACCTAACTGAAGATTATTTAACTTTAATATATCAACCATCTACCAAAATTCGAACATTCAAAATTCCCAATTTTGATTCTTGCATATACATATTATATTAATCTCAACAAACTGCAGCAAGTCAAAAATATATTCCCGAGATATAACAACACTACATAACTTATCGCTCGTTTGTCCATACCAATATCAATGACCACAATAGCTTCCCATTACCAAACCCAGCACCAGTAACATACCTCATATCAAATATAACCTTGCTCTAAACCCTCACAACACTGCTAAAGATGTAGAAAACATGTATAAACTCATGACCACTCACTCAGTAGAAGTTATCCGATCGATGAGGTCGTACGACACAATTCGTACCCAACAAGCAACAACTCGAATATAGACGAAGGTGGAAATAGAACCAAATGAGAGAACCACCCAACAAGTCCAACAAATACCACTAGAAATCACAATAATATAATCCCATCTCATAAGGTAGAGGCAAGGCACATGAAGTAAACATAAAGTATCATGTCCTATCATAACTCTATAGCGGCATGTATACCGATCCAAACATACAGATCCACATGGAATACACATCTAGCCATAACACTCACAATAAAGAACCATATGTGTATCAAAAGTAAATGCACAAAATGCATGACCATAAATATAGAGAAACCGTATAGAACAATATACTATAGACTTGAAATACAGCTAGGGTGTAATAAAAAATTTAACACCCCACGAGCACTCTCTCAAGTCTCGTTGCATGGATAAAAAATAACCGCCATGTGTGCAAATAGTCAACTATCTCAAAACTCATCGTAGCATAGGATAGTAATACATGAAGTATATCATAATACAAATAAGACCAACTCTAACCGATGGAAACCCCTTAACCATAGCTGTGCTGAGTAAACAAATCCAACCCGATGTAGAATACGCATTCTCATTAGGCCTATCAATAGCCTCTAAATCAATTTTGATCCTTTTGAAATAGGTAGATAACCTTCCCTTAGTGCATAGTAACCTATCTATATCACATACCACCAGTTGTCTAACCTTATCCATACCCTTTATAGTCCGCAAATAAGAAATTGGCTGCATATGAGAACTCCTAGTCTCCAAATCCCTAAAATGCTAGAATCACAATATCTGATCCTAACTTGACTACTCAAGTGACTGATACAACCCTCATACACAATCATCTCTCAAGATATACTCCCATTATTCTTTCATACCACATAGCAAAATATGAGCATTAGCAGTCGATAAGCCAGGCGATTACAATAATACCAGCCAAACATTGATCACGCCCAACTCTAGTCCTAAACAGGATAAGCGGTCATTTCAAATATAATCCGGTCTAAAAGTCCGGAGTCGAATCTCACAGATAACTAAGGCATATCTATATCTGTTTAATATCACTAAAAAGACAAGTTTGAACAATTTTCTAAAGATTGAGATTTATATTTCTAAAAAATTAACTAGCAATTACTAGAAAATGATAAAATTATCAACTAACAAGACAAAGGGTTGGAGACTAAATTAAGGATGTCTAGATTTATGATTTCCCAAATTGTAGGAATTCGTCTAGCTAAGTTCCCTACAATTTTTCCAATGTATTCTCTACTAATCGCAAGTACTTTAAATGTCGTAATTCTCTCTCGAACAACTACAACAATTTACTAGACATATTCTCTCGAACTATGCACCAACCTTTAAACCCCATGTATTAATTTCTCACATAAGTTAGGAGTGACGTTGTTCAATAATCACCTAAATATGTATCCTTTTTCAAGAAACACATAATATATAGGCACAGTCAATCGATGGTCGTTCAAGCAACAACAATAAATACATAATTGAATAAGTACACAAATCCAATGGCTCAATTATATAATAATACAACAAGAATTTATCATACAAAAGGTTCCATAAAAACCCTAGAAAATGAATTAGCTATTTATAATAGAATGCAAAAATACAATACTAGAATTCATAGCCAACAATGTAAATAGGAAGAAGGAAGTGAAAAACTCGTAGAAGAATTCTCCTCCTTGCTCCTAGTGTGGTCTTGACTCCTTAGGTCGAATCCCCGGCCTCCTTAGCCTCCTTACGTCTAAATTATGTCAAAATTGTGTCCAACCTCTCAAAATACCATTTTTCCATGTATATATACCTAGTAAGGTCAGGAGCAATTAATTATACCTTCTCCAATATGAAAAAACAATTTTTCCGGGTTTGACTAGTGCGTCCGCGCTCGTGACTGCCCTAGTGGCCGCCCATATGGCCCAGTGTTCTGCCTGAAGAGCGCGGCCTGAGCGCGACTGTGCTATTGACGTACTCTTTTCACCCCGTTCCACTTAGAATTTGGAAAAAAAGGTAAAACATTAAAGTTATAGCCCTTTGAGTTAGCTTTCCAACCATGTATTGTGAAGCCCAAATTGAGATATGAGAAAAAGGTTATATCTATTTTCTAGACAGTGCGCAATATGCCTCCTCGATTCTCCGTTCGCTTTAACTATCATCAGTTCACTCCCAAACACGATCCCAGCTTAATTCCTTGAGCTTTTACTCAGACTTCAAAGATTCAAATTACTTTAATTCATCCCATAACATCTACAAAGCTCGATATCTCTCCTACAAGGCATAAAACACACTATTAGTGCAAAACAATAGCGATTAAAGCACAAAATCATCTAAAGTGCAGCAAATTTGACTGTAATAAGCGACTAAAATACGTAATTATAGCCTATCATCAATGCCCCACACTTAAAATATTGCTAATCCTCGAGCAATCAAACTACATTTTATATAAACATGACCTTTCATAATAATTCTCTTAACTTATCACACCAAGAGTATTTAAAATAGACTAAGCACAAAAGCGTAACATCTTCACCTCAAGATTTGACTCACAAATCCCGTGCATTATTCACAATTCCCCTACTTAC
Source organism: Nicotiana benthamiana (assembly GCA_034376525.1). Lineage (NCBI taxonomy): Eukaryota > Viridiplantae > Streptophyta > Magnoliopsida > Solanales > Solanaceae > Nicotiana > Nicotiana benthamiana. The sequence continues at coordinate 36,319,064 of CM067333.1, read as the reverse complement.
TCTAACATAGAGTTCACTGACATTACCATTCCGTCATGAATCTAGTGCCCTCACACAACAAAAGAGAGTAGTTCTACACAATAAAATTTAAGAAAACTTAGATACTCAAGATAGAAAGAATTCACTCACTCTCAAAAATAACATTTATATGCCACAAAAGATACACCATAATATTGCCCGTAGTGTACTACTCCACTAATCGAGCTCATTCAATTTAGTATCAATTAGGACTTTATTTGGTTGTAATGTAGGCAGAGGGATGGGTAGTATACATTTAGATATAAGACTGACTATACCTCCATAAGCAGTTTAATACATGTACTTTAACATCAAACCCCATACTTATGTCAACCAAAACTCCACCTTCACATCAATGTATATTACCCCATTCTTCTTTAATCACACTTACATCAAGAGCCATCACTTACAAGGAATTGTTTTTCACAACAATCCGGCTATTCTTTTTTCTATTCAAGTGACTCTTACTTTTTTAAAACAGTGCACCTTTCTCCTTATTTCATTAATTCATCTCAAAAGCCAAACCAACAACCCCACACTTTTATTTTTACACAGTTCATAGCAATTCAAGTGCTCACAAGAGATTAACAAGTTTGAATAGATGATTAATTCAAACGAATGTGTAAGGCTTGTAATGTGGTTTCCAAAGAAATAAGATTACATGCTCAAAGAGGTTAACTACGATACATAATAATTAGATGGGTAAAATATACATATCTGACTCAATAAAGAAACGCGTTTATCACTTTCAAGACTGAACAAAACTACTATTTCGCTTTGCAAACACACCGGGCAAGTTCTAGGCATCAAATGCAATGCATAGAATAACAACAAAACTCACACACACATTACACATGACTCGCTCAGGATTGGTTTCATCAAGACACTCTAGTCTAAACGGTTAAGCAAAGTTAAAATTATACAATTTAAGGTACTTATACAAGAGTAAAAAAATTGAGCCTAAGCGTCACAACCAAAGTACTCACCATTCTCAAGACATAACAAAGTCAAGAAATATTGCTTCAATTCAAAACATAACACAATGACTCCTATTCCTAATAAAAAACTAACAACACCCAGTTCAAATAAAACCCTTGGAAAAGAACCGTGACATTAAGAAAAACCAATGGGAAATTGCTATACTAGCTAACAAAAGAAAATATTTTTTATTTTGTTTTATTTTTCTTTAGACTTAAATCCATCGATAATATTGTCTAATGGATCCATCTTCGAGAAAACTCCAATGTTTTCTATTAAAAGAAAATTATTCAATTAAACTGAAACAACTAAAACACCATAGAAAGCCAGTGAGATAATCTCCTCACTCCACACTTAAAATTGTGCATTGTTCCCAATGCACACCATAAATAATAAAAGTGTAAAAGAGACTCCCTGGTAGGCCAAAGGCCGAAGCACTACCAGCTCATAGGGTACTCTGACTTCTCCCAAGCTTGGTTCTATGTTAGGGTACCTTACACTTAGTTCCAACCATTTGGTTTGCTGTTGCATCCTTCCAATAACGTTGCTTTCCATGCTCCTAGAAAATTAAAAACTATAACAACAAAAATAATTCAATTAAAAAAATAAAAGAAAGTAATAAAGTTGGGTTGCCTCCTAACAAGTGATTGATTTAACGTCGGACGACATGAATCACTCTTTGCCTTCACCTCGAGCTTATGAATTGAACCCCAAGTTTTGATTCAAGCTTATGTTTATTGCTATGGGGTAAAGGAAAGAATCTAACTGGCCCAAAGAAATAATGTAGTATTCTAGACTCCTTGGCCTTTGTATCAGGTATGTAATACTAACATTCTAGCAAGAAGTATTTCAGAATATATGTACTTTGTTCCTCTTTCCTTGACTCTTCAATTGGTTCGGATGACTCTATTTCCATATCATCATCCAAACATAATATGCAAAATGCTTGGAGTTTTGACCAATGCATTAAAACGCATGAACTTTAGGACTTTAAACATTCTTAATATCAATGGTACTAGTGTGAACAAAATTTATATCCTCAAAGTCCTTGGCTAGCTCTAGTCTCACTTTTTTAACATTGACATTCCCAAATTGTAGTTGGCTAGATTGTTGACGTTCTACTCTGACCTCCCCAATTAACACCTCAATTCATGCTCTTCTTGGATGCTATCCCCAATATTGGCTTGTTGAGCATTAACAACTCTAACCACTTGCCTCAATTGAGCATCCAAGTTGCGAATAGTTTCCTCTTACCTCTCTATATTTAGTTGTTTATCATTATTTTATTCCAGAAGGAACTTTAACATATCCTTGATCTTCTTCAGGCCTACATCCCCAGCTTCTTTGTTCTTATTAACTTCACAAGAAAAGGTAGAACCATCATAGTAAGGGGTTGGAGGAAGATAAGAAATGTAAGCACAACCATTAAAATGACCATTTTTCCCACCACTCACATGATACACATTCCACAAATAAGTTTGAGTTGGTGCGCGTAACTTGATCTCGGGAATATTTTGGTAATTTTCATACGGGTGGTTTCCTTCACAATATGTATGAGGATAAATAGTAGAATTATCTACACCTAAATTCCCATAATTCCAAGATGTCATGTTTCTCAAATCAACAATTATAAATAGAACAAAATAAAATCAAAATAAAATAAAAGTTCAAACTTGAACCCTAGAAATATATACAGCTACAACTACACCGTTAGTTCCCCGGTAACGGCGCTAAAATTTGATCATGTCCAACTCTAGTCCTAAAAAGGATAAGCGATCGTTGCAAATATACTCCAGTCTAGAAGTACAGAGTCGAATCCCACAACGAACTAAGGCTTAGCTATATCTGTTTAATGTAACTAAAACGACAAGTTTGAATAATTATTTCTATATTAGAAAGATTGAGATTTGTATTTCTAATAAATTAACTAGCAAACACTAGTAAACGATAAAATTATCAAGTAACAAGACAAATGGTTGGAGACTAAATTAAGGAGGTCTATAGTTATGATTTTTTCAATTGTCAGAATCCTTATAGCAAAGTTCCCTAAAGTTTTGCCAATGTATTCTCTACTAATCGCAAGCACTTTGGATATCGTAATTCTCTCTCGAGCAACTACAATAATTTACTAGACATATTCTCTCGAACTACGCTAGTTGGCTTTGTCTAACTTCTCTTTATGACCACGTCAAGGCTTTGTTATTTCTAAACCTGCCTTTAAACCCATTGTATTGATTTCTCAAATACGTTAGGAGTGACATTGTTCAATTATCACCGAAATATGTATTATTTCTCAAACAACACATAATAAATAGGCGCAGGCAATCCATGGTCATTCAGTCAACAAAAATGAACATGTAGTTCAACAAGTAACAGATCCAACGACTCAATTATATAAAAACATAACAAGAATTTATCCTACAAAAGGTTCTATCAAAACCCTAGAAATCAAATTAGCTATTCATAATAGTATACAAAAACAAAATACTAGAATTCATAACCAATAGTGGAAATAGGAAGAAGGAAGTGAAAAATTCCTAGAAAAATTCTCCGCTTGCTCTCAGTGTATCCTTGACTCCTTAGGTCGAATCCCCGGTCTCCTTAGCCTCCTTAGGTCTAAATTATGTCACAAATGTGTCCAACCTCTCAAAATACCGTATTTCTATGTATATATCCTAGTTGGTTCGGGCCCAACGAATTATACCTTCTCCTAGACGAAAAAAATTTTTTCTCAGGTTTGACTAGCGCGGCCGCGTTAGTAGCCGCGCATATTGCCCAGTGTTCTGCCCGACGAGCGTGGATTGAGCGTGACTTCGATATTGAAGCGCACTTTTCACCCTATTCCGCTTAGAGTTTGAAAAAAACATAAAAGTTGTAACCCTTTGAGTGAGCTTTCCAAATATATATTATGGAGCTCAAATGGAGTTCTGAGCAAAAAGTTATATCCATTTTATTAGACAATGCGCAATATTCCTACTCGATTCTTTGTTCGCTCTTACTATCATCTATTGACCCCCAAACACGATCCCGACTTAATTCCTTGAGATTTTACTCAAACTTCAACGCTCCAAATCACTTTAATTCATTCCATAATATCTACATAAGAATCACTCATGCAAGGCATAAAACATACTAGTGTAAAACACTAGCGATTAAAGCACAAACTCAACTAAAGTATAGTAAATTTGAGTGTAATAAGCAACTAAAATACGTAACTATAACCAACCATCAAGCACCAACAAGTTAAAACACAATGCGCTTTTTGAAATACGCACCCTTCATAGGTGATACTAGACAGTTCCAGAATTCTTCTAAACATTTGAAACCGTCCATGTTGTGTGGAACTCATGACCTTCCCTTCAAAATTGAACCACAAACTTATTCATACAAATATAAATCTGACACGTCGCACCACTTTTACCATGAAATCATACAAAAACACGAGAACCCATTATAAACTCTGTATCACAAGTTCGATACACAGTCCATTAGCGAGAAACTTTTCACTTGACCCCATCTAGGAGAATATCACTATACGCAACAAACTCTCTATGCCCGTAGAAAACATCTACCTATAGTCGTGATTAAAATCATTGTCAACTCTTCAAAACCAAACCATCAGAACTGAATTCTCTCACTCAACCCAATCAATATGATCGCCAAACCCAGAAGTGTTGCCGCCATACATTTTCAGAGCCTCTCCGCACCAAAAGAACTGATCATTTCTATTACCATGACGACCTAAACCGCTACCAAAATAACCCATTTCTTCGAGTTCCTCCCGACTTGACTTCAAATTAACGTTTCTCATTGCTAGTACAATATGATCCTTAACCAAAGCTCACCACTAAATATCCTAGAAAGAAATTACGTTTTCCTATAGCCCATAAGCCACTATATTTTCTCTTAAGAACCCAAAATAGTACAATCGAGATACCCAGTTTGAATAGACGTTCTATGAATCTGAAGTTGTTTCCTTAACCTCACTGATACTGAAATGTAGGATCACTAATGATACAGAAAATACCGCAAGTCTCAGTATCCTCCAATGAAATTCATAGATCTTAGCTATGTACAAAACCCGAGGAACCCTCATATACACATATGAATCTTGAACTCATTAGAACATTTTCAAGTGTCATCCATTCTGTTCTAATCTACAATACACTACCAAAAAAGTCGAACAACTTGTTCTCCATTAACGCACAAATACCTAAGGAGTAACCCACATCTATAAAGCAACCTAGCGAATCCTTACTCTATGCACCCTACATCTACCACAAATAGAAGATCCGAATAACTCCAAGATTTTCATATATCCATATGGTGTAATACATCATGCATGTAGAAATTTCTTTACATGAGTCATCTTCGAAATCAATCTCTTCAAGTCATAACCAATCCAAGAGCATGCGTCATACCTAACTAATATAAAATCGTGCTATATAATCGTCGATAGCAGACTCCCCCACTTAGTTCAAAGCCATAGGACACAACTTCTGATCCCACGATAACCTTACTCCATAGCTTCCATAATAACATAGTGCGATTAAACTAAATTTTGTAAACTCAAGGATCTCTAATCATAAATTACCTCAAATCATCTGCTAAGCGAATATCCATCCTTGCAGCAGCCGTGCATACTTCCTCAAGTGATAAAAACTTCAATTGCAGCACATACACATCCCCTGGTAGAAAGAGAACTCTTCACATAAACCTAATTGGGACCATACAACTCAAGAACATGCCACAAGAGATAACCAACTTGATAGCCTCAAATTGGTATCTCACTATGCCCTATCGTAGGCACAACCACTATAAAATCACGAAATCTTCCGAATTTAACTCGTGAACAAGACATAAGAACCTACTTCATTCAATAAATGAGCAACTGAAATATCCCGAACACTCTCACAACTCGAGGTTGTACCACAAATCAGGACATAAATCAAGCATCCACGGTTTTTTACACGCCAAGCAAACCCTCTTCATCACATCCAAACCATCTAAGTTCAGCCCGCACTCACACAATACTCATCATATAGATATCCAACCATTCACCGAGCCAATAATTTCATTCCTAAGGATACCACCGGGCATGTGAGTCCAAGAGTACATGCTCATATAATTAATACCATCGAGCCTAAGCTACGGTCTAAACATAGCCTCAAGTCTGCCAAACTGGCCTATTTCAATGACCCAGAAAACACATCTTGCACCTGATCCATGACATCACAAGCCGGTTATGCACAGCTGATATTGAGTGCTCAACATAACTTACAAGTGGGCGGAAGGAATTCAAAGAGATACGCTTCAAGATGTATCAAAATCATACGACAAAGAAAGAAATATGGGAAATTTTTCCTAGATACCCTATAGCCTCTCGATGATAGGTATGGATTTCATCATAACAATCCACAATACTCTACTAGACACTGTTCATAACTTGTAGAATTTATGAACCTAGAGTACTGATATCAATTTGTCACAACCCAAAATCCGTTACTCGTGATGGCACCTAACCCAACCTACTAGGTTCATCAACTAACACTTATCACAATTCAAATGAGAAAGAGAACAGATCAATAATGAATAACTGAATTTTTATGCATCAACCTAAGGATTCATAGTACAAATCATGAGCCACTAAGTTTTTGTACATTTCAAATAGATGTGGTATTTATTTTAATACCACCTTCGTCAAACTCGAATTACATCACATAAACTTCCCTTGGTAGAAAGAAAACTCTTCATGTGAACCTCATAGGAATCACACAACCAAAGAACATTCCATAATAGATACAAACTTGCTAGCCTCAAATTGGCATCTCACTATGCCGTAAGATAGGCACAACCATTATGAAATCACTAAATATTCCCGAGTCTAACCCGTCAACAAGACATAAGAATCTACTTCATTGCATAAATGAGCAACTGAAAATGTCCCTAAGACTCTCATAACTTGAGATTGTCACACATTAAGAAAGAAATCAAGCATCCAGAGTCTTTCACAACCCATGCAAACCCACTTCATCACATCCAAACAATCTAAGTGCATATCTCATTCACACAGTATTCATCATATATCTATCCAACCACTCATTGAGCCATGAATTCCACTCCTAGAGACATAACCGAGCATATAAGTCCATGACTACATGCTCACATAGCTGAAACCATCGAGCCTAAACTGCGGTTGAACCTTGACTCAAGTCTGCCAGACTAGCATATCTCCACAACCCAAAAAACAGATCTTGCACCTCATCCATGACATCACAAGCCGGTGATTCACAACTGATACTTAGTGTTCAACATAATGTAATAGTGGGTGGAAGGAATTCAAAATAACATACCAGTGCTCCCCATAACGTAACAAAATACGGACCCGATATCCATAAAGTCAAATATTGGCCAAACCTTTAGGATTATTAAGCCTTTAAACTTAAAAATTTCAACAAAGCGCGATAACTCTGAGCTAGGAACTTCCGAATTCTATTCCGGTTATACATCCAAGTATTGGCAGTATCCTAATTACATAATGTAGGAACAATGGAAACCAATGTGATCCACAGCAGACAGTGTGCACAGGATGGGCAGAGGATTGGTCTTGAAAGTCATCATTACAGTAACAGTGTGCATCTAGGATCTGGCAATGCAGTAAACTTAAAGACTTCAGAGCTGATTGAACAGCAGCAGGATAAGCAGATGATTAACAAAGAAGTCACTAACCTACCTGCTCAAGCAAAAGGAATTATGGAAGCACTAAGCACAGATCCCACTGATGTGTATTTGCAACCAAAAGAGAAGTTGTCAGCTTCTAATACAACTGTTGATTCAAACAAAACTGGACAACAATATTCTGATCGAGTTGTATCTGAGAATGACAATAATGATGCAGTAAACCAACAAAAAACAGGGCCTCCAGATGAGGACACTAAGCAGAACTCAAGTTCACAGCAAAACAAGAATAACATTCAGTAGATAGCAGCAGAAGAGGAAGTAGTCTATGCAGATAGTTCACAGTTAAAGATGGAATCTCCAATTCATTTGCAAAGTCTTGCAAGTCGAAGTACAAATGGGAGAGTTGATAATATCCAATTAAAAACTCCTTCAGTTAAAGACAGTGTAGGAAGTTCATCTAAACAGGATATAAATCACAAGACAGAGATGTTTCAACAAAGTAAAACAGTTGCGACTATCTCTAACAGTGATTTGGTTTCACATCCTCCAGATGATCTGCAACTTACAAAGGATACTAGACAACAAAATGCAAGGAAAAGTGAATCTTCGAGGACCAACAGAAATGAAGATACCCAGAACAAAAATAAACAGATTGCAAACAAGTCTACAGCAATATCAGTAAGGTCCAATTCAGTTGCCGCGCTTGAAAATCTGGATAAACATGATGGAAAAGTTGCTGGAGGAGTGATTCAGAAGGTGCAAAGTTATCCTCCCATCTCTATATCAGTATATACAGCGGGGAAGATATTTTTCCAGTTCAAACAGGGGAGCAATCCACAATGGCAAAACTGCAAGACACTTCAAACTTTGCTGCAGTAGATACAATTGCAGAGGTTGTAACTAATACTGCCTCAACACAAGCAAACTCTGCTATACAGTTTACTGATCATCGACAACACAAAAGGGAAGATAGACAATGCTCATCGATGGCCAACAAAGCAGAATCATCAAAATCCAAAAATAAAAGTCACATTGCAGCAAACAATCCAGGAAACAATACAGCTTTGCTGCCAATTTCAAATTCTTTTAATGTACTTGCCAAGGACAAATGTCCTCCTATGAACAACATTGTCAAAGAGTACAGGGAACCCTCAATTTCAAGCAACAAAAAAGATGAAGAGAGCTGGGATGAAGTAATCAGTAGTTTAAACTATAGTGCCTCAATTTTTGTTCCAAGAAATAATGCTAAGGCAGAGTCTCGTCAAAGGGAAAGAAGTTGGGACGACAGGGTGATCGAAGACATCAACATAAGGAGGCCCCCAATGCGAAATGCAAAACAAAAACAGGTTGCTCAAACATTACTTTCGAAATCCAAGAATAAAGTATGAATTTTGAAGAATATTTGAAAAATCATGTGGAAGAAGACAACATTTTACAAATCGAAACTTTCACAACAAAATAGAAAAAAAATGCACCTTTATGGTTTCCTCATCTATTTATTTTACCATCACATTAGTATTATTCTATGCAATATCATCACAGAGTATGTTATAAACTCTGTGATGATCAGTCAATTCTTAGTTCTTGCGAGTTTCTTCTTTTTACATGCTTGCTAGTCCAGGAGGCCTTTTGCCTCAATAGGATAGCTAAGGTAAGGTCTATGCCGGCTGTGTTATATGGGTAACATTACCGGCGTAATTCTCCTTATTTTATTTCTCCTATTTGTTGTAATTTTTCTTTTCCTATTAATAAAAAAAACCCTAGGCGATTGCCTAGTGGACCAAAAAAAAAGACCCAAATCACAACACGGACCCACCGGATCATCAAAATACAGATCCGAGTTCGTTTGCTCAAAACGTCGACCTAAGTCAACTCAAATGGATATTAACAAAGTTTTCATATTTTATTAGTTTTTAATATAAAAGCTTTTCGAAAATATACTCGAATTGTGCACATAACTCGAGGAAGGCAAAAATAAGATATTTGAGGCTTCGAAACACAGAATTAGGTTCTAAAACTTTAGAGGACCTATCGGGTCATCATATGTTTGTATTGAAAATTCGAATAAGAAGATGAACATGAAAATAATTAATGTGTATCATATTGTGTATTATTTTGTATTATATGTGTATCATTTTATATCAAAGGTATATCACATGGATATCAATGTATACCTGTGTATGTGTGACACATGTGTCACAGAAGAGTTTTTTGAACTCAATATATGAAATTTCCTTTTCATCTTGCATCTAATATTGCTAATCACACTCAAAAGTATTGAAGAAGATCTATCCGTATGATTCTTAAAGAGAAAGAACAATATTTTTTGAATTTTTAATTTTTATATATGATTGATTCATTTTGTTAAGTTTATGATTAATGACAGTAAGTTAAAACTTATTTGGAATATTTCTATAACATTCCCTTCTTTTTTCAGAGTCATAGGTGTAATTTTCAGTGTGTCTATATTTTCAAATTCCATCACCGTATTTGGTCAGCCCATGAAAAAACCCTCCTGATTCCCGTGAAGTTCCTTCACCGTCTTCAAATGTCCACCATGACACCATCATAACACCGTCAAGAACCTCCACCACAAATGCCATAACCACCAGCTTCCCACTAAGACCAATGTCTGCCGTTTCCCGCTCGCCGCCACATAGATCCCACCAGTTTATGATATGATATATACTTTCTCTTTTTTAACTATTTTCTCCATATATTTCACTACTTAATTTATCCAACCTCAACAAGACAACACTCACATTTCTCTTCCAATTGGTTGATGGAACTCGTATATAGTAGTTCTAGTGAACTTCAACAATGGGCACGAAATAATTATTTATATGAAGGATTTTCACCATCTCGTATATACTAGTAGTTTGGATTGGTAGATGAATGTCTGCAAACCGAATTACTAACTTCCAACTAATATATCACCGGATAAAATTAATCTGACAAACAGTAGCATAGAAAACTCAGCACATTTGCCTTAACAATTACGCTGAAAATCAAGAAAAATTAATTACTACCACATTCACAAATTCTTTGTCTTTGACTAGAGGTGGAGGCGAGATTTGAAGTTTATGATTTTAAAATTCTTGCCCTTTTAAGTTACTAAATTCTAAATTGATAATTTGTATATATATAATTAATTTCTTAAGTCAAATTCAGAGTAAACCAAAAATACTGGATTTGGCCAAACACGCACCTTAAACTCTAGCTCCGCCCCACTTTGACATTGGTGCACGGGCAGACATATGGGACGACCGAAAGTGATAGTATTGGGATAAGCATTCGTAAAGACTGGGAATCAAAAATGGCTGAGACATTGTCTTGATCCATCTTATTAGGACCTAATTAATAGACAGATGATCGATATGTCAATGCCTGGATTTATTCTCTCTTCCTGATTCTTCTTCAACGAGCTGGAGATCACAAATCTTTTCAAGTGATCAGGGGAATGTCAAACAGACAGCTTGCTTCAAATGTATCGATCAAAGGGTGGTTTAAACGGGGTCACCAAGAATAACAATGATAACAAAAGTCAACATAGAATACATAATCCTAAAAAAGATTTTGTTTTAAGAATTACTCATTTTACATGTTAAGTTTAAGTAAGTCATACCTCGTATCTACCAATAAAAAGAGTTACTTATATGAAAGCCGCTTTAAAAAAATAATCAGCTATAGTAACTATGAAAGAGATCATTTTTTTAATCTATATATATATATATATATATAAAAATAAATATCTAACAAAGTAAAATTGCATACTTGGGCAAGATGCATACACAAGTAAATGTGATGATCGATAAGTAATAAAGTAATAAGAAAGTATCGTTTCCAAGAGGATTTGTAATCGATTATTGCCTAAATTAAACTACTTAGAAGTTATTTGTTCAAGCAATTTTGTAGAAGATGATTGCAATTTTTATTATCCAATATTACTACGAAAAATGAGAAGCAACCAAATGAACAAGAATGCAACTAGAGCAAACAAAGGAACAAATTCAATAAGGATAGAGATATTCCAGGGTTATGAGGTAGACGTTTCTCCTATAGTATTTTTCTGTCTAGTGCCACAACTTAATCTATTTGATTTGTTGATTAAGATGGTTTATTATACTTGCGAAGTTATTTCTATTCTTCGCTCGCCTATTCAAATCAGCCTACGTCACAGCTCGAATTTTTCACCAACGGGAGTGGTGACGCCTACTCATGAAAACTAGGCAAACCAAGTATTACAGATTTAATACCCCTTTTCCTTAACCTTTTAACATTTCCGAATTAATGTGATCAACAACAAAAGTAATTATAATAAACAGAAATGCGGAAAACGAAATCTAATAGTTTAACTAAATACTAGTATGAAAATCCAAAATACAACTCTATCCAAAATTGGTGTCACAATATCATGGATTATCTATGAATACTACAAATAATGATCTGAAAGAAAAATACAAACCTGTTGCTGAAATACATAAAAGTAGAATGGAAAGATAGAAGGGAATGCCAAGGCAAATGGACGTCTGCAGGACTACCTCGGATCTCCTGCTGCACTGAAGGCAACAACCTGTCTACGTTCCAAATGGTCCAGCATTGGAATCTGCACACAGTGCAGGGTTTAGTATCAGCACAACTGACCTCATGTGCTGGTAAGCATCAAGCCTAACCTTAGTGAAGAGTGATGGGACTAGGAAAAGATTACCAAATAAACCTGTGCAGCTGTATCATATACAACAAATAATAATAACAGAAACTAGGAGTTAAATATGAGAAGGGGGAACATGCTTGGGGGAACATAATGTTAAAACATAATTTTAGTAAAGAAGCATAAGAAACACCATAAATCAATTATGAGCAAGAATAAGGAAAGACTGTAATAAGTCCACGACATCACCCTTTGTGCTTTTACTCTCGTTCTCACCAAAAGAAACAATATACTCGGCACGGCATCACCATTCGTGATTTTTTACCCCACATAATCATGGCACTTCAATATCCTTTGTATATTATCACTCATATCATGGAACAACATCACCTTTCGTGCTTTTATATTTACAATATCAGCAGGCCATCGCCATTCGTGCTTTTCAATTACAATATGTGCACGGCATCACCCTTTGTGCCTTAACACTTACTCACAAATATCATGCACAACATCACATTTCCTACTTTTACACACTTTCTTACTCAAGCAATAATCAAAAAGTAATTCGATCAAGGAAATCAATAAAATTACAATAGTATCCCGGTAAAGAAATAATAGAATAACAAAAATATCTCGGCAGGGGAAACAATATCAAGAGCAATAACATCCCCACAAGGAAAACAATATCAAAAGCAATAACATCCCAGTAAATGAGACAATATCATAAACCTCTTTTCCTTTTCACAATTACTTCACAACTCAACTCTCACTTTAGCCAATGCTCTAAATTGTTCAATTACTAAGAATACTTCTACAAGCCTTGTTCCATATTGAAAATTTTCATATTAAGCATGGATGATACATATATAATAGAGTCACAACAATTATAGTATAAGACTCACGGTCATGCCTGATACCAATGTACAGGTACTCGTCACCACACATATACGTCGTACTCAGCAACTAACACATAGCAAATAAGACTGCAACTCCTATTCCCCCAAGCTAAGGTTAGAAAAAAAATTTACCCCAATGTCACGAAAACAATCAAGCTTCGACTATCGCTTCACCTCTTTATATCACTACCAACCCGCTTGTATCTAGCAACAATTTACTTAATAATGTTAATAATTGCAAAATAAGCCAATTTCAATGCATGAAAATAGATTTCCCATTGTTTTCCCCAAAAAGTCAAAAATCGACCCAGTCTCACTTGATTCAAACCTGATATTCAGACCAAAACACGCTTATCCACCCTGGAGCCCGGATACAATTGGTGTTGTAATCCGACCTTAAATTAAGGGTAAATCCCAATATTTTGATATTTCTAAGTTCTACCCAAAATTTTTAATTCCATCATGAACACCCTAAATTGTAGGATGAAATTTTGTTAAAAGAAGCTAATGAGTGAAAGAATTGAGCTTAAAAAGCACTTACTTGTTTTTTTGGGTAAGAATAGGTGTTTGAAAAATGGCCTCTTATGTATTAGGGTTTTGAAAAATGAAAAATGGCTGAAAAGTCATGTTTATATATACTTCTCTCAGACTTTTACCGCTGACCGCAGAAAAAGGACCGTTGCTGCAGAGCTCCACTGCAAATTCCAATATCGAGCGTCGCTGCGAAGATATGGCCTTGCGCACCATTGACCGAGAATATCCCACTGCGGTTGCAAAGATTCATCACGGACCGCGAAGCTCATTTCAGAGACCCGCAACATCTCTGAACTTGAAACAGTTGTTTTCTATGTCTAAATTCACTCTGTGGCCTTTCCAACCTCACACGAGCCCTCAGAGCTTCACCCCAAATAGAAACACAAGTCCAAAAACACCATACAGACTTACTCGTGCGATCAAATCCTCAAAATAATATCAATAACTATGAACTAAACCTTAAGTTCATGAAATCACTCAAGAACATCAAAACTTCTATTTTCTCAACTATACGCCTGATTTATACCAAATCAATTCCGATCCTTACGAATTTTTATCGATTCAACTAAACTATTATTTTAAACTTGTACCAAACTTTGGAACCAAGATACGGGCCCGATACCATCAAGAAATTACATAAATTCTCTTCTAAAGGGCTTTATATTTTCCAGCAAAACTTTTCCATAAAAATTCTTTTCACGGGCATGGGACCTCGGGATTCGATTCCTAGCATACGCCCAAGTCCCATATTTTACTACGGACCCTACGAGACTGTCGGATCAGGGGTCCGGGTCTGTTTACAAGAATGTTGACCAAGGTAAACATTAATCAAATTTAAAGGCCAATTTCCTTATTTTACTTAGATTTCACATAAGAGGTTTCTAGAAACACTCCCGAACAATGCACGAAAATCAAGGTGAGATAAAAACAGATTTTTAATTCCTCGAAACACAAAAATTTACTTTCAACACTTGTGATGAGACTTTTTGGTCATCACATTCTCCTCCTCTAAAACAACCATTCGTCCTCGAACGGACGTATGAAAAGTACCTAAGTCGGAGAAAAAATGGGGATATCCGCTCCGTAAATCATACTTGGCTTTCCAGGTCAATGCCTTAACAGGAGGACCCTTTCAGTGAACACGGACCGAAGGAAAACTCTTCAATGTCAACTGACGAACCTGCCGGTCTAGAATAACTACCAGCTCCTCCTTATATGACAAGTCCTTATCCAATGTGACAGTGCTGAAGTCTAACACGTGGGATAGATCGCCATGACATAAAACACTAGATGCACGACTGATAAACTCGACGGCAACGCAAGTTTGTAAGCCACCTCTCCCACTCGATCAAGAATCTCAAAAAGGCCAATGAATATAGGGCTTAGCTTACCCTTCTTTCCAAATGTCATCATGCCCTTCATAGGTGACACCCGAAGCAACACACACCCGTCGACCATCAATGCCATATCACGAACCTTACGGTTGTCATAACGTTTTTGCCTGGACTAAGCTATATGAATCCTATCCTGAATGATCTTGACCTTTTCCAAGCATCCTGTACTAGATCCGTACCCAATAACCGATCCTCTCTCGGCTCAAACCACCCTATTGGCAACCGACACTGTCTACCATATAAAGCCACATAAAGAGATATCTGGATGCTTTACCAGTAGTTGTTGTTGTACGCAAACTATGCTAAAGGCAAGAACTAATCCCATGAGCCTCAAAAGTCAATAACATAAGCTCGGAGCACATCCTTCAAAATCTAAATCATACGCTCAGATTGCCCGTCCTTCTGATGATCAAATATTATGCTCAACTCGACCCATGTGCCCAACTTACATTGAATTACCCTCCAAAAATGTGAGGTAAACTTTGTACCTCGATCAAAAATGATAGGCATAGGCATACCATGAAGATGAATAATCACCTAGATATAGATCTCGGCTAACCTCTCAGAAGAATAGGAAACTGCCACAGGAATGAAATGTGCTGACTTGGTCAACCTATCAACAATAACCCTTACTATATCAATTTTCCTATGAGTTCGTGGGAGTCTAACAACGAAGTCCTTAATGATACGCTCCCACATCCACTCAGAAATCTCAATTTTAGAACAAACCACCAGGTCTCTGATGCTCGGACATTACCTATTGAGAATTAAAATACCAAGCCACATATGCAATAATATCCTTCTTCATCCTCTTCCAACAATAATGCTGCCGCAAATCCGGATACATCTTAGCGGCGCAGGGATGAATAGAGTACTGAGAACTATGAGCCTCATATAGAATCAACTCACAAATTCCATCCACATTAGACACACAAATACTACCTTGCATCCTCAAAACTCCATCATCTCCAACTGCAACATGCTTGGCACCTCCATGTCGCACTTTGTCTCTAAGGACAAGCAAGTGAGGATCATCATACTATTGATCTCGAATACGCTCAAATAATGAAGAACGAACAATTATAAAAACTAAGATATGGTTGGGCTCAAAAATTTCCAACCTCACGAAAATATTGGCCAAAGCCTGAACATCCAAAGCAAGAGTTCTCTCCTCGACCGAAATATATGCAAGGCTGCCTATGCTGGCTGAGTTTCTACTCAATGCATCGGCTACTACATTGGCCTTCCTTGGATTGTATAAGATGGTAATATCATAGTCATTCAATATTTCCAACCACCTTCTCTGCCTTAAATTTAGCTTCTTTTGCTTGAACAAGCACTGAATACTCTTGTGATCCGTAAACACCTCATATGACACACTATATAAATAGTTCCTCTAAATCTTTAGCGTGTGAACAATGGCTGCTAACTCAAAATCATGAACTAGATAATTCTTCTCATGAATCTTCAACTATGTAAGACATTTCCATCAAGCATCAACACCACCAAATACAATACGTGTTGTGTCACAATACAGTGTATATGGCCCTAAGCATGTGGGAAAACCCAACAGCAGCACCGTAGTCAAAGATGTTTTGAGCTTTTGAAAGCTCACCTGAACTAGGGACCCTTCTGGGTCAACTTGGTCATCGAGGTTGCAATAGATGAAAACCCCTCCACAAACAGAATGTAATAGCCCGTGAAACCCAAGAACTCTGGATCTCTTTAGTTGATGCGGGTCTAGGCCAATCCTTGACTGCCTCTATCTTCTTCGGATCCACCTGAATACCCTCTGCTGATGCAACATGACCCAAGAAAGCAAATGATCCCAACCAAAACTCGCACTTCGAGAACTTAGCATACACCTGATTATCTCTCAATGTCTAAAGGACAACTCTGAGATGCTGCTCATGATCCTCCCCGCTATGGGAATAGATCAAAATATCATCAATAATGTCTGTCATAAATGAATCCAAGTGAGACTTAAACATTTGGTTCATCAAATCCATGAAAACTACTGGGCATTTGTCAATTCGGATGGCATAACCAAAAACTCATAATACCTTTACCGAGTGCGGAATACTCTCATAGGGACATCGAATGCCCTAATCCATAACTGATGGTAGCCGAATATCAAGTCAATCTTCGAAAATACCTTGGCACCCTGAAGCTGATCAAACAAATCCTCAATCCTTGGCACTGGATACTTATTCATTATTGTGACCTTGATTAACTGCCGATAATCTATACACATCCTCATCGATCCGTCCTTATTCTTAACAAACACACCACGGCACCGCAAGAAGAGACACTAGCACTAATAAAGACTTTATCAAGAAAGTCTTGGAACTGCTCCTTCAATTCTTTCAACTTAGGCGGGCCATATAATACGGTAGAATAGAAATAGGCTAAGTGCCTAGAGATAAATCAATGTAGAAGCCAATATCCCTATCAAGTAGCATACCCGGCAGGTCTAAAAAAATTCCTCAAGAACCTCACGAACAACAGATACAAAATCCAAGGAACCTCGGCACTAGAATCACGTACATATTCCAAATAGGTCAAACATCCCTTCTCAACCATATGTCGAGACTTCATATATGAAATACCTCTATGGGTGGAATGACCAGGAGTCCCTCTCCACTATAAACGAGGTAAAGCAGACAAGGCTAAGGTTACAGTCCAAGATAGCATGGTAAGGTGTTAACCAGTCCATCCCCAGCATGACATCAAAACAAGCCATATCCAAAAGTAATAGATCTAGTTGGGTCTAATGACCCCGATCACAACTATACACGAATGATAGATACTATATACCATAATAGAATCACCCATCGGCTTAGACACATATACAGAAGCACTCAAGAAATCACTAGGCGTGATAAAATGCGGTGAAATATAAGATTACACTTAGGAGTATGTAGATCCTAGATCAAATTGAATTGAAGCACCTCTACTACAAACCAGAACAGTACATATGATAACAACATCGGAGGACTCAGCCTCAAGCCTAGTTGGAAGAGCATAACATCGGGGCTGGGGCCCACCTCTCTGAACTACATCTCTGAACGGCCTCCTGCTGACTAGCCTCCACCTCTAGCGGCCTGAACTCCACATTTAGCTGGCTGGGTAAGCGGTGGAACATTAGGTGCCAAAACTATGGCTCGAGAACCCTGATGCTGAAAGTTGTTCGCGTTTGAGAGCAAAATTTAGCAATATGCCTCGTATCACCACAAGTATAACAAGCCCTTGTTTGCTAAGACTGCTAACCTTGATGGCCTGAACAAACCTTCTGAAAACATTGGAGCGGTGGTGCACTGATAGGAGCTGGTAGTGCACTGTAGGGCAACTGATTAAATACTGCATATGAGGACCACAGCCGCCTGGCGCACCATGAGAAGCATGAAGTGCTGAATGAAACAGCCTGGAAGGATGGCCCCTGCTAAAGAATCCCTTCCTCAAAACGATGTACTACTAAACGTGACCGAATGACGAGGCCTCTTCTCAATTCCGTGACCACTCTCCTGTGATAGAACCATCTTAACTCTCCTGGTCATATTGGCTGCCTCCTGAAAAGAAATCTCGCTCCCTGTCTCCTTAGCCATCTTCAATCGAGTTGGCTGAACGTGTCCCTCAATGAATCTCATCACTATCTCTCTTTCTCTCTCTCTCAGCGGGATGTATAAGAAGAGCATAATAGGCTAATTCAATGAATCTGGTCACGTACTAAGTAACAGTCATAAAACCCTACTAGAGACGCTCAAACTACCTCCAATAGTTCTCCCTATGAGTGATAGGAAGACACTTCTCTAGAATAAGCTGAGAGAACTGATCCGAAGTGAAGGCCAGTGACCTAGATGGTCTAGCCAAACAACAATCTCTCCACTGTGTCTTGGCAGATCCAGATAGACAAAAAGCAAAAAAGTCGACCCATTGGTATCCACTATCCCCATGTTTCGTAGAACCTCATGACACCATCCAAATAATCCTGGGATCCTCAAAAGACGTATCACCAAAAGTAGTAGTGAAAAGCTTGGTGAACTTTTCCAACCTCTATAAGGCATCGGCTGGCATAGATGGGCCCTCACCTGTCTGTGCCCCAATACCAGGCTGAATTACCCCAATTGGCTTAGCTGCTAGAGTCTAAAATTTGAGAGCCATCTACTCTAGAGCGCGAGTAGCAGGAGCCTGGTCTCCCTCTCCTGCCTGAGAGACGCTTGTTACTATAGGAAGCAAGCCTGACAAGTCAACACTGTCCATAAGGCCCACAAGATGTACTAGAGCATCCTGAAGTACCAAGGTGGAGATGAACCCCTCTAGGACTTGTGTTGGTCCTGCTGGAATTGTCTGTGTTGTAACCTCATAGTAAAACTTAACTTAAGTCTCCGTCACTGGCACTGCTGCTCGAGCTCTGGGCTAGGCCTTGCCTCAGCCTCGGTCCCTAGCATGTACTCGGCCTCTACCCCTCGCAGGAGCTACTACTGGGGGCTCGGGCTATTGAGCAGTTGATGAAGCAGTATGTGTTCTCACCATCTACGAAAGAACAGAGTGGAAATTTAATTAGCATTGAGAAATCTAGTCGTATGATAGGAAAGAATATATGTGAAGTTTTTCATAAATCTGTAGCCTCTGAGAAATAAATGAGACCTAAGCAACCTAGAGCTCTGATAAGAACATCTCACGGTCTGCAATTCCCACCCTCGGGTGTCGTGATGGTGCCAATCATGAAAGCTAGGCAAGCCAAGTATTATAGATTTATTATTCTTTTTCCTTAACCTTTATCATTTACGAATTAGCATGTGATCAACAGCGAAAATAATCATATTTAACTAAATACTAGTACAAAAATCCAAAATACAACTCTACCGAGAATTAGTGTCATAATGCTTGACACCAACATATAAGTATTTGTCACCACACCTATACGTCGTACTCAATAAGTAACACATAGCAAATAAGACTCCAACTCCAATTCCCTAAAGCTAAGGTTAGACCAAACACTTTCCTCAATGCCACGAACACAATAAAGCCTCAACTACCGCTTTACCTCTTGATTTCACCACCAACCTGCTTGTATCTAGAAATAATTTACTTAATAACGTTAATATTTGCTAAATAAGCTAATTCCCATGCATGAAAATAGATTTCCCGTTATTTTTTCCCAAGAGTCAAAAATCGACACCAGGCTCACTTGGTTCAAACTCGAAATTCGGACTAGACATGATTACCCATTCACCATTGAGCTTGGATATACAGTTGGTTTTGAAATCCGGCCTCAATTTGATGTCTAATTCCCTAAATTTTGATATTCCAAAGTATTACCCAAAATTCCCAATTCCACCATGAAACCTCTAGATTCTAGGATGAAATCTCGTACAAAAAAGTTAATGAGCGAAATAAATGAATTAAAAAATCACTTACTTGCGTTTTGCGAATGAAAGATTGTTTGAAAAATTACCTTTTATATATTAGGGTTTTGAAAAATAAAATATGGCTGAAAAGTCTTATTTATATACACCCCTCTCAGACCCTCACCGCTGACTATAGAAAAAGGACTGCGACCGTGGAGCTCCACAGCGAATCCCGAAATATCGAGCCTAGCTGGGAAGATAAGGTGTTGCTCACCGCTAAATGCAAAAACCCCACCACGTTCACGAAGATTCATCGCGGACAGCGAAGCTCATTTCAGAGAACTGCAACTTATTTGAACCTGCAACGATTATTTTGTAAGTCTAAATTCACTCTGTGGCCTATCCAAAACTCACCCAAGCCCCCAGGGACCCAACCAAACATGTACGCAAGTCCAAAAATACAATATGGACTTAACCGTGTGATTAAATCTTCAGAAACATCAAAAACTATGAACTAAACCTCAAGTTCATGAAATCACTCAAGAACATCAAGACTTCTATTTTCTCAACTATACGCCTGACTTATACCAAATAAATTCCCATCCTTACCAAATTTCATAGATTCAATTTATAATTATTTTATACCAGTATCGCGCCCCAGAATCAAGATACGGGCATGCCATCAAGAAATTACATAAACTCTCTTCTAAAGGCCTTTATATTTTTCAGCAAATAATTTTCTTTAAAAATTCTTTTCTCGGGCTTGGGACCTTGGGATCTATTACGGGCATACACCAAGTTTCATATTTTTCTACAGACCCTACAAGACCATCAGATTACGAGTTTGGGTCCATTTACCATGAATGTTGACCAAGGTCAACTTTAATAAATTTTAAAGGACAATTTCTTTAATTTACATAGATTTCTGATAAGAGATTTTCAGAAACGCGCCCGGATTGCGCATAAAAATTGAGGTGAGATAAAAAAATTTAAGACCCTAAAACAAAGAATTTACTTTTAACATGAGTGATTCATCACAACCTATTACTATACTTCTATAGAATCAAAATTAACTAGAATGCATGTATATCTCATATAAAATCAACCAAGGAAACTACAATATGTCTATCCTACTAGCGAATGTATTCTCCATGCCAGGATTCAAGAACTTGTTCTATTCAATCTTATATGCAATCTACAGTCCTCACTTATAGGTTACGCATCCTATTAGGTTTTGATGATCTAACAAGCTTTCTATTCAGAACCAAATGGGGAATCTGTTCCTCATTCTCAAGTGCTCAAGAATAACAAGTCTCAAGTGGGGGACATGTTTCAAAAATTTCGAGTCAAAGAAATAACAAAGGGAACATATGGACATCAGTTCCCTTGCTGATTGTACCAGTCAACCCCCACAGTTGTAAAGTTGCTACAAGTGTTTCTCTGCACACATGGAATAGTGCAAACAGTACAACAATCACTTTATTTGTAATGCTATTGTACCAAACATGCTTGCATCATTCAAGGGATGTCATTCATCTAAATTATCATGAAATATAGAAGAAACATCACTCTTTCACATTTTAAAATAGATCAAGCTTTTGTCTCAAGTGTGTCGCAATCTTGCAACTGACTTTCAATGCATCAAGAAGAAAGAACAACCTAACAAAGGACCAGTTCCTTGCATTGAGTCAATATATGTCCTTAGTTGTATTGCACCTTTGTTAAAGTGATTCATTTGTAATTCCTACTTAGCTTAGTTAGAAGAATTTTGGAGGAAACCTTTTTGAAAACCATAAACCTTGTTTTTGTTTCTTAGCTAGAGTTAGTCGAGTTGTATGCTTAGTAATAGATTTATTAAAATGGGGCTTGTGATAGAGTTATTACAAGTTAGTGAGGGATTGAGTGGTTAATTCCTAATATACAATAGTTTGTAATGTGAAGTTTGCTCAATTGTGAAGTTGAAATCCTACGAGGGTAAGTCGTGGTTATTGAGGGATTGAGTGGTTAATTCCTAAGTTACAATAGTTTGTAATCTGAAGTTTGCTTAGTAATGAAGTTGAAATCATACGATGGTAGTTTGTGATTTTTAGACCCGTGAGCTGGGAGATTTTCACGTAAAACACTATTGTGTTATTTATTTACTAACGTATGTGTGTGTCTGTGAAAACTAATAGAGAACCTGGTTCACTATATAGTTTGGTGGACCCTTAGTTTCTTTCAATTAGGATTAGAGCATGCTCTTTCTATTAGGCTAACACCTACAAAGAAACCTCAAGGTTGCTCCATCAAAATTTGAAGAAGGTCAATCTACCTATATTCCACCAAGATTCAATGGCCAATACTACAGATGGTGGAAGATAAGGATGCATGATTTTATCATGGTTAAAGATTCAGCCCTATGGGATGTTATGTGCGATGGCCTCTTCATTCCCACGAAGACCATTAGTGAACCAGAAGTGATAGTTCCCAAAACAAAAAAGGAGTACAATGATGCTGACCGAAAGGCTATAAAGAAGAACTTTTGAGCAAAAAAAATCCTCGCCTGTGGAATTAGACCGGATGAGTACAATAGAATTTCATCCTGTCAATCTGCCAAGGAGAAATGGGAAGCTCTCAAAATAGCACATGAAGGAACAATTCAATTCAAACAATCAAATATTGATATGAAAACAACTGAGTATTAGCTCTTTATGATTAACGATAATGAGTCCATTTAGTACATGCACACTCGCTTCACCTCTTTCATCAATAATTTTCATTCTTCAGGAGAAACCATTTCAAGGAACAAACTTGTCAGGAAAATACTTAGTGTATTACCTAGTTCCTAGGAAAGCAAAGTAAATTCCTTCACAGAGGCAAAAGATCCGCAAAAAGTATAGCATTGATGAACTCAAGGATAATATGAAAACTTATGAAATGAAGAAGAGGAAGAAGAAGAAGAAGAAGAAGAAAGATAATAAGAGAAGAGAGATCAAAAGGGAGAAGATCCTAGTTCTCAAGAAAAACAACAATGACTCAAGTAGCGAAGAAATGGATATAGCTTACCTGACAATGAGATTTCAGAAAATGGCTCGCAAAAATAGAGGTATTACAAGAAGGGCAAATCTAACAAACCAAGAAACTATGACTTGTTTCATAAGTGCAGGAAGCCAGGACACTTCATCAATGATCTCCCTTTCCTCAAGAAACACCACTATAATCACAACGCCGAAAAAATAGCCAAGAGGAACATGGTTCCTCACAAAAGATTCAAGAGAAAAGATGTCATCGACAATATTGTGAAACAAGTTGTTGCTGCACGGGGAGACTCCTCTAGTGAACCTGGGGAGATGACAAGCTCCATGATGGTAGTATAAAGTAAAGTATATGAATATGACTCTATCTTTGCCATATGGAAAAATCTGACGACGATGATGATGATGAGGTAAACTTTGTCTACGTTCAAGA
Organism: Nicotiana benthamiana; assembly: GCA_034376525.1. Classification (NCBI taxonomy): domain Eukaryota; kingdom Viridiplantae; phylum Streptophyta; class Magnoliopsida; order Solanales; family Solanaceae; genus Nicotiana; species Nicotiana benthamiana. Next base: position 36,295,114 of record CM067333.1, on the reverse strand, counting down.
AATTTGATGTCTTACTCTCAGTTAAAGCTTATAGTCTTGGAAATTTCTTTAATTGATGCTTATCATAGCCTTATAAATGATAAAATGTAATAACTGTGAAACTAGATGAAGTAGAACATGAGATAGATGATCTAGTGGTTGTTGTGGTCGATCCCAAAGAGACCATTTAGTGTTTAAAAAAGGGAAAAAAAGCTTTAATAGAAAAGACTGCAAATATAGAACATGAGAGAGAGGAAACAACTGAGGAACTAAAACAGGAAGGTAGGCATGAGATCACTCAAAAGGGAAAGGAAGTTGTAAGTGAGGCACACCTTAGGCTTGAAAATAAGCAAAGGGCAGTGAAATCTAGCTTATGTGCTGAACTTGAGAGAAACAGAAAACTTTACGAATATCTAGGTAGAGGTAAGAATGAACTAGAAACATCACATAAGTGGACCTGCTCCTCTGATGTTATAACCTATATGGATAAGAACAATGTGGGAAATAGGCTGGGAATTAGGTTCTAAAGGGGAAAAATCTCCTTAAAACCCTCATAGCAAGTATGTTATTGTCCCTTATAACTAGCATTGAACTCACTGTGCTAAAATTAAGCATTTTAAAGAAATATGTAAAACTAGATTTCAATTCCAACACGAAAAAAAGAATTTTTTGCTGAAAAAGTGACCACTGCAAAAGAACCTAGTTCCTCATATAAAAAATGGGTGGTGCCTGCTTGGACCAAAAGAACCTTAATTAGCCCTTTTCCTCATTACAAGAGACCCAAACTTATTTGGGTTCCTAGGTCTAATTGTTGATTTCCTTGTACAGGTAGCAATGAAAGAGAGCAACCAAAGATAGTATATGGATAGTGGTTATTCTAAGCACTTGACTTGAAGCACTAATGATTTCCTTTCACTCAAAGCCCTGCAAGGAGGGAGTGTGTCCGTTGAAAATGGAAAAAAAGGGATACAGTCTGGGAGTTGGAAGAATTGAGAAGTCTCTCACTCATTCAATCAAAAATGTGTATTATGTGATCGACTTAAAGTACAGCTTATTGAGTGTTCTCCAAATCTTGGAAAAAGGAAATAGAGTGGATTTTTTGTCAAAAATATGCGCATTCACAAATCTTGTGACTTGTGAAGTGGTCCTGGTGGCTAAAAGAAACAAAAACATCTATGTTACTGATTTTGAGTCCTTGCAAATTGGGGACCTTACTTGTCTGAGTGTTGTTCATAATGATGGCATAGAAGATTGGATCATGCAAAGATCGTAAGGTGTGTGATCCATGTGTAAAAGGAAAGCAAGTCAAATCCTCCTTCAATCCCAAAAATGAAGCTAGTACCTCAAGCCCACTTGATCTCCTCCATATGGATATGTGTGAAAGTTTGAAGGTGCCAAGTAGAGGTGGAAATAAGTACATTTTTTTAGTGCACGACTATTCTAGATTAGCCTGGACCTTATTCCACAGAACAAAGGATGAAACGTTTCCAGTATTTATTTCATTTGTGACGAAAATCTAGGTGAAGATGAGCCATAATATAGTGTGTATATGATTTGATCACGGTATAAAATTTGACAATGCAAAATTGATGAATTTTTGTGCTGAAAATGGCATGTCATAATTTTTCAACTCCAAGTAGACTTCAACAAAATAGTGTTGTGGAGAGGAAGAATAAGACTCTTGAAGATATGGCAATAACAGTATTGATTGATAGTTGCATTGAAAAAAGTTTCTGGGTAGAAGCGGTCAATACTGCATGTTACTTGGTGAACATGTACATGATCAGGTCCCTCTCGAATAAAACCCTGTATGACCTACTGAACGGGAGGAAACCCAACCTGACACATTTAAGGACGTATGGATTCAAATGTTTTTTCCTCAATAATGGTAAGGAAGCACTTGGAAAATTTAGTGGCAAAAGTGATGAAGGAATCTTTATAGGCTATTTATCACAATGCAAAGCCTACAATAAAAGAACTCAATGTGTTGAGGAAAACATACATGTGATCTTTAATGAATCTTACCACCTATATGGGAAAGAGTCACATGATAAGATTGATCAAGACGGAGAGTAGTCAATTGTTCCTGGTGAATTCATAGACATTGCAAATGGAATTACTGACATGATGTGTCCCGTCAACAAATCAAATGATGATGGTGTAGTTGCACCTCCAACTCATGTGGAGGAACCTGCTTCCTCAATCACAACATCTGATGCTGACAACAGAGATGTTCATATTGTTCATGGAACCCCGAATGCTGAGTTAAGAATCGAAACTCACGTCAACCAAGGATCACATAGAGAAGTACATGGACCTTCTCATAATAAGAGTCAAGTGTTTGACTGGAAGCACAAAAGTTCTCACCATTTTCAAAATGTGATAACTCCTCTTGACTAAAAATTCGAACAAGAACAAAATCAAGAAACTCACTTTCCTTCTCAGCCTTTCTCTCTCAAATTACGCCCAAAAATATCAACGACGCATTTTAATATGTTGACTGGATTATGACTATGCAAGATCAAGTCCGTCAATTTGAAAGGAATAGTTTATGACACACGGTTCCTCGACCTGATGACAGAATTGCTATAAGAACCATGTGGGTAATATAAACAAACTTGATGAGTATGGAAACACAACAAGGAACAAGGCCAGTCAAGTAGTTCAAGTCTACAATCAAGAAAAAGGGATTTATTCTGATGGAACTATTGCTCATGTTTCACGAATGGAGTCCATCAAAATCCTCATCGCCTTTCCATATCGTATGGAATTCAAACTTTTCGAAATGGATGTCAAAAGTCCATTTTGCTGTGGTTTTCTAAAAAAAAAAGTCATCGTCAAGCAACGACCTGACTTTCAATATCATGAGCACCCTGAGCATGTATTCCAACATGACAATGCTTTATATGGGATGAAGTATGCTCCTCGTGCATGGTATGAAAGTTTGTCCAAATTTCTCCTTAAAATTACTTTACAATATGAAAGATTGACAATACCTCTTTTCTAAAGAAACGATGGAGGAATAGGATCATTGTGCAAGTCTATGTTAACGACGTCATCTTTGGTGCAACAATGATTCTTCGTATAAAGAGTTTGCAAAGCTCATGGAAAAATGAGTTCAATATGAGCATGATGGGGGAATTAAATTTCTTCTTAGATCCACAAATTAAGCAAACTCAAAAGGGCACAATGATAAGTCAATAGAAGTACATAAAAGAGCTTCTTAAGAGATTTGAGATGGAAAATTCAAGGCTCATTGATACACCTATTGCCACTTCCACTCATCTGTACATAGATGAACCTGGTTCTCCTGTGAAGGAGACCATATACAGAGGTATCAATGGTTTACTCTTATATCTCAAATCAAACAGACCAGATATTATTTTCAGTGTGCGACTGATTTCCAGGTTTCAATCTAATCCAAAGGAATCCCATTAGAAGGCTGCCCAGAGAATCATGAGGAATCTCAAAGGAATACAGGACCTGGTTCTATATATTTCTAAAGAGACATTTCTAACTAGATCGGGTATGCTGATGCTGATTACGCTTGTCACGACAAGAATTTCTCACCCTCGGGAGTCGTGGTGGCGCATACTAGTCAGAGCTAGGCAAGCCAACCCGTAACTATCTTTATCTTTTACAAATTGTTTCTTTCATGAATTATTAGTATTAGCATCAAAATAACAAAATTAGATAAATACGTGGAAGACTTAAATTAAAGTTTCTGAACGAAAATGTAGAAATCCAACATAAATCTCTACCCAAGAACTCATGTCACATTACTCCTTAACTTCTAAGAGTTCTAAATACAATCGTCTAAAAGATAATATAAACTGTTTGTCTCGAATACAATGAGATAACAGATTGAAAGTAAAAATAGAGCAGACGTCGGGCGTGAGGACGCTTGCAAGTCTACCTTGGTGTTTCACAGGTCTGGCTGCTAATGCCCGTGCTATTACTGCTGCTGTCCGAAACCTGTATATGTGCAAAAGAGCACAAAGTGTAGTATCAGCATAACCAAAACCATATACTGGTAAATGCCTATCATAACCCCGGCGAAGTAGTGACGAGGCTAGGACCAGACGACCAAATAAACTTGTGTAGTTCAAGTATATGTATAAACAACAAAGGAAATACTAGGAAACAACCAATCAATTTGGGAGGGGAAACATGTGGTGGGGAGGTAACAGTTCCAAATAGAAATATTCAATAAAAGAAGTAGACAACAAAGTCATAATATCAACAAGTACAAAAGAAATCAACAATTTACATGGCATCACCCTTCGTGCTTTTACTCTCTTCCTCACCCAAGCAATATATAAAATAAAACTGTACACGGCATCACCCTTTATCCTTTTACTCTCGTCACCACCAAATCAAGAGTATCATAATAATGTAAACGACATCACCCTTCGTGCTTTTACTCTCTTTCCTCATAATATAATCAATTGATATCAGTACGGAATGGCACATCGTATGACTCGGCATCACCCTTCGTGCTTTACACTCTTTTTTCACCATATCAAACATTACATGGCATTACCCTTCATGCATTATCACTCTTCCTCGCTCAAACAACAACCACAAATAAGGGGGCGAGCAAATAAACTAGATAATAATAGGGATCCCAATCAGGGTATAACAATTAACTCTAATATTTCCGGCAAGGAATATCTCAACACTTCCAAAAATATCTCGGCAAGGGATAATTCAATAATTCTTTCTCTTTCTTTCATTTCTTACTTAGTAATTCATTTTATTACTCAAGTCGACGCTCGTCAAATATTAAATATCACAGTTTCTTTCACATGCTCTTCACAACATATATAAATCATCATTTAATCAAGGAAGATATAACAAAATTCGAATATTTTCAATATAAGGACTCTTAGTCATATTACACACCAACGTATAGATACTCGTCATCATGCCTATATGTCATACTCAAAAAATAGCAAGTAGAGAATAAGACTCAACTCCTATTCCCTCAAGCTAAGGTTAGACCAAATACTTATCTCGTAGCCTCGAACATAACCCAAGTCTCAATTATAGCTTTACTCCTTGATTCCACAAGAATTATGCTAGAATCTAGTCACAAATTACTTAATTATATCAATAGATGCTCAACGAATCAATTTTAATGCATAAACATAAATTTCCTAAAGTTTTTCTCAAAAAAGTCAAAAAACACCCTCGGGACCACGTGGTTAAAACCCGAGGTTCAAACCAAAACCCGATTACCCATTTCCACTTGAACATGAATATATAGTTTGTTTTGAAATCGGACCTCAAATTAAGGTCCAAATCCCCAATTTTAGAAAAAACTAGGTTCTACTCAAAAACTCTAATTTCCTCCATGAAAAAAATTGATTTTACGTTGAAAGCATGCTAAACGATGTTAAAGATTGAAAGAAATGATAAAAACCAACTTACAAATGATTTGGAAGAAGTATTGTTCTTGGAAAATCGTCTAAGGGGGTTTGTGTTTTGAAAGAATGTTAAAATGACTCAAGAATTTGTCTGTGTAAAATATGCAGGTCTAAGATGTAGGAATTGCGAATAGCGGTTTGCAACTGCAAACCCCGACCTCTGCCAACATGGAAATTGCGAAACTGGGTTCGCATTTGTGAACCCTTCCTATTTTCCCATGTTTCGCATTTGCGAAGGGGTAGTCGCATTTGCGACATTGCATTTGCAAGAAATGTATCGCATTTGTGAAGGCTGTGTTTTTAGGCGGGCATCGCATTTGCGAAGGAGGGTGTGCAAGTGAAGCCTCGCATTCCTGAAGCATAGCTCACATTTATGAGCACGCATTTGCGAGGCTGGCTTCACAAATGCGAAGCCTGCAAGTCATGTATGCCAGCAATCCCTTAAGTACAAAAATGCAATCTGTGGCCAATCCAAAACTCACCTTAGCCGTCAGGACTACAAACTAAATATGTACATAACCTCAAAAACATCCTGTGAACTTATTTGTGAGATCAAATCGTCAAAGTACAATCATATACAAAAAAATAAGCCTCAAAACCCATGATCCCTTCCAAGTTCTCATAAAACATCAATCTTCCATTTTAAGTCGGAAACATGTCAAACGGTGTCCATTTTCAACCAAACTTTACAAAAAAGTGCGTAAACCATATATAAGACCTGTACCTGGCGTTGGACCAAAATACGATCCCGATACCATCACTTTCTAGTTGAGTTTCATTTGCATTTTCCTTAAATATTTTCAGAAAATAATTTTACTCAAAAATTTATTTCTCGAGCCTAGGACCTGGGAATTCAATTTTGGGCTTACGCCCAAGCCCTATATTTTCCTACGAACCCTCCGGAACCGTCAAATCACAGGTCCGGGTCTGTTTACCCAAAATGTTGACCGAAGTAAAACTTATTCATTTTAATATCAAAACATAGCAAATGTTTACAGAATTTCATATATGAGCTTCTGGCTACGCGCCAAGACTGCGCATGCAAATGGAGGCGACCATAAAAGAGGTTTCCAAGGCCTCGAAAGCTCAGAATGGGTGAGAAAATATGTGATGACCCCTTTGAGGCTTCACATTCTCCACCTATAAAGCAACTGCTTGTCGACTGGATAGAGGAAGGAATTACTTGAGTCGGGGAATAAATGAGGATAAAAACTCTGTATGTCGGACACGGACTCCCAGGTCGATGCCTTAAGAAGATTACCTTTACACTGAACACGAATAGAAGGGAAACTCTTTGATCTTAACTGACAAACTTGCCGGTCTAGAATGGATGCGGGCTCCTCCTCATTAGACAAGTCCTTGTCCATCTGGACAGTGCTAAAATCTAACACGTGGGATAGATCGCCGTGATATTTCTGGAGCATGGACACATGAAAAACTCTATGCACGGATGATAAGCTAGGGGGAAAGGCAAGTCTATAAGCTATCTCTTCCACTCCTCATGAATATTAAATAGGCCAATGAATCTAGGGCTAAGCTTTCCCTTTTTCACATATCTCATTACGCCCTTCATAGGCAACACTCGGAGCAATCCCCACTCATTAACCATGAAAGCCACATCCTGAACCATACGATCTGCATAGCTCTTTTGCTTATACTAAGTTGTACGTAACCTATCCTGAATGATCCCGACCTTGTCCAAGGCCTCCTGAACCAAATATGTACCCAGCAACCTAGCCTCTCCCGGTTCAAACTATCTAACCATATGTAGACACCGCCTACCATATAAAGCATCATAAGGAGCTATCTGAATACTTGAATGGTCGTTGTTATTGTAGGAAAACTCTATTAAAGGACAGAACTGATGCCATAAACCTCCAAAGATAATAACACAAGATCGGAGCATATCCTCTAATATCTTAATAGTCCGCTCGAACTGCCACTCCGTCTGAGGATGAAATGTTGTTCTCAACTACACCTGGGTGCCTAACTCTCACTAAACTGCTCTCCAGAAATGCGAGGTAAATTGCGTGCCTCGATCCGAAATGAGTGATATTGGCACACTATGAAAGTGAACAATTTCCCAGATATAGATCTCATCGGATGAATATGAGACTGCCACATGAATGAAATGCGCTGACTTGGGCAACCTATCAACAATGGCCCAAACCGCATCAAACTTCTTCCGAGTCAATGGAAGTCCAGTAGCGAAGTCTATTGTAATTTTCTCCCACTTCCACTCGGGAACTCAATCCACTAAAATAAACCAACAGGCCTCTGATGCTCATGCTTTACCTGCTGACAATTCAAACACTGTGCTACATATGCCACAATATCTTTCTTTGTTCTATGCCACCAATAATGCTATCGCATATCCTGACACATCTTTGCAACACCTGGGTGAATAGAATACCGAGAACATGGGTCCCCTCTAAAATCAAACTTAAAGTCCATCATCATTAGGTACACAAACTCGCCCTTCCAATCTCAAAACTACATTAGAATCTAAGGTAACCCGCTTGGATACTCCCTGTTGCACCATATCTCTATGGATACATAAATGCAGATCATCATACTGCCGATCACAGATACACTCCAACAATAAAGAACGAACGACCATGCAAGCCAATATTCGACTAGGCTCAGAAATATCCAACCTTACAAATTGATATGCCAAAGCAATAACATCTAAAGCAAGTGACCTTTGACTGACCGGAATAAAAGCAAGACTTATCATACTAGCCAACTTCCTACTCAAAGCATCGTCCAATCCGTTGGGCTTTTTCGGGCGATATAAAATAGTGATGTCATAATCCTTCAACAACTCCAACCACATTCTCTACCTCAAATTAAACTCCTTTTGCATAAGCAAGTACTGCAGACTCTTATGATCAGTGAACACCTCACATAATAATGCTTCCAAATCTTCAATGCATGAACAATAGCTGCCAACTCCAAATCATGTACTAGATAGTTCTTCTCATGAATCTTCAACTGTCACGAAGCATAGGCAATGACTTTTCCATCCTGCATCAACACTGCACCAAGCCCAATACGGGAAGAATCACAATAGACTATAAAATGGTCGTGAACCTGTAGGAAAAAACAATACAGGTGCCATAATCAGAGCTGTCTTAAGCTTCAGAAAGCTTGCCTCACACTCGTCCGACCATTTGAACTGGCACCTTTCTAGGTCAATCTGGTCATCGAGGTTGCAATAGTAGCCTGCGAATCCCAAGAAACTATGAATCTCCACAGCTGATTCTGGTCTAAGCCAGTTCTTGAGTGCCTCAATCCTTTTCGGATCGACCTTAATACCCTCTACATATACAATATAACCCAAAAATACAACTAAACTTAACCAAAGCTCACACTTTGAAAATTCTACATGTAGCTGACTATCCTTCAAGGTATGAAGAGCCACTCTGAGATACTGCTCATGCTCCTCCTGGCTATGGGAATATATTAGAATGTCATCAATGAAGACTATCATGAACAAGTTTAAATAAGGCCTGAACACTTGGTTCATCAGATCCATAAATGCTTCTGGGGCATTTGTCAGCCCGAATGATATTACCAAGAACTCATAATGCCTGTATCAAGTGCGGAAATCTATCTTAGGAACATCGGATTTCCTAACCTTCAATTGATGGTAGCCACATCTCAAGTCTATCTTTGAAAACACATTGGCAACCCGAAGCTGATAGAACAAATTATCAATCCTTGGCAATGGATATTTATTCTTGATTGTAACCTTGTTCAATTGCTAGTAATCAATTTACATCCTCATAAACCCATCCTGCTTTTTTACGAACAACATCGGTGCACCCCATAATGAAACACTGGGTCTAATAAAACCTTTCTTGAGCAAGTATTGCTAGTGCTCCTTCAACTCTTTGAACTCTGGCGGGACCAAGAGATATGGTGGAATGGAAATAGGTTGGGTTCCCGGAGCCAAATCAATGCAAAATATCAATATCCATATCATGAGGTATACTCGGCATGTCTAAAGGGAACACCTCAAGAAACTCGCAAACCACAGGCACATAACTCGAACACCCCTACTCAACCATAGACCAAGCCTTCACATATGAAATGACACTATGTGTAGAATGACTAGAAATCCCCTCTCCACTCTAGACGGGCAAATTCGGCAAATCTAAGGTCACAGTCTTGGCATGGCAATCCAAGATAGCTGGTACGGGTATAACCAGTCATCCCCAATATAACATCGAAGTTGACTATATCTAAGAGTAATAGATCAACACGGGTCTCAAGACACCCAATCACCAAAACACAAGAACAATAGACTCAGTCGACCACAATACAATCACCCATCGGTGTAGACACACAAATAGGAACACTCAGTGGATCACTAAGAAAAACCAGGTACGATGCAAAATAAAATGACACATACGAATACGTAGACCATGGATCAAATAGCACTGAAGCCTCCTTATGACAAACTACAATAGTACCCGTAATGATTACATCTGAAGACCTAGCGTCTGGCCTAGCTGGATGAGCATAACATTGGGACTGGGCCGCACCACCCTGAAACATATCTCTAGGATAGCCTGTTGCTAGTTAGCCTCCATCTCTGGTGGTCTGAGCTCCACCTCTATGACCTCTACCTCAAGCTCTCGCACTAATACCCCCACATCTAGATGGCTGGATGGGCTCTGGAGCACTTGGTACCGGTACAATGGTACGAGAACTATACTGCTAAGAACTGCCCGGTGCTTAAGGGCAAAATCTGGAAACGTGACCTGGTTCACCACAAGTATAGTAAGATTTCGATTGCTGAGGAAACGGAGACTAGCCCTATTGACCTAAATGACCATCTTGGAAACTCTACAGCGGCGGTGCACTAATAGGAGTTGCTGGTGCACTGTAAGGCTGCTTATCAGAATAGTATGTTTGAGAACCACGACCGCCTGAAGTACTATGGGAAACCCTGGAAAGCTGATTGAAAGGGCCTGGGTGGATGGCATATACCATAAGAATCTTTACCTCCAGACGAGGTACCACTGAATCTGCTTTAATGACAGGGCCTTTTATCTGACTCTTAACATTCTTCCTATCACAGAACCATCTCAACCCCATGAGCTACATTAGGTATCTCCTGAAATGTGATCTTACTCCCGGCCTCCTTGGCCATCTAAATGCGAATTGGCTGAATAAGACCATCAATAAACCTCCTCTCCCTCTATCTCTTGGTGGGAAGAATGACAAGAGCATGGCGAGGTAGATGGATGAACCTAGTCTGGTACTGAGTGACCGTCATGGAACCCTACTGAAGGCGCTCCAACTGTCTCTAAAAGGCCTATCTCTAAGTTAGTGGGAGAAACTTCTCTAGGAAAAACACTGTGAACTGCTCCCAAGTCAATGAAGGCGAACCGACTTTCCTAGCTAAACAATAATCCCTCCACTAAGTCTTGGCAGATCCAGACAAACGAAAAGTAGCAAAATCAACTCCATTAGTCTAACAATCCCCATGTTCGAAAGAACCTCATGACAACTATCCAAATAATCATGGGATCCTTTGTACAAGCACCACTGATTCTAGAAGTGAAGAGCTTGGTGAATTTATCCAGCCTCCACAAAGCATGGGAGGACATAGCCGCTATGTCACTGGGCTGAGATGATACACCCGGCTAAGCTGTCATAGCTGCCAACTCCAAATCATGTACTAGATAGTTCTTCTCATGAATCTTCAACTGTCACGAAGCATAGGCAATGACTTTTCCATCTTGAATCAACACTGCACCAAGCCCAATACGGGAAGAATCACAATAGACTATAAAATGGTCGTGAACCTGTAGGAAAAAACAATACAGGTGCCATAATCAGAGCTGTCTTAAGCTTCAGAAAGCTTGCCTCACACTCGTCCGACCATTTGAACTAGCACCTTTCTAGGTCAATCTGGTCATCGAGGTTGCAATAGTAGCCTGCAAACCCCAAGAAACTATGAATCTCCACAGCTGATTCTGGTCTAAGCCAGTTCTTGACTGCCTCAATCCTTTTCGGATCGACCTGAATACCCTCTGCATATACAATGTAACCCAAAAATACAACTAAACTTAACCAAAGCTCACACTTTGAAAATTCTACATGTAGTTGACTATCCTTCAAGGATGAAGAGTCACTCTGAGATACTGCTCATGCTCCTCCTGGCTATGGGAATATATTAGAATGTCATCAATGAAGACTATCACGAACAAGTCTATATAAGGCCTGAACACTTGGTTCATCAGATCCATAAATGCTTCTGGGGCATTTGTCAGCCCGAATGATATTACCAAGAACTCATAATGCCCGTATCAAGTGCGGAAATCTTTCTTAGGAACATCGGATTTCCTAACCTTCAACTGATGGTAGCCACATCTCAAGTCTATCTTTGAAAACACAATGGCAACCCGAAGCTGATAGAACAAATTATCAATCCTCGGCAATGGATATTTATTCTTGATTGTAACCTTGTTCAATTGCTAGTAATCAATTTACATCCTCATAAACCCATCCTGCTTTTTTACGAACAACACCGGTGCACCCCATAACGAAACACTGGGTCTAATAAAACCCTTCTTGAGCAAGTATTGCTAGTGCTCCTTCAACTCTTTCCACTATGGCGGGACCAAGAGATGTGGTGGAATGGAAATAGGTTGGGTGCCCGGAGCCAAATCAATACAAAAAATCAATATCTATATCAGGAGGTATACTCAGCATGTCTAAAAGGAACACCTCAGGAAACTCGCAAACCACAGGCACATAACTCGAACACCCCTACTCAACCATAGACCAAGCCTTCACATAAGAAATGACACTATGTGTAGAATGACTAGAAAACCTTCTCCACTCTAGACGAGGCAAATTCGGCAAATCTAAGGTCATAGTCTTGGCATAGCAATCCAAGTAGCATGGTACGGGGATAACCAGTCATCCCCAATATAACATCGAAGTTGACTATATCTAAGAGTAATAGATCAACACGGGTCTCAAGACACCCAATCACCAAAACACAAGAACAATAGACTCAGTCGACCACAATACAATCACCCATCGGTGTAGACACATAAATAGGAACACTTAGTGGATCACTAAGAACAACCAGGTACGATACAAAATAAAATGACACATACGAATACGTAGACCCTGGATCAAATAGCACTGAAGCCTCTTTATGACAAACTACAATAGTACCTGTAATGATTACATCTGAAGACCTAGCGTCTGGCCTAGCTGGATGAGCATAACATTGGGACTGGGCCCACCACCCTGAAACATATCTCTACGATGGCCTCCTGCTAGTTGGCCTCCATCTTTGGTGGTCTGAGATCCATCTCTATGACCTCTACCTCCAGCTCTCGCACTTATACCCCCACATCTAGCTGGCTGGATGGATGGGCTATGGAGCACTTGGTACCGGTACAATGGTACGAGAACTATACTGCTAAGAACTGCCCGATGCTCAAGGGCATAATCTGGCAATGCGACCTGGTTCACCACAAGTATAATAAGATATCGGTTGCTGAGGCAACTGAGACTAGCCCTATTGACCTGAATGACCATCTTGGAAACTCTATAGCGGGGGTGCACTAATTGGAGCTGCTGGTGCACTGTAAGGCTGCTTATCAGAATAGTATGTTTGAGAACCACGACCACCTAAAATACTATGGGAAACCCTGGAGAGCTGACTGAAAGGGCCTGGGTGGATGGCATATTCCATAAGAATCTTTACCTCCAGACGCGGCACCAGTGAATCTGCTTTAGTGACAGGGCCTTTTATCTGACCCTTAACCTTCTTCCTATAACAGAACCATCTCAATCCCGTGAGCTACATTAGCCATCTCCTGAAATGTGATCTTACTCCCGGCCTCCTTGGCCACCTGAATGCGAATTGGCTGAATAAGACCATCAATAAACCTCCTCTCCCTCTATCTCTTGGTGGGAAGTATGACAAGAGCATGGCGAGGTAGATCGATGAACCTGGTCTTGTACTGAGTGACCGTCATGGAACCCTACTGAAGGCGCTCCAACTGTCTCTAAAAGGCCTATCTCTAAGTTAGTGGGAGAAACTTCTCTAGGAAAAACACTGTGAACTGCTCCCAAGTCAATGAAGGCGAACCGACTTTCCTAGCTAAACAATAATCCCTCCACTAAGTCTTGGCAGATCCAAACAAACGAAAAATAGCAAAATCAACTCCATTAGTCTAACAATCCCCATGTTCGAAAAAACCTCATGACAACTATCCAAATAATCATGGGATCCTTTGTACAAGAACCACTGAATCTAGAAGTGAAGAGCTTGGTGAATTTATCCAGCCTCCAAAAGGCATGGGAGGACATAGCCGCTCTGTCACCGGGCTGAGCTGATACACCCGGCTAAGTTGCATAGCTGGCTAAACTACTGGAACCTGAAACTAGGAAGCTACTGGCTCTAGAGAGCGTGTAGTAGGAGTATGAGCCCCTCCTCCAACCTGAGAAATGGCGGGTGCTGCTGGAAGAAAGCCCGCTCGGGTGACACTCTCCATATGGTCTAGCAATCGAACCAAAGCGTCCTGAAGAACTGGGGTGGCAATGAACCTCTCTAGGACCTGAGCTGGACCCAGTGGAACTGATGGGACTAGGACCTCCTCCTCAAAATCAACTTGAGGCTCCGCCACTGGTGTTTCTGCTCGGGGCGGAGCTCTGCCCCAACCTTGGCCTCTAGCACAACCTCGACCTCGCAATTTTCCCCTAGTGGGAGTTGTTACTGGGGCATCAAGCTGCCGAGGGGTAGATGAGAAAGCACGTGTTCTCACCATCTGCGAAAGAATAGAGTAGAAATCCAATTAGCGATTGAGAAACAAATTTGCACGATGGGAAAGAAAAAAATGTGAAACTTTCCCTAATTCTGTAGCCTCTAGGGGATAAATATAGACGTCTCAGTACCAATCCCTAAGACTCTACCAAGCTTGTACGTGAGTTGTGTGACCTATGTAACCTAGAGCTCTGATACTAACTTGTCATGGCCCGAATTTCCCACCCTCGGGAGTCGTGACGGCGCCTACAAGTGAGAGCTAGGCAAGCCAACCCTTAACTTTCTTTAGCTTTTACAAATTATTTATTCCATCAATTATTAGTATTAGAATAAAAATAAAAAAATTAGATATATATGCGGAAAACTTAAATTAAAGTTACTGAATGAAAATGCGGAAATCCAACATAAATCTCTACCCAAGAACTGGTGTCACATTACTCATGAACTTCTAAGAGTACTAAATACAACCGTCTGAAAGATAATATAAATTGTTTGTCCCGAATACAATTAGATAAAAGACTGGAAGTAAAGATAGAGGAGACGTCGAGCCTGCGGACGCCTGCAAGGCTCCCTCGGTGTCTCACTGGTATGATTGCAAGCACCCGCACTACTGCTGCTACTGTCCGAAACCTGTATCTGTGTAAATGAGCACAGAGTGTAGTATCAGCATGACCAACGCCGTATGCTGGTAAGTGCCTAACATAACCCCAGCAAATTTGTGACGATGCTAGGACCAGACAAATAAATAAACATGTACAGTTCAAGTGTATATATAGACAATAAATGAAGTACTGGAACAAACCAAACTATATGAGAGGGGAAACATGTTGTGGGGATGTTGTTGATTCCCAATTTTTTTCCTATATATTTGTATACTCAAAATAATTCTAAAATAACACACACACACACACACACACACACACACACACACACACACACACACACACACACACATATATATATATATATATATATATATATATATATATATATATATATATATATATATATATATATATATATATATAAATATATATGTGTGTGTGTGTGTGTGTGTGTGTGTGTGTATGAGCATACCCAAGTGTTTTGGTATTTTTTAAACTAATTTATTATCTATTTTAAGGCTACAAAATTCAATAATTATTCCCAAAATTATCGTTTTTGTGAATATTCATTTTATTCTACTATTTACACCAAAATATAATTAAGGTAATGTTTCTATATTTTTTACAAATTTACTTGATATTTTTTTAAACTAAATTGCTTATAATTGCAATTATAGCATATCTTTCGATTAATAGTATTTTATAATTGAAAATTAGTTCCAGTATTTTATAATTAATATGTATGTTTTATTAGTTGAATCTGTTCTATTAATTTATTTTCAAAATATTTTTCACTATTTTTATATAATAAAAAGAGAAAAAGTGACTATTTAAATCCTAGCCAAATTTATTACAAATATAGCCTGAATTGAACCCCCAAATACCCTTACCTATATCCTAAATTCCTGACCCATACCCAATTTAAATACCTGATCCAACTCTTATCTAATCTGAGTCGTTGATCAAATGAGATCAACAGCCTAGATCCTGTGATTTTTTTTGAATCCCTGTTTTTTTGTGTATGATTTATTTGGAGATTTTCCATTGATTTGAGCCACTTCCTTTATTGTGATGGTTTCCTTACTTAATGTTGATTCCGTGTGATTTTCAATCTTGTCTGTGACTTCCTGAACCAGTTGTTTTCAAAATCAGTCTGTTTATGTGCACATTATATTTTTATTTTTACTTTCCTTACTTGTCATTATTTTGTACTGTCAGTCTTGCAAGAACCTTCCTTATTTGATGTATTTTTTGTACCGTTTGAGCTGTGACTCCCTAATTGAAGGGAATCTGAGTTTCTAATTGATTCTACTAGGTATTTTTTCTATAATTATAATTATTCTATGTGTATTACCTTATGTTCCACTTAACATCAGAGCTATAAGTATCCTACCCTCTCTTTAGCATAACACAATGAGAATTCAATGTTCTAAACTCTCTCTTACACACATAAGCATATTTAGTGTTCTCTCTTATTTTCCACACATCCTCTCTCACTACCCCTATTAACTATTAATTACTTAGTCGGTTGAAAGTCAAGACCTAGTAATTTTGGGCTACTCTACTATTCGACTACTCTATACAGTGCTATTTGCTCGGTCACATACTACAGCTTTATTTCCCTGCATTCTACTGCTCTATACCATCACATCCTCGACTGGTATGCTCTCTATTTGATTTACAGCTTCCAAAACAATATGTTTTTATAAATATTGCAGTATATCTTATTTCTTTATGCTTTTACTTATGGTTATGTTGTTCTCATTTCAACTTATATGCCTCTGTATTAGTGACTATCCTTCTCTTAATTCAGCATGCCTACTGATTTTGCTTAATACATGTTTTTCCCTACCCCCTAGCCCTAGTACACTAGCATCATGTATCTTGAACCCTTTTCTTTGGTTGAAAACCTGGTGTGATTTTCTAAGTTCTGAAATGTTTGTTTTGATGTTTATGTAATTGTATTTCCCCGTATTAAATAAATGTCCCCTGTCCCCTGCTTGTGTTTGTTTTTTGGGTTATTTTCTAGTCTGAGTTTTGTCTTACTCACCGTCTTACAAGAGTTATCTCTTCTGTTATTTCCTTTCAAAACTGTTTCTATATGGATCATTTTCCTAAACTATTTTCAATTAA
The DNA here is from genome assembly GCA_034376525.1 of Nicotiana benthamiana. NCBI lineage: Eukaryota > Viridiplantae > Streptophyta > Magnoliopsida > Solanales > Solanaceae > Nicotiana > Nicotiana benthamiana. Next base: position 36,278,165 of record CM067333.1, on the reverse strand, counting down.
ATCTCTTTAATTCTATCTCACACTCTTTTGTTATTCTCTTTCAAAACCGGTCCTATGTGGATCCTTCTTTTAAAAACCTTTTTTCTTTCTCAACTAAACTCTATCTCACACTCCTCTGTTATTTTCTTTCAAAACTATTTTTATAAGGATCATTTTTCCTAAACTATTTTCAATTCCATTTCCTTAAAAACTCTGTCATACTCTCACTAATCCTAAAATTTAAGTTCTACCCCCTTCGTGTAAGCATTGCCCTAGGTACCCTTGACTACTCATGGAACTTTGATGCACAAGGTTGGTATTTCCACTGCACTTGATTAATATTTTGACAGTGTTCAGGTGCTGGTATTGACCAAGGGTCTCAATAGGTCCTTAGGGAGCATTGTCGCGCCCAGACCATGGCAAATGTTGTGAAACTGGAAAGAAGTGAGGTTGAAAGATTGGGCCTGGTTGAAAGCTCCCTATAGAATAACTTTTTTTTACTTATGTAATTCAGTTATCATGGTTTGTAATGACTAGTAAACAACTGATTTGGGGCTATAGTGAAATATAGTGGGATTATGCATGCTTAATTTGATTAACCGGTAGAAAACATGTCTATAGTGCTTTATTTACCTATTTGTACAATAGAAACCATGTATAAGACATGTATCTTACACATAGAAATTATGCTTTAGGCTCTTTATTTTTGATTGTTACTATATTCACTTCGTAATCACGATTAAAAACCATCAAACACCTATTATAGAAAATTACTACTGCATTTACAGACCATGTTTCAGGAACTTATGTGCATTAGATATCATGCTACTTAGGATCTTGTTTGATCTAAGTTGTAATTGCTGAACACCTCGCCAGTTATTTAATTTAGTAACACAAGTTTGGGACCGAACTGCATCTTCTCTTTTAAAACCAGACTAATATGCATGTTCACCTCTCAAGTAGGCAATATATATACGATGCATAGGCAAGCTTTAGGCCTAATAAAAATTACTTAATCATGTGTTACCAGTTTAGGACGAACCAGCCCCTTTTAAATGCTTGAATTATGCTTATAGTTTTGCCTCTATAAAGTGTGCCCCTTTTTTTGACTAATACTCCCGCCCTATTTTGAAATGATGTTGTATCTGCTTATCATCGCTGATGTTTGTCCTACTATGTTTTCAAATTACTAGGTAACACTTTCTACCCCAAATCTTGCTATTTAAAAGAAATACTTATCCTATATTTCGTCAAGTAACTGTATCTTCAATGTCCTTACTCTATTTTCCAAAACGTGTTTTAATGACTTATACGGTTGTATACTTCTGAAACTTCACTTCAGTCTTTAGTTGTATTTCTGAAACTTCATTGCAGTCTTTAGGTGTATTTCTGAAACTTTACTGCATCTGTAGTTGTATTTCTGAAACCTCATTGCTTTCTCTATTCACTTAGTCCGAACTGAACCTTCTGTTTTTCACTAATAAGTTGCTAAAATATTCTCTTGAAGCCTAGTATTTTAACTTCAAAACTCTTTTCTACTTTCAATCTCTTATATTCAGGACTTTAAATATGTGAAAGACGTGCTAACTACATGTTACTTGTGGAGGGATTGTGAGCCTCTTATTTTCCTTTGCGTGATTCCTTTATGTGTAGTCCTATTTGTTATGAATGGTGCCTAGAATTTTGTCCTTTAAACCTAAGGGTTCAACCTAGTTCTTACCCTGTAGGAATAGTTGGTCCTAAATACCCTCTAGGACTTATATGAGGGGAGGGGTAATAGCACACAATAAGCATTCGTGACAAATCCATGTGTTTAAATAACCTTTACGGTGTGGGAAGGGTAGAATATGGAGATGATGATTGATGCATTAAAATCACGTGCGACCCTTCTTTCAGGAGTAATTGTTGGGTATTGCATTGAAGTGATCCATATTAATCGTCAACCTAGGACCCCTTCTTCTTTATTCTCTTTAGAATTGTTTAAATTTCTTCAAATCCTAGTTCTCATTACTTTCATGATTTTCAACTTAATTGCAACGATTATATACAAGTCCTTGTTTGAGCCTTGCGTGTTTACTTGTAAAGTTACAATTGTAACATGTTCAGGACCACACTAGTGGATCTTGAGGGGTTCCTAACACCTTCCCCTCGAGATAATTTATAGCCCTTACCCGAACTCTAATATTACACTTCAAATCTTCTTATAGTGTCCTAATGCACAATAATCATTAGGTGTCGATTCTCCAGTTCCAAAAACCCAATTCTCGAAAGGGAACAGATTTGTCCTCCAAAAATGTCCTAAACCAATTTCGCGAGAAAAAGGGTGCGCGACAGCATAGCGACTCTGCTGGAGATTTTTTTAGGCTTTTACCAATTCATGTTATTTGTGGCTTTACTGCTTCTTTACTGCCTTGATTCAATTTCTTTATCTCTTTCAACTTTGAAAATGGCTTATTTTTTTGTTTCTTTTCCTTTAACGCTTTCTTTTACTACTTTCCTTCAATATTGTTGTAATTACGAGTAATTATTGTAATCATTATCATATGAACGTGCAAATACATGACAACTTGTTTCATTCTTTTAATTGAATCTTCCATATCAAATTTCACTCGTGCCAAACAAAATACAATAGCAACGCTTATAGTGTTTGGTTGTGCCTTCTAATATTATAACACTCTAAAATTTGGCAAAGGAATAGTTACAGTAAAATCAGTCGATCAGTGGTGCAGTCGACGGTTTTGTGCCTTTCCCTCTTGAGTTGTCCGCTCAAGGGTACCGGTCTTATACCCCATAGAAACCTTACTCTGTTCAACTGTGCATGCATCATGGTGAAACCTAACCGGGTCAGTTATGTTGTCCACATAATGACTCATTAATATAGCTTTATACAAAGTCCACCAGGTTTCCTAGAAATCCAAACGGACACCACCATATTCTGTGTATTTATTTGGAGAACTAAATTCTTTATGCTAATTATTGGTATTCAATAGTCGAGTCCAGTGGGGGTGAGGTCTTAGCCCTTTTGTTTTGCGGAAAATGAATGAAAAAGTTCCAGACTTCGGCATGGTAAACATACCCTCACTCTTGCTGACCTGATGGAGGAACCTCCCATCAAGTAACTAAATCAATGAATGGAAAGAGAAAGTCACCAGGGCTAGTGAGAAGTTGGAATATTTGGAATATATTATACTGTAATTGGAAGGGAATGTGAGGAAGAGAGTCACCGACTGTCAAAACACTGAGGGAAGAAATGGAGAACGCCAACAAAAGTCATTTTTACTAGAAAATCTGCGCGAGCTAGAGGATCTGATAAACAAGAACATATAACCTGAAAAAGGCCCTTCTGGGACCAACTAGTTAAGAGTCTTTTTTGTTTTTGCGTTTTGGGATTTGTCTTGTTTTTATCAATAAAATTAGGCATTTAGCATTATAAGTTCTCCAAATTAACTTGTCGTTAGGTCTACCTCGGGCACAATGAGGCACCCAAACAAGGATACAATTTATATTCTTAAACAATGTGTTTAAATATGTCAATGTTTTCTTCTCATAATCCGTACTAACATGTTACCTTTTTATTTTTAATTTTATTATTTATACCCCTCCCCAAAGGTTAGTTCGTGTTATGTCCGACATTGCTACCGGAATAGGCACATGTGCTTACCATTCCGGCATGAAGGGGCATACCATTGACGAGTGTCACTCACTAAAACACAAGATCCAAACCATATTCGATAATTTGATTCATAGCTATGTATCCTTCTCCTAATGTTTGCAACAACCCTCTACCTGACCACAAGGATGGAGGCATTCACACGATCGAGATCGAAGATGTCTGAGACCTCAAAAGGTCGATACGATTGATTGCTAAGGGTGATGAGCCAAAGAAGCCAACCGTCACAGGTAACCCAATTGTTTTCCAAAACCAAACCTCTGGGGGCGAGAGTTTGGAGTTCCAAAATCACCTGTGCCATTTGAAGTTGTTGTGTTAGCTCCAAGGGTGCCTATTTCGGTAGCAATGTCGGACATAACATCGTTTCACTCAAATACCATACCATGGAATTACACATCCGAAGCAAGAAGGAAAGGGAAAGCCAAAATTATAGAATCCATCACTGTACAAGGTATAGTAGAATAGGCAGAGTTTACACCCCAGAACACCTTGCTTAGCCCGGTAAGCAAGCCTCTCGGCGGCCTATAAAAACTGGGCCATGTTGATATCCAATTTTTTCCTATATATTTATGTACCCAAAATACTTCCAAAATAGCATATATGTACATATATAAGCACACCAATGAGTTTGGTATTATTAATAATTTTGAAACAACCTTATTGCATATCTTTATACCATAAAAATTCATAATTATTCTTACAAATCATCATTTTTTGATGAATAGCTTATTTTATCCTTATATTTATATCAAATATAATTAAGGTAATTTTTTGCATATTTACAAATTTATTTGGTATTTTTAATGTTAAATTTCATATAATTACAATTATGGCATATCTTTTAATTTATAGCATTTTATACTTATAAAATTAGTCCTATCAATTTTTAGTTAATGTTTGTGTAGTATTTATTTACGAGTACTCTTAATTTTCTTTCCTAAAGTTATATTACTATTTTATAAATAATTAAAAGGGAAAAGTTGCTATTTATGATATCGCCTTTATTGCATTTCAGTTGTAGCCAAATTGGCATCCCAACTTAACGCCCATTCAGCCCAAATTCAAGCCCAAAATACCCCAGCCCAATTACATAATCTACCCGAGCTAGTACCCATTAAACTAAACCTGCCCGCTTTGAGTCGTTGATCATTTGATCAACGGCCTAGACCCCCCATTTCCTTTTTTAATTCCAAACGACCTCTTTCCCTAATTCATTATTCACCAAACGCCGCCTCTGAATCCCCCTCTTCTCTCAACTCAACTCAAACCCTAACTGCCGCCTCCCATAGAAACCCTACTCCATGGCCTTCCATGGCCATCAGAGATGTTCTATTGTCTCCTGTGGCTCTTGGTGTTCATTTCTATGGTCTCAAGGGCAGATCACGAAGGAAGTTGGTCTAGCCTTTCCTGATTTCCGTTCATGGCTATTCTCTGGTCATTCCTAACTTTTCTCTGGCCAATGGTGGCCGTTCGAGTCAGATCTTGTGCTCTCCTAGTTAGATATTTATTTTTCAAAGCCTTTATCACCTTTATGGGTTCTATGAGACCCTAACTCTAAGGTATTTTCAATTTATTTTTAGATCTACTCTAGATCTATGTGTGTTTTAACTTTCTGAGCATGTTTCTCAAAGTTTCCCCAATTTTTGCTTTCAAAGTTCTTTGTTCTTTTAACTAGGTTTTTGTGTTAAGTTATTTCAAATTTCCTCTCTTATTCTTGGCATGTTTATGTGCTTTGCTTGTGTTGCTCTCTTTATTTCGTGTAAGTATGCCTAATATTAGGATTTTTGTTTGAGTCTATTTGTTAAGGTTTATTTCGATTCTTATGCTTATCTTCTCTAGGTTATTTGATGTTAGAAAACGCTAATTTTTGGGGATTTATTTGAGTTCCTGAGCCTAGCTATTTGGTTTACTAATTGATAGTTGAAACCCTAATTTCTAATGGTTTTTACTTGGAAGTCTAAAATTGCTTGTTCTTTCACCCGTTGGTCGTCTCTAGATCCAACTGATTTTGAAAATAAACCTAGCCTCTTTGGGGACTATTCGAGTCATTTGGGTTTATCTATGCGACTTGTCTGTTTGAAACTATTCAACTTGATTCCTGCACCTCTTTTCTTTATGTGTTCTGAGTTCTTGCCATTAGTCAAACTCGACTATGTTTCTTGCTCAACTCTCTACATGCTTTGATTCTCTCTCTCTCTCTCTCTCTCTCTCTCTCTATCCTCTCTTTCTCTCTCTCTCTCTCTCTCTCTCTCTCTCTCTCTCTCTCTCTCTATTACACTGAAACCTAACTAGCATGATTTGATATCATTCCTATGCTATTATTGTGTGATGTTTCTTTTGCCATAGCTTGGCTCACGTGTCTGTTATCTGTGCATGCATTATATACTGAGTCCCCTGTGATTTATTTTTAAACTCAAAAATTATTTCAAAACTTTTTCTTCCATGAGATTTTGATTTTTACTAGCATGTCTAGGGTTAATTGATTCTCTTTCCTTGATTGGCTTCACTGAATCTTTCCAAAATTAACTACAAATCTTGTACTTAGACTTATTTGCCTATTGTATGACTTTACAGTTTCTTTTATGGCAACAAGCCAGTTTTCTTATGTGATTGATTCCTCTTTCTTTATTTGGATCCTCTTAGTATCGGTTTGAATAAGAACCCCCTGATTAAAGGGAAGACTTATACTAATTGATTCTGATTTGTGATCATGCCCATATTTGTGCTTTTCCTCTACTCTCTACTCATTTTTCAAAAAAAACTATAAATACCTATCCCTCTCCTCTTTCAAAAGAATTTTCCAACGAACACACACACTATATACTCACTACTTCTCTTCTCTCAAAACGCTCTTAGTTTTTTCAAAAGCTTTCTAGTTTTTTCTGAATTAAAGTTAGCTTTCATTGGCTGTGTTGTGGTTGCAAGTCTTTTTCTTCTCATTACGTTTACTTTTGCATCTGGTATGCCTTCTTTAATTTAATATTGCCCCTTCCTTATGTGTTTTATAGTTTAGTTCCTTTGTGTTTATTTTACTATTTTCTGCAAATTTTCTATCTTTGCTCTTACATGAAGTCCCTCTCCCTAAACTCCTTTGTATGTGAGTTATGGTTCGTAAAGAAAGACTATACTCAAACATTGTTATTCATGTGTATGGACTGGATTCTTTGAATCCTGAACTCTGTTAATTTCCACTCCATTTCCCCTTATGTGTGCTCTGAACCTGAGACCTTGGTCTGGCAGTGTCCTAATCATTGTCCATAAAATTTCTGACCTTCACATGTCAATGCTCTTGTTTGATGGCTAAATAGGTTCAGTCAGGGGTATGCCACCCTGCCTTGTGGCTGGGCATGACCACCACCTATTATGGAATTCCCCAACCCTTTTCACACTTACACTCATTCTTAGCAATTAAGTTCTGCCCCTCTCTTGTGAGCCTCACCTTGGGACCCCGGAGCTCCCTCTGAACTTGGACTCCTGAGAGCTGACCTTTCCACACTGCACTATAACTAATTCTAATTGGTATCTTGGGTGTATGAAATGCCTAGAATTCCTGAAATTTCTTGGAACTTTGAAACACCCTAGATAAAAAGAAGTCTTTGAAAATCCGGATTCCAGAAGTGGTTTAATTGTATATTGTTAGGCACTAAGTCTGAATTAGGCTTTTTGGATTTAGCTATTAGTTTCTGATGTATTTTTACTCTACTGGTCTGTAATATCTTCTATAAACTAAGGGATCTAGTAAAAAGGGTGGGGGATTTACTTTTCTGCATAACAGGGTAGAAAGCATGCCTATGGGATCTCTTCACTGTTAATTGTGTACAATCTCACAATTAGACATCATGCCTATAGGATCTAAAGCTTAATTTTCTGCAAATCATGCATATAGACACCATGCTTATAGGAACGTGCATCTTCTGACATTAGGCAAACAAGTAGGCTTGATGAAAATCAGCATCATGTTTACAAGTCTGTTAGAGTTTAAAAGAGATTAACAATCAACAAGTCATGCTTATAGGAGCCTTAAATCATATTTGTCTCACTCGTCTAAAGAGTAACGATTTTATTGATTAACTGACTAAAACAAATGGTTTTCTAAACTACTAAGCTTTCCTCAGGCTTAGATCAGTGCATCTTTTTTTAAAACTATTCCTTTTTGATAAATGTTTTCCGAATCAATGCATGCTTTCTGAAAACTTACTGCCTTTTCTGGTAATTTGACAAACGTTTTCCAATTTAGATTAAAAGCACTACACATACTTATAATCTTTAAATAAATTCTGCAATCCAAATTTGTTTCCCTTAAGTAGTCTGCCTCTTTTAAAACCCACTTTAAAGTTACTCTTTCTGTATTAATCTGCAACTCAATAGTCTGTCTATCTGAAAATCATTCTAAACCATTTTCTGATGTCTCCGGCCTACTTTTTTTTCTTCTTCAAAACCTTTATATGACAGTTTATTTGCTAAAGTCAGTAGTTCTACCCCGTGTTAATTAAGTTCCTTAATCTCTGACAACTCCATTCGAGTAGGCCTAATGTGGATTTCCTGTCTAAAGATATGCGTTGAACCAGTCCGCTCACCGCGTTAATCTAGTTTAAGACTAAACCAGTATTTGCAAGACATGTTAAACTACATGACTTATTTTTTTAGGGGTGGGGGTTATTTGAGCCTTACCTGCTTGTCCATTTCTCCCTTATTTGCATATATGTTTTGAATGTCTCATTAGTATTTTGTCCTTTAAACTCTCTAAAAGCCTCATCCCTTTCTCCCTTTTAGAATTAGTAGTCTTAATAACTCCGGGACTGATAGGATTGGGGTGGGTATTCTAATGCGATAAGTAAACGAGACTATACGTGCTTTAATATCTTAACGAGTGGGAAGAGTAGAATATGGATATGATGACCGGTGCACTAATATCCCGTGCGACGCCTCTCCTGAGGAGTGTACACCGGGTATTGCATTGACGTGATCCATATTATGTATACATCTACTACACCTTTTCCCTTTACTTGGTACGTTTCTTTTAAGTTTTCTATTAAACTAACTTTTCTAAAACTTCCATCTCTTTTATCTTTTAAACTTCTGAACTTGTTTGCAACGTTATGTGAATACTTTAATTGCTTCTTCACCTATTTCTAAAGTCACAATTGTAGTATGGCTGGGAATCACACTAGTGGATCTTGAGGGGTGCCTAACACCTTTCCCTTGAGATAATTTCTAGCCCTTACCCGAAATCTGGTTCTTCATCTCAAAGTCTTTCTTTAAAAGTGTCCTAATGCACTATAATCATTAGGTGACGGCTCTCCAAATTCCAAAACCCGATTCTTTCTGAAGCGGGAAGTTAGCGATTCCCTCGATCCTTATCGGCCTCACTATGCAATTATGTGTACAAGAAAAATGAAGAAATTCTTGCGAATAGGCTATGCAACCGAAAGTCATAAGTTTTATTGAACCATACTCAAAAGTACTAATCTCGTATATATACTACAGTCGTATACCCAATTTCGAACTCGGTTATGAAAAAGGGGGTGTCGACAGGCCCGATGATCTTTGGGGAAGATACAGGCAAAGGAGTACTAAGTCATTGAAAAACTAAATAAAGCAGTGGCATAGGTTTCCATCCTAGCTCTTCCCCAGAGCTCTGAAGTTCACAAGAATGAATTGATGAAGATACTGAGTGAGGCATATGTGCCCAACAACATAACTGGAGAGGAAATGACAATTATGGTAGGGAAAGTACTGGAAAGCCATAAAATCACCTTCCACGAAGATGAGTTACGACCGGAAGGGCTGAGTCATAACAAAACCTTGCACATCATCGTGCAGTGTGATAGATTTTTTCATCACTAGAGTCCTGATCGGCGGAGGATCCACCCTCAACATATGTTCGATGATAACTCTCAGAACATTGGAAAAGAGCTTGCATGAAATCAAAGATGGGGTCATAAATGTCAAAGCCTTCGATGGGTCCCAAAGGTGTACTATTGGGGAAATCAGTTTATGCTTGCAAATGGGACCGACTTGGTTCGACATTGACTTTCAAGTGATAGACATTCCGGAATCCTACAACTTGCTATTGGGACGACCATTGATTCATGCCGCTGGAGCTGTAGTGTCAACCTTACATCATGCCGTAAAATTTGAGTGGAATCACCAAGAGGTGATTATTAAAGATGTAGAGGCATTGGCGACAACGAGGAATCTATTTCTGGAAGATGACAGTATGGACTGCTGTGTCATTTTTGAGGAGGAGGGAGAGGAAGGACCTTCCTCACAAGCTGTGAAGCGAGGAGACCACCTCCCCAAAAATTTTTGGGGTAGCAAGGCTAAACAAAGCACCACGCATCACTTTTTATTTTTACTAGTTGATTTCATTTCCGTATTTTTTTAATTTTTGAAAAGAGCTCCGATGTTCAAAACAAGTTATGAAATTTAATCAAAGAATTTAAGCTCTTTATATATGTCGCTCATATTTTTTTCTTTATCATTACTTTATTTACACAGCATTACTATTACTTATCCAGATGATGATACGACAATTGTGACTTGCAACGAGACAACGCAACAAACGAACATAGATTCAAAAGAGAATGATATACCAGAAGAGGTCATTAAAGAGATAGAGAATTTTGAGAAAAATCCTAAGTCTAACTTGGAAGAAACTGAGATCGTTAACTTGGGAGATAAAGAGACTGTCAAAGAAACACGCATCAGTATTCACATGTCACCGTCAGAAAGGAAAGAGTACCTGGACGTTTTGAGGGAATATAAGGATATATTTTCCTGGTCGTATGATGATATGACTGGTCTCAGTACATTCATCATAGCTCACAAGTTGCCAACAGAACCAACATGTCTGCCGGTAAAGCATAAACTCAGAAAGTTCAAACCCCACACGAGTTTGAAGATCAAGGAAGAAGTTGCCAAATAGGTCAAGGCCAAGGCTCTCAGGGTAGTGGAGTATCACAAATGGTTAGCTAACATTGTGCCACTGTCAAAAAATGATGAGAAGGTTAGGTTATGTGACTACTACCGGGATCTTAACCGGGCATGTCCCAAAGACGACTTCCCATTGCCAAACATACATATTTTTATTGGTAACTACGCCAAGCATGGGCTACATTCATTTGTCGATTGTTTTGCTGGGTATCATCCAATATGGATGGATAAGGAAGACGTAGAGAAAATAGTTTTCATTACGACGATGGGGATGTATTGTTACAAAATGATGCGGTTTGGGTTAAGGAATGCTGGTGCCACCTACATGAGGTCCATGACTACTATCTTCATGACATGATACATATGGAAATTGAGGTGTATTTGGATGATGTCATCATCAATCCAAGAGATCTATTGACCACATGGAAGAGATGAGTAAATTCTCTAACATACTGAGAAGGCACAATCCGAAACTTAATCCCACCAAGTATGCATTTGGGGTTCCTGTAGGAAAGTTACTAGGGTTCATCGTGAGTCATCAAGGAATAGAATTGGATGCATCAAAGGGTAAGACCATTCAAGAATTGCCACTGCAAAAGAAAAAGAAGGACGTGATGCCTATCCTGGGGAGACTCAACTATATCAGCAGGTTCATAGCTCATTCCACTATCATTTGTGAACCTATCTTTAAAATGTTTAAAATGTATGCCACCTTTAAATAGACTGAGGATCGTCAGAAAGCATTTGACAGAATCAGGGAATACCTATCTACGCTACCAGTTCTGGTTCCACCCAAGCCAGGTAGACTTCTATTGCTTTACCTTGCAGTATTGGATGGAGCATTCGGTTGTGTTCTGGACAACACGATGAAACGGGGAGAAAGGAGCAAGGCATCTACTATCTCAGGAAGTTGTTCACACCTTACGAGGCCCGGTATTCTCTATTAGAGGGCACCTGTTGTGGTCTGACTTGGGTAATTCAGAAATTGAGGCACTATTTCTGTGCCTACACTACTTATCTCATATCAAGAATGGATCCACTAGCAAGCTCGCCAAGTGGCAAATCCTGCTAAGCAAACTTGAGATTGTTTACGTAACTCAGAAGGCAATCAAAGGACAAGACTTGGAATATCATCTTGCCGAGAATCTCGTGGACAAAAAACACGAGCCTCTAAAGATGTATTTTCCCGATGAATAGGTATCCTTCATAGGAGAAGATTTTACAGAGTCCTATGATGGTTGGAGAATATTTTTCGATGGAGCAGTAAATATCAAAGGAGTTAGCATAGGAGCAGGGCTAGTGTTAAAAACCGGCCAACATTATCCTGTATCTGCCAAAATCAGGTTTCCGTGTACCAACAATATGGCCTAATACGAAGCCTGCATCTTGGGACATAAGATGGCCATTGACATGAATATTCAGGAATAGCTAGTAATCGGAGATTCAGAGTTGCTCATACATCAGGTTCGAGAAGAGTGGGCAACCAAGAACTCTAAGATATTTCCTTACCTACATCACATACAAGAGTTGAGGAATAGATTCACAAAGACAGAATTTCAGCACGTCCCCAGATTGCAGAATGAGTTCGCTGATGCATTGGCTACTCTATCATCCATGATCCAACATCTAGGTAAGAATTTCATTGATCCCATCCCGGTAAAGATTTATCATCAGCCAACTTATTGTGCTCATGTCTAGGAAGAAGCAGGCGGAAAACTATGGTTCCATTACATCAAGGAGTACTTCACATGAGAATATCCAAAACATGCCAACGCTACTCAGAAGCGCACCCTTCGGTGATTGTCTAACAAGTTCTTTCATAGTTGAGGAATCCTGTACAGGAGGAGTCCCGATTTGGGATTACTAAGGTGTGTCGGGGCAAAGGAAGCATCCAAGTTATTAGACGAAGTGCATGCACGAACTGTGGCCAACATATGAATAGTTTTTTCTTAGCAAAAAAGATACTCCAGGCAGGATAGATTTTGATGAATATGGAAACGAACTGCATCCAGTATGTTTGCAAATGCCATCATTTTCAAATACACGCAGATATGATAAAGGTGCCTCCAAATGAGCTTACCATAACAAGCTCGCCATGGTCATTCGCCGCTTGGGGAATGGATGTTATTGGACCTATCGAGCTTTCCTGATAACACAAGCACAGGTTTATTCTGGTAGCAATTGATTATTTTACCAAATGGGTCGAAGCAACATCATACATGGCAGTGACTAAGAAGGTTGTTGCAGACTTTGTGTGTGGCCGTATTGTTTGTTAATTTGGCATCCCGGAGTCGATCATCACCGACAATGAGTCCAATCTCAACAATGACTTGACAAAAGCGATGTGTGAAGCGTTTAAAATCAAATACAAGAATTCTATAACCTACATGCCTCAGATGAATCGAGCTGTGGAAGCAGCCAACAAGAATATCAAGAAAATACTAAGGAAAATTATAGAAAAGCATAAACAGTGGCACAAAAAGCTATCATTTGCCTTATTGGGATACCGCACCACGGTCCGCACATCAACCAGGGCAACTCCATATATGCTGGTTTATGGTACAGAGGTGGCCATTCCCGCCGAAATAGAGATTCCCTCCTTGACGATCATATAATAAGCAAAGCTGGATGATGCACAATGGGTAAAAGGTCACTACGAGCAGCTAGCCCTTATATATGGGAAAAGAATGAATGCAGTTTTACATGGTCAATTGAATCAGAATAGAATGTCTAGAGCTTTTAAGAAAAGAGTCAAGCAAGGGAAGTTTACACCGGGGCAGCTGGTATTGAAGAAAATCTTTCCACATCAAGAGGAAGTCAAAGGAAAATTCTCGCCCAACTAGCAAGGTACGTACATGGTTCATCGGGTTCTAACCAGAGGAGCCCTCACTCTTGTAGAGATGGATGGAGATGTCTGGCCAAAGCCAATCAATTCAGATGCGGTGAAGTGATATTATGTGTAACATTTTAAGATTTCCTTTATGATATAATTTGAACTACGCCTGACCTGGTTTCCGTTTAAGAGGGGATACGTAGGTAGCCCTAAGGGTTCGGTCACAATTTAATAAAATTATCATCCTCCCCCCCCCCCCCCGCTATTGGAAACCAGGGCAGAATTTTAAAAAGGACCCTCAAAATTTCGGAGCAAGAGAGGTTGCAATATCTTGAACCGCATCGTGATCGTCGGATTATCTAAAAGAAAACTATTTTTGATTTTATATTTACATTATATTTTTTTCACTAAATCGTGCATGTCTATCAAATTGTTTTGTTCGACAATGCTATCCCCCGTGATACAGAACATCGAGCATGATGAGCAAAGGCCACACGAAAACGAACTAACATTCCCATTTTTACAAAACTCACAATTTTCTTTGGATGCAGGCACTTGATTCATAAAATCATCTATGCACTCATACTTTTTCAGGAATACTTCTCAAAATTATCACTATTTACATTTGCTATCCGTACATAACATCCTCATCAGCCACAACAATGCGATCAACTATCATCTATCAGCTAATAGAATTCATTACTATTTGCCTTTTTTCTGTATTGCATAAGGCTACTTTTCTGCCTTCTAAAACTAAGCTATATCTCCATCTACATTTCTCTACATTGCATATGGCTACTTTCTACCTTCCAAGGTTAAGCTCTACCTCCATCTACATTATCTACATTGCATAAGGCTACCTTTCGGCCTTTTGACACTAAGCGTTGTCTCCATTCTGCATTGTATAGGGTTACCTTTCTGCCTTCCGAGACTAAGCACTATCTCCATCTGCATTTCGCGCATATGGTTACTCATATGCCTTCCGAGGTTAACCTTTACCTCTATCCTGCATCATCTTTGCATTGCATAATGCTACTTTTCTTTGTTCCAAGGTTAAGCTCTACCTTCATCTGTATTATCTGCATTGCATTAGGCTACCTTTTGGCCTTTCGAGAATAAGCTCTGTCTCCATTTTGCATTTCATAAGGCTACCTTTGTGTCTTCCGAGACTAAGCACTGTCTCCATCTGTATTTTTTGCATAAGGCTACTTTTGTGCCGTCTGAGGTTAAGCTCTACTTCCATCCTGCAACATCTTTGCATTGCATAAGGCTACTCTTCTGCCTTCCGACACTAAGCACTGTCTCCGCCTGCATTTTTTGCATAAGGCTACTCTTCTTACTTCTAAGGCTAAGCTTTGTCTCCATCCTGCACGGCTGAAATATCACCACCTCTACTTTAAATTCTGCACTAGCTGAAATATCACCACTTCTTATCTTGCATGGCTGAAATATCACCATTTTATTTCTCTTCCATGGCTGAAATACCGCCACCTTTTATTTACGTCGAGCATCGGCTGAAATATCACCACCTTTTGCATCTTATGGGTTGAAAGATCGCCAAATTTTCCAAAGGCATCATGGTTTGGAGGAATCATATTCGTAGCTCGAGAACATCATTTCATAGCATGCGATTCCTTTATTGTACCTTCATGGCCCAGGACGTCATGGTCTGAGGACGTCATCCTAACCGTACAAAGACAACATTCATGGTTCAATGGGAACTTGCATCACGCTTAAATTTATGCACAATATACGTTTGCATTTCTCACTTGTAGGTATACCAGCTAGCAACTGTCGTCTCGGAATGAGCGATCCCCCTCCAGTTTCCGTTGCCTATTGGATTTCAATCATTTTCTCAGCATAAACATCGTGTCCGCGTTGCAAAGCCTCAATTGGCATACTCCATCAATGGATCCTGAACTACATATGGTCTGATTATTGTAAGACTAGTGATATGTAGTCAGCTCAGGAACTAGAGCTTGGTCAAAATTCTTTAAAAATTGCCTCTTTCGGCCAAAATTGGCCATCATGTCTTTACACAATAACTCTTTCATCCTTCTCGGGAAAAGAGAGGCAGTTGTTGATACCCAATTTTTTTCCTAGATATTTTTGTACTCAAAATACTATCAAAATAACATATATATATGCATATATGAGCATACCCAAGTATTTTGGTATTTATTCAAAATTTTAAATATTTTTAAAACTCATTTATGGTCTATTTTAAGGCTACGAAATTCGATAATTATTTCCAAAATTATCATTTTTATGATTAATTAATTGTATTCTCATATTTACACCAGAATATAATTAAGGTGACTTTGGTATATTTTTACAAATTTTCTTTCATTTTTTAAAACTAAATTGCATAATTGTAATAATAGCCTATCTTTCGATTAATAGTATTTTGTAATTGCAAATTAGTTCTGGTATTTTATAATTAATATGTATGTATTATTAGTTGAATCAATTCTTTTAATTTCTTTTAAAAATCTATTTCACTATTTTAATTTTTTTAAAAAAAGGAAAAGTGGCTATTTAAATGCTAGATAGATTTATTACAAAATAAAGCCTGAATTCAACCCCCAAATCCCCTAACCCATATCCTAAATTCCAGACCCATACCCAATTCAAATACCCGGTCCATCTCTTATCTAATCTGAGTCGTTGATCAAATGAGATCAACGGCCTAGATCTTATTTCCTAAATTAAAAACTAAATGACCTCCCCCCCCCCCCCCGACCCCTCACTTCATAGACGGTCTCTCTCTCCTTATGCTAACGTTTTCTATCCCTTCTCTATATAACCTTCTAATTCTCTCTCATCTCCGATGAAGCCATCGCCTCTCCGGCCACCTCCAGCCTCACCTCTCTCTACCATTGGCCGCCGTGAAACATTGTCTCGTTGATTCCCTCTATCTTCGAGACTCCAGAAGCCTCCACCATATAAGATGATCATCAAAAGTTTTTCCTGGCTTTTCTCCGTTCTTTCTCCGATGGGTTATGGTCCGGCGATGCTACGAGCTTCATTATTATCGAGTTTCACAGCCAGGTTCCTTACCTCTCACTGTTCTATCACGAAACCCTAATTTCTACTTAAAACTCTTAATCTTTGTCTTTTAAAAATGAGTTTTAACTTATTCTCTTATGTTTTACACAAATCTCTGCTCGATTTCCTCGATTGTTCAAGTTTTCAACATTTTGTTCTTCTATTAAATCTCAGCTTTCTGAACCTCTTTCGAAAACGTTATATCTTCTGATATTATATGTTTGTGTTAGTATTTCTTCTTTTTTGTGTAATTTTTTGGATTATTTCCCAATTTCTATGCGTTAACTTGTCCTAACGTTCCACTGATTCTGTGATTTCTTACTTAGGGTTCTTGGTTTTGTGCCTATTATTTTTTAATAGGTCTAAATGTTTCTATTTATTAACTGTTCTGCCGATTTTTGTATCTCTTTGAATCTTTGATTTTCGTATATGATTTCTTTGGAGATTTTCCACTGATTTGAGCCACTTCATTATATGTGATGTTTGCCTTACTTAATGTTGATTCCCTGTGATTTTCAATCTTGTATGGGACTTCCTGAACTAATTATTTCCAAATCAGTCTGTTTATGTGCACAGTATATTTTTTATTTTTACTTTCCATACTTGTAATTATCTTGCATAGTCAGTCTTTCAAGCACCTTCCTTATTTGATGCATTTTTTGTACCATTTGAGCTGTGACTCCCTAATTGAAGGGAATCTGAGTTTGTAATTGATTCTAATCGGTATTCTTTCTATATTTACAATCATTCTATGTGTATTACCTTATGTTCCACTTAACTTGAGAGCTATAAGTACCCTACCCTCTCTTTAGAATAATACAACGAGAATTTAATGTTCTGAACACCCTCTTACACACATAAGCATATTTAGTGTTCTCTCTTGTTTTTCACCCCATCCTCTCTGACTACCTCTGTTAACTACTGATTACTCAGTCGGCGGAAAGCTAAGACTGAGTAATTTTGGACTGCTCTACTATTCTACTACTCTATACATTGCTATTTGCTTGGTCTGCATACTACTACTTTACATCCCTTCACTCTACTGCTCTATACCATCTCATCCTCGACTTGTATGCTCTCTATTTGATATATAGCTTCCAAAACAATATATTTTTATACATATTGCACTTTATCTTATTTCTTTTATGCTTTTACTTATGGTTCTGTTGTACTCATTGCAACTGATATGCATCTGTGTTAGTGACTATCCTTCTCTTAATTCAGCATGCCTACTGATTTTGCTTAATGCATGTTTTTTCCTAGCCCCAGTACACTATCAGCATGTATCTTGAACCCTTTTCTTTGGTTGAAAACCTGATGTGATTGCCTAAGTTAAGAAATGTTTGTTTTGATGTTTGTGTAATTGTATTTCCCCATATGAACTAAATGTTCCCCTGTCCGTTGTCCGCTGTCCCCTGCTTGTGTTTGTTTTCTAAGTTATGTTCTAGTCTGAGCTTTGTCTTACTCACCTTCTTACAAGAGTTATCTCTTTTATTATTTTCTTTCAAAACTATTTCTATATGGATCATTTTCCTAAACTATTTTCATATCAATCTCTTTAGCTCTATCTCACACTCTTCTGTTATTCTATTTCAAAATGGGTCCTATGTGGATCATTCTTTTGAAATACTATTTTCTTTCTCAACTAAACTCTATCTCACACTCTTCGGTTATTTTCTTTCAGAACTGTTTCTATATGGATCCTTTTTCCTAAATTGTTTTCAATTCAATTTCCTAAAACCTATGTCACACTCTCACTAATCCTAGAGTGTAAGTTTTATCCCCTTCGTGTAAGCATTGAGCTAGGTACCCTTGAGTACTCTTGGAACTTTGATGCACAAGGCTGGTAATTCTACTGCACTTGTTTAATATTTTGACAGTGTTTGTGTGCCGCTAATGGCCAAGGGTCTCAATATTCCCTTAGGGATCTTTGCCGCACTTAGACCATGGCAAAGGTTGTGAAACTCGAAAGAAGTGAGGTTGGAAGATTAGGCCTAGTTGAAAGCTCCCTTTTTTCTTTTACTTATTTAATTTAGTTATCATGGTTTGTTGGCCCAAGTTTAGTTGACGTTTCGAAGATTGACAAATGAACTCAAGGAAGGACCTGGTCCATCTTTAGAGACACAGTTAGTCATAACCATTGCACATGAAAGGCACGTGAGGAAGATATGTATTGAAGATTAAGCAGCAAATATCTTCTAAACGAAATCGAAAAGATTGCATTGAGTTCTAAGGAGGACATTCTCCTTATAATAAGAGAACACAATCCTAAGCTAGGATAAGGATGGGAGTTTGTATTGGGTAAGGACTCAAATCAAATAAGGATAAGCATTAGAGTCTCAATCAAACTCTAACTGCTAATCTATTAAATAACCAAGTTGTTCTCTTTTACAGGTAATGCACATGCGTAGAAGTTAAGCATATTTGGGAGTAAAAAGAGCAAGTCTGATTTGCAAGCAACATATGCAAGATATAAGTGTGCACGTCTACATGAACTAAGATAGAAGAACCAGATTCATCATTGTGTTTATTCGAAGTCTAGTTCAATTGTAGTAGGTTTTCATATTGTACCTTTCAGCTTCCTTAGAAGCAATTGTCTTAGGTACTCTGAGTATTCAAGTTAGAGTTAACTTTAAAGTGTCGCAACAGTTGAGGCTGTGTGCCATACTGGGATTAGAGTTAATCCTTAGGTTTACAAAGAGTTTTGTAAATGCAGTTTTTTGGCTCAGTGATTTTAGTGGAGTTTGGGAAAATCCTACTGAGTAGTAGGTCGTGGGTTGTTTTTTAACATTTTGAGTCAGGTGTTTTACACTTAAAAATCTCTGTGCATTTACTTTCAGTATTTATTATTCCGCAAATTGTTGTAGTTAGAACACTTAGAAGAACCAGGTTCTTCTAACGCAAAAATTAGGTACCACACAAATCATCTCTCCCCCCTCTCTTGTGTGGTATTGACGTTTATAACATCAATCTGTATTGGAGCAGGTTATCCTTGAAGAGGTTAACACCTTAGGAAAAGATCAACATGAGTGCACCACCTGGGAACTGGGAAGGGCAATCCACTGCCAAGCCTCCTCTCTTCAATGGCCTCTACTACTCCTGGTGGAAAAACAAAATGAGGGACCATATCATGGGCGAAGAGTGTGAGCTTTGGGATATCATCACTGATGGTCCTTTAGCCATAACCAAGAAGAATGCTGAAGGATTGGATGTTCTAATGACAAGAGCAGATTATACTGTTGAAGATCTAAGGAAATGGGAGAAAAATGCAAAAGCCAAGAAATGGCTAGTGTGTGGACTTGGTCCTGATGAGTACAGCAGGATTCAAGGCGGTGCTACTGCCAAGGAGATTTGGGACACTTTACAAGTGGCTCATGAAGGAACACCTCAGGTGAAGAGGTCAAGAGGAACGCTGTTGTATTCTCAATATGAGAATTTTACTATGAAGGACAGAGAAACTATCCAAGAGATGTATACCAGGTTCACTACACTAACAAATGAATTTGAGTCTCTTGGAAGGATTATCCTGGAAGAAGACAAGGTGGAGAAGATTCTAACTAGAGTTCTGCCAATCTCTTGGGAAAGCAAAATAATTGTTTTTCAAGAATCCAAAAACATTGCCACTTTAAAAATGAATGAACTGATTGGAAATCTTACTGCCCATGAATTGAGAAGGCAAATAATGAAGATGGACGCTCCAAAGAAATAAAGAAGTCTAGCTCTTAGAATCTCAGAAGGATCAGATCTTGAAGATGATGAAATGACTATGATAACCAGAGATTTCAAGAAATATCTTATGAGAGGAAAGGATCCTTCAAAAGGTACAACATTCAACAAACCTAGGGCTCCTGAGAAACAAACCAATGAGGGCTGTTACAAGTGTGGGAAGACTGATCGCCACATCAGAAACTGCCCTCAATGGGAGGTGGAATGGAAGAAAGAAAGAGAGGATAGAAGAAACAGGAAGAAAGAACAGGTTCAACCAAGAAGAACCAAAGAATCAACTAAAGTTATGGTTGCTGCATGGGGAGAAACATCAGATGAGGACCCAGAAAATGAAGCTGAAGATGAGCAAGATCTTATGGCCATCGGAGAATCAGAAGACGAACAGGAAGTAAGTATTTTGCATCTTAACGAAAAGATTAAGCTCTTGTATAAAGAAAAATTGGTTGATCTACTGATGGACTTCATATATGAGTCTGAAATAATAAACAATGAGAAGGATGTTCTGCCTAGGGAATGTGTAATCCTAGAAGAAAAATGCAAAAGGTAAGAGTCTAGGGCTGACGAGAGTGACAACACAAATACTGAGTTGAAGAACTAGGTTCATCAACTTGAAAATAAGATCCTAGAACTTAAATCTGAAAATATTAAACTGAAATTAGGGACAGGAAAGAAAAATGCAGATCAATCATTTCTCACTCTAGAAGAAAATCTATGAAAATGGAAAGATGAACTGTATAAGAAAGATGAATTGATTAAAGCCCTAAAAGAAGATTTAGGAAAGGTAAAGCATGAACTAGACAGAACATGCAAATGGAACAAGGGTTCCAATTCACTCTCCTGGCTGCAAGAACATTATAGTAGCAATAAGAGAGGACTTGGATTTGGGACACAAGCTCCATAATGGGATCCTAAAAACAAGTACCTCACACCTCCTGAGAATAAGATCTGCACACACTGTGGTATGACTGGCCTTTACAAAGATGAATGTAATGCAAAAGAAAAGGACAGTCCAAAGAACAAAGCCTTTGTTCAAGAAAAGCATAAACTGCTTGGTTGCGCAAAGAAAAATATAATTCATCCTTTTGCCAATAGAAAGGGACCCAAACTAGTTTGGGTTCCTAAGACTAACCCATGATTTCTTTTTGCATGTCCAAGTGAAGAGGAGTAGTCAAATATGATACATGGATAGTGGCTGCTCAAAACATATGACAGGTAACAAGGACCAGTTCCTTTCACTTGAGAACCTAAAAGGAGGTAATGTCTCCTTTGGAAATGGAAAGAAAGGTGAGATCATTGGAGTTGGAAAGGTAGGAAAGACAGATTCTCATTCCATTGAGAATGTCTATTTTATATATGACTTAAAATATAGCCTGATAACTGTGTCACAGCTGTGTGACAGAGGTAACCTTGTGTCTTTCACTTCCACAAAATGTTTTGTGATTAGCCTTACTACTGAAAGATTGTTTTGCATGAAAGGAGAGATAACAATATACATTGTAGATTTGTCAACTCTCTCTGAAAATGAACTCACTTGCTTGAGCGTGTTAATTAATGATCCCCTCCTTTGGAAAAAAAAAACTTGGCCATGCCAGTCTAAACCAATTGAACAGATTAGTCTCCAAGGACGTGGTGATAGGGTTACCTAATATCAAGTTGAAGGAAGATGAAGTTTGTGAGGCATGTGCAAGGGGGAAGCGGGTAAGGTCATCCTTCAAACCTAAGAAAATGGTTAGTACATCTAAGACATTGGAACTAGTTCATATGGATCTTTGTGGTCCAATGAGAGCCATGAGCACAGGTGGTAAAAGATATGTAATAGTGCTTGTGGATGATTATTCTAGATTTACCTGGGTGTTGTTTCTAACTTCTAAAGATGAAGCATTTGAAATGTTCACTGCTTTTGTTAGAAAACCCTAGAAACAATTAGGAAATCAACTTGCATCCATTAGGTCTGATCAGGGAACTGAATTTGAAAATGCAAAGTTTGCTGAATTTTGTGATGAAAATGGAATACATCATAATTTCTTTGCCCCTAGGACTCATCAGCAAAATGTGGTAGTTGAGAGGAAGAACAGGACCCTTGAGGATATGACAAGGACCATGCTACTTTCTAGTAAAGTACCTCATAGCTTCTGGGCAGAGGCTATAAACACTGCTTGTTATATAAAAATAGATGCATGACCAGACCTCTTGTAGAGAAAACTCCCCATGAGTTACTTAAAGGGAGAAAATAAAATATATCCCATCTTAGGGCTTTTGGTTGCACGAGCTACATGCACAATAATGGCAAAGACTCCCTAAGTAAGTTTGATCCCAAAAGTGATTATACGACTAGGACTGATTTCCCATTTTCGTTGAAGGAGAAATTTTCAATTAATTTAAGATATAAATATTCTTTTAAGCATTTTAATTATTCATATTTATGATATTTCCATATTATAATTAACTGTTAAAATACAGAGCAAGTGTGTATGTGAACACCGCTATATCGGGGAAGTGGCTGAAAATTTTCATCATAAAACTCGCAAGCTATTGTCGAATACTTTCTCCGATGCTAGAAAGAAAAACAAGAAGCCTGACTGGTTACTTCAAAATTTATGGGATGATCTACAAAGGTAATGGCTTACTGTAATGTTCTTAGAGAGAGCGAAAAAGTAAAAAAAAACTGGGGCATCTGAGAAGGGAGGCTCCCTGCACACTGGAGGTGCGATCAGCCTAGGGACAATAAATAGAAGATTGGTACGTAATTGCTTAATTTATTTTAATTTTCAAAGTATATATATTTTGTTTAGTAACTAAATTACTTTATTTTTGGGAAAATAATTCGTGGCGTCTAATGAACCATGATGAGCTATTCAAGAAGATGCATATTGTAAAAAAGAAGAAAGAGACGGATCAAGAAAGGTGGGTTGAGGACCAGGCCTCGACAGTAAATGTAGGCTTTCCCTTTTCTTTAAGTATTTTAATTTACTTTTATATAAATTTTAAAATACTAATTTAATTTAAATTTTTAATTGGGGTCGCTACCAAACTAACGTGGAGGAATTCATCCGCACTCAGCCAGCTGGTAAATTGGGTGAGCCAACTCAACCTTCGTACGAGGATGCTGAAAGAAGAGCCTGATGGCGGTCAAAAATAGGGGAAGGTATATGAGCTTCCTACTAAAATGTTTCATAGCAATAAGTGTGGAATGCAAGTAATAGGAACTTCTCGCAAGCCGAGCAACATAATAGGGAGAGCCTCTCTCCTGTGAGAGATGCCGTGGTATAGCTCACATCCGAGCTAGAAGCGGCCAAAGAAAGAGCAAGGGTTAGAGATGCTTAATTCCTCGGCATGCAAGCTCGGATCAGAACTCTCCTATCTACTGGAGCATTTTCGTTACCCTGATCTCGTGAGTCATCGCTAAAGGCTCGACCCGCACGTGATCGTTCCTCCGGTCCACCCCGTGATCGTTCTTTCGTCTTCCATGTGATCGTCCTTCCCGTCCTCCGCAAGACCCTTCTCTATATTGTCTTGTAGATAAAAGTCATCAAATGATGATGATAATATTTAACAAAGCACTCGTTGACTTTTATATACTTTGAACAATACAAATATAAACCGTTTTGAACTAGTTGTAATAAGCTTTAACTTGGTTTTAGGTTTTTACGTTCAATTGAACTTTAGTTTGTTTGTTTGTATTAATTGATTCTTGTTGTTGTGTTGTTGTTGTTATCTTTTTTTATGTTCCTATTAGGTGTATGGTATGCTGGCAGGTTGTGTAGCTTCTAAAACAACCAAATTTAAAACCTAGAAAACCAACCAATGTTGGTCAGTTTCTAATAAAAAAATATTTCTGCAAATTACCAATCAAAGTTCATCGGTTTCTAAAAAAAATATTTCTTCAAATTATCGACCAAAGTTAATTGGTAATCATTAAAACCAAAAAAAAATTACCGAGCAAAATTGGTCGATTAATGAGCAAGGAATTCCCAAAATTCAACATTACCGACCAAAGTTTGTCGGTATTGTTAAATTTTAATTTTTTAAAATAACATATATTTTCGATTACCGACCAACTTTATTTGGTAAATTTTTTAAATTTGATAATTAATAAAAATCTTAAATATGTCAACCAACTTTGGTCGGTAAAATTAAATTAATAAAATATATTTCCTACCAAAGTTGGTCGGTAATGTTTTAAATTCTTTAGATGGTCATTTTAACATACCGACCAACCTTGATAGGTATGTTAAAACGACCATCAAAATAATGACCAAGTATATTTGGATGGATTTTGGTCGGTAAATTAGTCATAACCGATCAATGTTTGGTCCGTGTTACGCATTTATTGTTGGTATTTATCGAATTTCTATTAGTGTGATTAGATGATCAAAATATGTCTACGCATTTTATTATTTCCGTTAAATTCTTCTAAGGTTTATGTCATTCTTGTCTACCTCGTAAATAGTCTTCGATGATGTATCACTACAGAAACATCATATCGAATGAACATTATAACGATAAAAATTGCCCGGTCCCTTGCACGAACAAGAATATATGCCTTCATCTGTTGAGGATAATTGATTCATCGTACAACTTCAAATGAAGAAGAATGTGGAGCAGTAGCGAAGTCAGGAATTTCATTAAGAATGTTCATGGTTTAATATACATATATAAAAAATAATTTTTGATTTATATATATAATATAATATCTTATACATGATATAATATTTTAATAAAGTTAGGGTATTCAATCGACCTCCCTTTATTACGTAGCTACACCACTAATGCCAACACGTGGTTAATTATCTTGAGCAGAGGGAATTCCCTATAAATAGTATGCCTTAGATGAGTCATTGGCATCATTAATCAGAAAGCCCAAGGAGAAAGGAAGAGAGGCCTTGTACGAAGATAAGAACCTGCTTTGGTAGCCAAGGATGACTTGCCCAAAATCTCTTACGTAGGATTATTTGATCTCTATATCCTTAAAAATGGATTTTAGGTGTCATTCTTGGCTAATCTGAGCGGCTTTTATCTATCATACGAGATCTTATCTTCCACATAAATTGGTGCAAAGTTTGTATTAGACTATTGAATTCTAACTTAGTTTTTCTTTTTACACCAAATTATTATGTGCCTATTTTCCATTTTTCACAGTCAAAGTCATAGGATGAGGAAGAGAGGTCTTATACGAAGATAAAGAGCCTGCTTTGATAGCCAAGGATGAGTGGCCCAATTTCACATTCAGGATTATATATGATGGCATAAAAATGCGCAGGACATAGTTTAGCGAAGCTCCTTAGTGGTGTTTGGGCGGTCATCTGAGGCTATCGAAAAAGGCTATTTTTCATCATACAAGACCTCATCTTTCATGCATATACGTCCGACCCCATATTGAAGAAATTCAATCTCATGACAAACACGAAAGATGATAACCAGGATGTAAAGTAGCAATGAACCTTCTATAGCAAATCACATCGATGATCGATCTCACTGAATCCGAAAATAATTCATTAAAGTTGCATTAGATACAATTAAATTTGAGATAATTATTCCCTCATATATGCACCTCCCAGGTAATCTGCTCCCCTTGTCTCTCTCCACTTTACTCATAAATCCAGCGTGCGTGATTATTGTGGTGGTATTCTTTCCTTTTATCCTCTTAAAACTGTTTCTTAAAATATTATTCCGACCACTTATATCCAACATGAAGAAAGAACTATTAATTTTACGTGAACTTTGCGAATTAGGACAGATATGCCCGTCGTTAATAGTTTGGCACATATATGCCCAATCCGTCCAATATTTGGTAATTCATGCCCTTAGTTCAACCACTACTTTGTCTTTCTTAAATAGTTAATAATCGGACCCAATCAAAATATGCCAACCCGATCCGTTAGGATCCGACCCACTTTTAATATATTATTTTTGTTTGATTGAGAAACTGTGTGATAATCATATTTAATTATTTGAGGAATTTGATACTCGATTTTTTTTTTAATACATCATTTCGGAAAGTAATCCTACTAAAAGTAGTAAATGATATTTATTTTATTATTTTAATAATATAATATTAGAATTAGTTTTTTTCTTTCTTCAATCATTTTACCATTTATTTTTATTTTTTTCACAATTTATTTGTATTTTTCATCAATTTGTTTTTATTAATTAATTATTTCATAAATAAAAACACAAGTTTAAAGTTGTTGACGCTAAACCAGAGAGCAAGAACTTACAAATATGTCATGCTTTCGAGCCTCTAAAAGGCATGTGGAATCGTTCCTTAATCATTGTAAATTTTCATTACTTAATAACCATCATATACTCTATTTAACCTTTTCTTTGTTCTGTAAGGAATCGATCTTGACAAAAAGCTGCTTGCTTTAATTCATTGAGGAATTCCTGATTATATACAAGTTATGCATTCTATAGTTTAGAGTTGTATTAGCTATATAAGATTAGGAGATAAAATAGAGAGAGATACGTATCTATCTTTGCGATGATCTGAAAAGTTATCTTATGTTTTTGAACCTAATTATGCGCTTTGAAGCTTTAAATATCTTATTTTATTCTTCTCAATTTGCGTGCGCAATCCAGACGTGTTTCTGGAAAGCTTATATGTTAAAATTGAGAAAATATATAATTTTGCTTTGAAAACCATTTGAGTTGACTCTAGTCGACATTTCTAGCAAACGAACCCTCATTCATGTTTTGATGGTCCCGGTGGGTCCGTATCATAATTTGAAACTTGGTCGTATACTCATAATCAAAATCGGAAGTCCCTAGCACGAGTTATCCGACTTTGTTGAACTTTGAAAGTTAAAAGCTTAATGAATTTGAAATGTTAGATCAATAGTTGACTTTTTAGATATCTGGTCTATATTTTGATTCCGAAATTTGGTATAGATCTAATACCATATTTATGACTTGTCTGTGAAATTTGATGAGAAACAGAGTTGATTTGACATAATTCGGATGCCCGGTTGTGAATAATAAAAGTTTCAAAATTTTCGCAAAAATGTCATTTGATTTGGTGTTCAATTCATAGTTCTAGTTGTTATTTCTACGATTTGATCGCGCGCGAGCAAGTTAGTATAATATTTTAGACTTGTGTGCATATTTAGTTTGGAGTTCCGAAGGCACGTGTGAGTTTCAAATAGACTACTGAGTGAAAATTGGACATAGAATATTGATGTTGTTCTTCAGTGTTTGTCGCAGGCCTCAGACCTCGCAATTGCGTGGTCAAACTTTGCATTTGCGACCACTGTTGGATTCACATTTGCGGGCTATTCATCGCATTGGGGGTGCTAGAGTTTTCAATTGCGAACAAAACTTTGCACTTGTGAAGTGGGACAGGAGGAGGCAGTGATCGCAAATGCGATCAAATAGTCGCAGTTGCATAGTTCATGGTTCGCAATAGCAAATATTTCTTCGCATTTGCGTGGAAAGCATAGCTGTGGAGGTCTTCACATTTGTGATAGATTCTTTGCATTCTTTGAGGTCTCACTCAGATACTTATTATATAAACTTAAAGCATGAAACAACTTAATACACTTGAAGTTGCATAGATTGTGATCATTGAGTGAGCGAATAAAGTCTTATGTTGGTGCTGAAAAGAAAATAATGCTATACATAGTATATAGAAAATATTTTTAATGATGTGAGGTATCTTGTGGAACACTCTGCGGTTGCGCATCTGCGCAAACTCGTCCACTTCTGTGGAAAGGCCTCCCAAGTACTTGTCCGTTTTTAGTATCACTCTTTCGCAATAGCGCCTCTGCTTCTGCGGCGTTCACGTTGCATATGCGACCACTGGCCATTTCCCTCATCCCCTCATCTGCGCCCAATAGCTCTCATCTGCGCTCAATTGTGTGCAACTGCTGTTACACCAGAACTGATGCCTTCATTCATTATCCCAAATCCAAATTTGATTTTTTAACCATCCAGAATCCTCCCGAGGCACCCGGGACCTCAACCAATTATACCAACAAGAACAAAAACATCATACGAACTTAGTCGGGCCCTCAAATCATATTAAGCAACAACAAAAACACGGTTCACACTATAATTCAATCTTAATAAACTTGAAACTTCAAACTACTACAATAGATTCTGAAACCTATCAAATCACGTTTGAGTGACCTCAATTTTTTCAACACAAATCATATTCGACATTAGGGACCTACTCCAACTTTCAGAATCGAAATCCGACCCCGATATCAAAAAATGCATTTCCAATCAAACTTTTAAAAAAAGTCAACTTTGGCCATTTCAAGCCTAATTCAGCTATAGGCATCCAAAATACAATTTGGACACGCATCTAAGTCCAACAATACCAAACGGGGCTAACATAACCGATGAAACACAATTCTGGAGTCGTCTTCACACAACTTTAACTACGCTCAAAATTCTAGAACTTAAGCTTTCGTCTTAGGGATTAAGTATCCCAAAGATACGGAGAAGCAGTAAATAAGGGATCGAGGCTATTACTCTCAAAACGGACGGCTGGATCGTTACATCTATCTTTCTAGATAGTGTGCCAGACCATGCTATTGCATAAATGCTCATGTACTTGATGACCCTCGGATTTTTCGGAGGATATTGAATTGCGACGTAGTATTTCCGTATCAATGTTTATGAGATGGTACGCTTAAGCTTATTGTGATATATTTTCAAACTTAAAGAATTGTGTGATTTATTGTGATTATCAGATTGCTTAGTATTGCGATAGGTGTCATCACGACACATGAGTTTTGGATCGTAACAACTAGGTGCCAAAATCTTTTAAATTAGACATTTTAGTTTATGTGGAGTATTAAAAATGATAACTCGAGGACATGAAAAGCAAAAGGATGGTATTCATCACCGGATGATTAATTTGCAATTAAATATTGAAAAAATCTCACTGGCGTTGTTGTTAATAAAAAACTAGATATGGTTACTCATGCTGTTTGATTAATTTACTGTTTAACATATGGTTCAAAAAGTACTTTATGTCTCCTATAAACAAAATATCTCGTGGAAATGTCTCTATAAGCCACAAACAATTGGACCAGCTACTTGTCAACAATGTTTACAATATTTGTAGAGAGTATTGTGTTTGCAGACCTTATATTTACCCTAAAATAAAAAAATTATTTTCAAATAGACCATCGACATCTTTTCCTCCAAGAATTTCCTACCTTATTTTTGAGAAGACTCAAACTCACAAACTCTTAATTGTAAGCGAAGATTACTTACCATCAAAGTATTTCTCGTGTCTAAAGAATATTTATTTACTGCTAGTGGTAAACAAGAATAGTGCACATTTTCTTTAACTACATTATTTTCTTCTAGTTACAATACCAACTACCACACCATCATCACATGGGTCTAGGTTTTGTGCTTCAAGATTTGGGAAGTCAGATATTGGATAGGACAATTAGATTTCCACAAAAAGATATGCTTTATTTGGTCAGTTGACTTGTTTTTCCTTGGTACCCTTTTGATCACCAGTGATTTGTTTTTTTGACTCGTGCCGTCATGTCATCATGTCATCCAACCATAGATCGGAGGCAGCTAAACCCCAAGGCTACTAAAGCAAATGCTTTAAGCCCCCTATATTTAAAGGCCCTATTTTTTAAATATTTTTAGGTTTATTTATTTATTTTTCTTTTAACAATTTAAGTATTTAATGGAAAAGTTATAATTTTGATGTGTAAAAAGAAACAACTTTACTTTTATCATTAGTGGATGTCAGGACTAGGTATATGAATATTTGCCCGTTGCTTTTACTTTTTTGCCTTTCTAGGAGTGACTTCTCTTTTTGTTTCTTTATACTATTTATTTATATTTATTTACAACTACCCTTCTTCATCTGCATCTATCTACCTTCTTCTTTGTTCTTTAATTCTTTTTTTGTTAATTTCTAAAAAGCTTTATAATAATTCTCTATTTCTTACTTCTTCTCAAAAGAATTACAAGAATCTTGTGATCATTCTTTGTGAAATAAAATAAAAGTTAGTAAGTACAAATTTTTTTACAATATGATATGACTGTCATTGCAATCTCATAAGACTCATATTTTTTTTCAGGTTTTCAAGTACAAAAGCATTAACAAGTTATATGGGGGTTAACTCATTAATTGAATCAGGTTCTATTGTTCTAATCTTTTGTTATTTTTTAAAATCTAAATTCTGTCATTTTTATATTTTTACTTCATAGATATACTGTAGTTTTTGTTATTTACTAGAGTATAAATATGTCTATTAGAAAATATGATTCAGGTTATGCAAAACTTCAAAAAAAAGAAGAATTGAAACTTCAATACAGTCCCAAAAAGGAGCACTTGATAATTTTTTATCAAGTAATAAAAATTCTAAACTAGAAAATATGGGAGAATGTTCTTTGAATGAGCAAGTTACTAATCTAGTTGAGTTAGACGATAATAAAATCCAAGAAAAAGAAGAAGCTAGTGAGAAATCTGACATAGATCCTCAAAAAAATCAAAAACTTTTAAATGAATTGAATACTTGCATTCCTATAAATATGTATGATCCTAATCAATGAACTAATATAGATTCAAAAAGCTAAAAATATAATCTTTAAATAAAAAGAATATATTATAATTTTTTTTAGAAGAACTTAAGGTCCCTAATTACAGTTTGGCTTTAGGCCCCAAACTCTGTTGAGCCGCCTCTGCCATAGACCCCTAACTTCAATAGTGTTGGTGTCAGAAGAATCAAAGCCTTGATAGGTTGATTTAGCCTTCAAAATTTCTGCACAAAATCTCAGCTTTTACTATCATGCACACAGTAAACAAAGATATTATATAATAAAAGCATTCATTATTTACACTTCCATCAAGTGATCGATATATATAGATCCCCAGATGTATTTGTAGGGCAGACCCGGTCTTATATTAATGGAACGAATACAAGTTGTTGCTTTGGCGGAGGGGTTCAGATGGCGTTAATCCGAACCCCCTTCGCCGAAAAATTACACTATATATATAAGATAAAATTTATTGTTATAAACTAAAGCAAAAGACAAGAACAATAGAACAAGAACAATAGCAATAGAGAGAAGAGTAGAGAGAGTTCTTCTTATTGAGTTGAGAGGGGTAAATTACAATGGTAGAGAGCACCTCTATTTATAGGGAGGAGGAAGATCTTGCTACCAATAATAGGACTCTAAAATCTCTCTAACTAAGTACATTAAAGACATTCACCTTAAATAGAAGTGTAAGAATCTTCTATTTCATAACACTCCCCCTTAAATGTCTATTCAATGATGTGCCTCATAAAACCTTAAAACCAAAACCCAATGGGAAAAATTAAAGTAAGGAAAAAGAGTACACATGTTTGAATATGCGCCTATTGGTTGCCTCGTTAAAAACCTTGCAAGGAAAACCCAGTGAGACAAAACCTTGTAAGGGAAAAAGAGTGCAACGCGCATTGACTCCCCCTAATGAGTACATCAATTTAAATCCTTGAGCATTTGCATCCCAATCTTGTGCATCATCTTCAAAACGATCTTTAATAGAGATTTGACCAATTAACCATATTGACTTGAATAAGTATTCCGCACCTTGAAATCATCATTCTTGATAGATATAAACATCTTCATATAATGTCGTGGAATAGCTCTTCAATATCTCCATAGATGCATTCTCAATGCCATCATGCTTATAGTTATAGCAAGATACATATGTACACAAATTGTACTAATGATGCGGTACTTCAGGACCAAGAATTGCATATGCTTCAAGCAACTTAAATCTTTCAAGTTAAGTCATATAAGTCGCATAATAGACTTTAGCTGCATATCAAGCTTTCATTAGTGATACTAAACAAATAAGATATCGAAAACTGACTATACATACCTTTGACTTTATACTTTCAAGCATTTGAACTATAGGTTCAAAACTTCATGTCTTTCATATGGAATCAATTCTTCTTGAATTGTATCTCTTCCATTTAGTTACTTTCTTTGAGTCAGCAAATGCGTATAGCATGCTTTGCAATATGTTGCAATTGAATTATCCCTTTTATGAACTTCAGGTTCATATCATGATGTTCGGAGATATACATATACAAATGATAATTCATCCCATGTAACACTTTCTCAAGTGTTTATCATGTCTCCCCCTCATGTTAGTAAAGCTAACATGTTTCCTCAACTTTGGGAAATCATCTTTGTGCATTATGTCAATATACATAGCACCTTAATAATAAGATGAAATTATTTGGTTCCTGACCCTGAACCACTTTTGAGGGGAGAATATACTCTTGTATACAACTTATATCAAACTGATATATACAACTTCGTTCTCATAAGGAACAGTTTAGCTATTAAGTGTAAGCACTCAATAATTATCTTGCTAAACCAACTTTGATATAAACCAATTTATCAAGATGAACTGTCTTGAGTAGAGAATCTGGAAACTATGCTCGAAGTTAGATTACTGAGCGATTTACCCCGCAAGCACCGGCCAGGCTGCGGGTCAATAACAATTGCGCATGTAACCATTCCATAGATGCATCATATGTGGTATACATGGCAGGTGAATGGGCCCATATTCACCTTTCATATTTCCAGAATTTATGGGCTTCAACCCGAACTCTTTAGTTGGTCATTTCATTACTGAGAACAAGAACTTCTAGTTCTTTGATTTTCACCTATGTGAATTTGCACATCATACTTCAAATGAGATGGCTAACACGAATGTCAACTGAATAAATTATCAATATTGGTAAACTTCAAATTTACACCATGACATGTGCACTTATCAATAAACTTCGGGTTTATTATGACATGGGTTTTATACCAATAGATATCCACTTTATTGTGGCATTCTTTCGTTTGTGTAGTACAAACTGGAGAACAAAGCGGGTAGCTTTTCATATACAAATTACCCCGCTACAAGTTGTAGTAATAGGAGAATCAAAGCCTTCCTTTATTTATAGTCTCAATATAATCAATCGCTTTCGCGTGTACTTTGGAAACTGAATAAGTTTCTTTGAGACTTACTACAGCACAATACTCAATTGTGTTTCTCCAACATAGTAATAATTGGCTCTTCGAGAGCTCTCAATTAATTTTGTACTACCACAGACTGAGGTTCGAGATCCTCACATTCTTGCATTCCGTATTTTCAAGAGTCTCAGGCTCAATAGATTCTTCGTGAATCTCGGAATTAATCAAATCATGAGCGTCCTCATGTGATTCTTTCATAGTGTCATTTAGATCGTTCTTTTTCCTCTTTCTAGGATTTCGATCTTTGGAACCTAATGGTCTGCCACGCTTCTGGCGTGCATTTGACTCATTGGATATGACACTAGATATTTGTCCAATAGGGACTTCAATACGGATCGGAACATTTTCCGCGTGAATGTGGGATTTCGTTATCCTCTTCAAGTCCGTAAATGCGTCAGGCATTTGATTTGCTATTCTTTGCAAATGGATAGTCTTTTGTACCTCTTTCTTTCAAATAGAGGTTTGTGGATCAAGATGAGATAATGATACATTTTTCCACAAAATTTCCCATTTGGTTTCACCGACTTCTCCCCCTAATTTTGGGAAAAGTGTCTCATCAAATCGACAGTCTGCAAATCGTGCAGTAAACAGGTCGCCTGTCAATGTTTCAAGGTAGCGAATGATGGAGGGCGAATCAAACCCAACATATATTCCTAACCTTCTTTGCGCACCCATTTTGGTGCGGGATGGCGGTGCTACAGGCACATATACGGCACATCCAAATATCCTTAAATGGGATATATTAGGTTCATGACCCAAAACCATTTGCAACGGGGAA
Organism: Nicotiana benthamiana; assembly: GCA_034376525.1. Lineage (NCBI taxonomy): Eukaryota > Viridiplantae > Streptophyta > Magnoliopsida > Solanales > Solanaceae > Nicotiana > Nicotiana benthamiana. Next base: position 36,244,196 of record CM067333.1, on the reverse strand, counting down.
TACTTGTGGTAATTCGTCGGCCTGAGACGAATTAGCATTGCTGCATGCAATATGGCATGACCCCACACCGAAGTGGGCAGCCTCGTTCTCATCAGTAATGGCCTTGCAATCAACTGCAAGCGCTTCATTAACGATTCTGCAAGACCGTTTTGAGTGTGAACATGGGCTACAGAATGTTCAACTTTTATCCCGATTGATAAGCAATAATCATTAAATGCTTGGGATGTAAACTCAGCAGCATTATCCAGTCTAATGGACTTGATTGGATTATCTGGAAAGTGTGCTCGTAGCCGAATGATTTGTGCCATTAACTTCGCAAACGCCAGGTTGCGAGATGACAACAGGCACACATGAGACCATCTACAGGATGTGTCTATCAAGACCATGAAATACCTAAACGACCCACTAGGTGGGTGAATATGTCCACAAATGTCCCCTTGTATACGTTCCAGAAACTGGGGTGACTCAGTCCCAACCTTTGTTGGGGATGGTCTGATAATCAGCTTGCCTTGATAACACGAAGTGCAAGGATATTCATTACTTGAAAGAATTTTGAAATTCTTTAACGGATGCCCATATGAGCTTTCTATAATCCGTCTCATCATGGTTGATCCTGGGTGTCCCAGTCGATCATGCCATAGTACAAATGTATTGGACTCAGTATTCTTTAGATTTACTGTTGAATGTGCCTCAATTGCACTAATTCTTGTCCAATACAAGCCACAAGATAAAGACGGGAATTTCTCAATAACCCTCTTTTGGCCGGAGACATTCTTTAAAGTGAGGACGAGATATTCAAGATTATCTTCATCCATTGTCTCAATATTGTAGCCATTCTGGCGTACGTCTTTAAAACTCAACAAGTTTCTCATAGACTTGGAGGAGAACATTGCATTCTCTATGATTAACGTCGTGCCATTGGGCAGAGTTACAATAGCTCTTCCGGAGCCTTCAATCAATTTACTACTTCCAGAGATTGTAGAAATGTTTGCCTTACACATATTCAGTTGAGAGAAATACTTCCTTTCTTTGAGTATTGTATGTGTAGTACATGAATCAACTAGGCAAATACTTTTACAGTTGGACGTTGATCCAAGTTCGCTTTGTGAGATATCCATATTTGATATCACATAGTTTAACATACAAAAGAAATACATAAATATAAGTATAAACAACTTCAATTCTTTTGTTTCGCGTTTAAACAGCGGTTTGGGAAGCAGTTATTTAGGATATTCGAATATTGTATTCTAATATTCGAATATAATGCCTTGCGGAAAAAATAATACTTTAATGCGAAAAATATTAGATATTCGAATATTTAAGCACATATTCTAATATCTTGCCAGATATTCGAATATAGGAATTCTGATATTCGAATATCTGGCCCAGATATGCGAATATCAGACTCTGATATTCGAATATCTGGCCTGGCGGAAAAAAAATTCGTTTTATTGCTAAATATTAGACGATCGACTAGTTTTTAGGTTAGTCGATTACCTCTACTGTACAATAAAAATATTTGAGCATATTGAAACATTCTAAAGGGCTAATACTAACATCATATCATGAATTAACTAATATGAGCTAATGCTAATGACTATTAATTTATTCATTGACTAATACAAGTAGAATCAAACAGCTCCATCTTCTTTCATCATGGTTCCATCACCGATTAGGTGGTCTATCTTTCCCTCGGGTTGCTCAAAGAAGTCTGCCACATCCAGGTGGGTGAAGTCAAAGTTGTCGTCAGAGACAAAATTTGTTTCAGGGCGTTTTCTCTTTCGAGATGCTTGATAAAGGTCAACCAAGTGTCTTGGTATACGGCAAGTCCTAGACCAGTGCCCATTTCCACCGCAACGATAACATATAGTTTCTGAACTATTTGCCTTAGGATCTTCTAGATCCCGTTTCTGCTTTCGGTGGTTATCTCTCTTTGGGGGGTGACGGACTTCTTTGGAATTTCTTCCTTGTCCACGTCCTTGGCTTTGACCCCGTTTATGACCGTGATCATGGTCCCTTTTATGTTTGGCATAATGCGAGTGCACCATATCTGCTTCAGGCAGTGGTGTAGACCCAGTTGGTCTATTTTCGTGATTTCTCATGAGCAGATCATTATTTCGCTCAGCCACTAGTAAGAGAGAAATCAGTTCAGAGTACTTCGTAAAGCCTTTCTCTCGGTACTGTTGCTGCAGTACCATATTGGAGGCATGAAACGTTGTAAACGTTTTCTCAAGCATATCGTAATCGGAGATGTTATCTCCACATAGCTTCAGTTTAGAAGTAATTCGGAACATAGCAGAATTATATTCAGAAACGGACTTAAAGTCCTGTAGCCTCAGATGGGCCCAATCATATCGTGCTTGTGGCAGAGTGACCAACTTCAGGTTGTCATATCTCTCCTTTAAGCTGTTCCACAAAACGAGTGGATCCTTGACGGTGAGATATTCAATCTTCAAACCTTCGTCAAGGTGGTGGCGCAAGAAAATCAAGGCCTTCGCACAATCTTGGGTGGATGCTTTTTCTTTATCTTTGAGGGTGTCTCCGAGACCCATAGCATCTAGGTGGATTTCAGCATCCAACACCCATGTCATATAGTTCTTGCCCGAAATTTCAAGGGCAACGAACTTTCTTTTCATAATGTCAGACATACTCGAAAATTAAATTAGGAAGAGGGAAAATACCTTGGATTTTCGAGAATGATACTTGAGACGGTAGAGTCTCGTGCTGATAACGTGTTATAAACTAAAGCAAAAGACAAGAACAATAGAACAAGAACAATAGCAATAGAGAGAAGAGTAGAGAGAGTTCTTCTTATTGAGTTGAGAGGGGTGAATTACAATGGTAGAGAGCACCTCTATTTATAGGGAGGAGGAAGATCTTGCTACCAATAATAGGACTCTAAAATCTCTCTAACTAAGTACATTAAAGACATTCACCTTAAATAGAAGTGTAAGAATCTTCTATTTCATAACATTTTTTATATTTATATATTAAATTTTGAATCCCCTTAATAAAATCAAAAAGTATAATTTAATGGTCAAGAGGTTCAAAATATATATAAGGTCATAGGTTCAATTCCCAGTAGCTATAAAACCCCTTTCACAGAAATTCTGCATCCGCCACTAACTTGCTTAATCCTGACTGATTAATAATCAACATTTGTCTTTGGTCGTCTACACCCCATAAGAGCTGTCCATTACCCTGATAACGATGTATGCGCCCATGTTAGATATATATAAAATATATTTCTAAACAACTTTTTTAAACCGTATTCTACAGTTTTGTTATTTTTGTTCTTTTCCATAAATATTAAATTTAAGCTTAAAACAACTCAAGGGATGACGACAAGAAATCAAATCTGAGTGTCTTGTAGTTTCTGTCTTGTCGTTATGACACGGAGAATTATAGATGGCCATTTTCCAATAATCTGGATACCTGAGAAATGGGATTAATTGGAAAATGAACTTCTTGATGAAACATAAGGCTGTACGAATAACGGTTTCGAACCGGAATTGCAGTTCTGGCGGTTCCGCGGTTCTAAACGGTTCCGGTTATATAGTTTCGATTCCGCGGTTTCGGTTCCGCGGTTTCGGGCCGGTTCCACCCTTTAGAACCGTGGAACCGGAACCGCCAGAACCGGAACCGGGACGGAACCGGTTCAGGCGGTTCTAAACGGTTCCAAACGGTTCCGATTTTAAAAAAAATAAAAAATTAAATTCGGACCGTTGGCGGAACCGTTTGGAACTGTTTAGAACCGTTCCGGTTCTGGTTCCCAACGGCCATATTTTTAAAAAAAAAATTTTTTTTTTTTAAATTCTGAAAATCAGAACGTTGGTATTGTAGAAATAGCCGTTTGGCATTTTTAAAATTTAGCCATTTGACCCCTCAAATTTAATTTAACCCCAAACTTTATATAATTACACAATTTCCCATTTCTCAACTATAAATACCCCCTCATTCTTTCATTTTAATTCACCAATTCATCAATCTTACTCAATCTCTCTCAATCTCTCTCAAGCTCTCTTTCAATCTTTCTGTGCAAGTGCTTAATTTTTGTTGCAAATTCGTGAAACATTCTGAAGTTGTTGAATTGAAGTTTTCAAGTGTTCAATTACAACGATTGTCAATTTTCAAGAAGTTGTTCGTCAATCCGGTAAACTCGTTTCAACTCTTACGTGCTAAGAATATTTGTTCTGTGTTGATATTTTCCTTAATTATAATTAGTATGGCATTTTCATTGAAAAAAATATTCGGAAAATGTACATCTAAATCCGGTGAAAGTAGTAGCCAAAATCCTACCCCTCCCCCGGCTCCCAGACCTAGAAAAGATAAACAAGTTCAAACTAGTAGCCAACCTAGAAATACTAATGAAAACTTAGGAATACTTGATAGTGATCACCCGTGTTTTCAATTTAGCGATGTTAATTTTCTACATGATATAGCAGTCGGTGATAGAATAGATGATGATATTATGAATTTGCTTTATCCTAATGCACCAATATCAAAGGGAAATGAGGGTGATGATGATGACGAAACCCAACCTCCGGTAGATTTAGATGATACACCTACTAGTCCTGCTCCTAATGACCCAGAACACCCACCCGTACAAACTCCCACTTTTAGTAGACAACCTCGGAAACGTACAGAAACTTCATTAGTTTGGCATTTTTTTATTCAACTAAGAGATAAAGATAGGGCTAAATGCAAAACTTGTGGTAAAGAACTTGTTCATAGGTATACGGGTGATCGTAGCGGAACAGGTAGTTTAGTTAAACATATATATATATATATATATATATATATATATATATATATATATATATATATATATATATATATATATATATATATATATATATATATATATATATATATATATATATATATATACATCCTAGCGATAAGGTATTTTCAAATGAAGGCGGAACAAGAGGGGAAGTCAAGTCCTGATACTACAATTAACCAAAGTACTGGTTCTAACATGGTTCAACCAGGAATAAACACTGTCACCGGAGGTATATTGTACTACGATCCTAATAAGGATCGTGAAGAATTAGCTAAAATGATTACTGTTATGTGTTTACCTTATTCTTTTGCTTCTAATCCTGCTTGGATTCAATATATTAGACGAGTATTTAATCCTACATATAAAGGTTGGCCTCGCGCCACAGTTAAGGCCGACATTTATAAATATAAGCATGAATATGAACAGTACTTGCGCTATTTATTTACTCATATAAGTAATCGTATGTCTATTACAACTGATATTGGTAGAAGTGGAAATGATTGTGATTATCTAATCGTGACCAGTCATTGGATAGACGAAGACTGGACCATGCAAAAACGCATTATAGCATATAGAATAATTAATTCACGGCACACAGGTAAGTTTATTGCTAGCACTGTTTATGATGTTTGTAGATATTTTTGTTTTAGTGATAGAATAATGTCAATTTCCATGGATAACGCTAGTAGCAACACAACTGCAATAGGTATTTTAACTAGAAAACTTAATCCTGCTTTTACAAATATTTTCCATGTTAGATGTATATGCCATATTTATCATTTAATTGTTGAAGATGGTATGAGAATTTTAAACATAGAAATTGAAAAAGTTAAATTCGCTCTTAATTGGCTTTTTTATTCAAACCGTAGAAGTAGACTTAGAGAATATTATAAAAAATGTGACGAAAGTGGCCTTAGAGAAAGAAAGGTTCCTAAACCTTGTCCGACTAGGTGGAACTACATGTATGAAAGCTTAGTAGTGGCGTACGAATATAGAAACCCAATAACCGCTACTTATAATTCTAGGGATTGTGAGGATGAAGATAATGATATGCTAACTAATCAAGATTGGAATAACGTTAAGATTCTTTTAGATTTTTTAGAACATTTTAGTGTGGCTACAACTGCTTTATCTGGCCAATATTATCCTACAATTTCAAACTGTTTAGTATATATTGCCGCACTTGCTAATTTATTTGCTGATTTTAACGAGGGAGGGGAAATTTATGAAAATGCAATATTTGAAATGAAAAAGAAATTTAAAAAATATTTTTTTCCAATCCCTCCTATTTTTGGCGTGGCTGCTTTGTTAAACCCTACTATGAAAGCAGGAGGTCCTAACTTTTGGTATACTAGTATTTATCAATGTTTAGATCTTTCACCAGAAAAAATGGCTACACTATCTGATGCGAAAGCATCAATTACAGTGAATGCTCAAACTGTTTATAATGCTTATAAACAGGCCTTAGAGCATGCTAGGCCTAATATTCCAACTCCTACTTCGTCCACGTCACAATCGTCTAAAAGAGTTGCTGGCTTAACAGCTCTTAAATCGTGGACGGAGTTCAGGGGTACTCAAGGTGAGAATTTAGATGATATTTCCCATCTAAACAAACTTCAAGCTTATTTGTCGCAGGGGCTAGAGAATGATAATCCAGATGGATCTTTCGACCTTTTGGATTGGTGGAAGACAAGGGAAAAGCATTTTCCCGTTCTTGCAAGGATGGCTCGGGATGTTCTGTCCATTCAAGCGTCAACTGTTGCATCGGAGAGCGTATTTAGTCAAGCCAGACTACAAATAGGAGATCATAGAGCGTCGATGCGGGACAGCTTGGAAAAATCAGTGCTCTTCCGAGATTGGATCCGCTCTGAAAGAAGAAACTTTGGGCTAGCTGAATCTCAACCCGAAATAGATGAGTGCTATGAAGAAATGCTAGCAGAACTTGCTCAAGAATCATCTTCACCCGGAAGTGGTGATGAACAAGCTTCATTTCCACCACCGCCAACACAACCACCTCCAAACCTTGAAGGTTTTATGAGATTTGTTAGAAATAATACATAAATTATGATGTAACTTGTACATTGGCATGTCTTCTTTTAGTTTTTTTTCCATTTAATGGTGGTATTAGTACCATGTTGTGCTCATTCCATTGGGGGAAGGAAGACTAAGAAAGATATGCCATTTTGGTCAATAAATATGCTTTTTATCATATACTTGAATATATTTGTCTCAATATTTCTTTGTCTTTACTTCTATATCAATCCTTGAATATAAAATATTTATATAACATATGATATATAACATACAACACATAATACTATTAATACTAACTACTACACAATATACATTATTTATATACAATATATACTACTTTACTACAACATATACTACTTATATACAAAATATACACTACTTATTTTGAATATATACTAATTTCCAAACACAATATATGCTATAGTAACAACATAGTACACCATATAAAAATATATTCTACAATATACTAATCACTACTATACAAGATATTTAATTAAAAAAAAAAAGGTCGGAACCGCCGGGAACCGCCTGGAACCGCCAGACCCGCGGTTCCGGAACCGCCAGAACCGGAACCGGGTGGTTCCGGAACCGTATGGTTCCGGTTCCGGCTCCGAAACCGCCAGAACCGGGAACCGCCAGAACCGGAACCGTTTACCCAAATAGACCCAGAACCGGAACCGGATAGCAGAAAAAGAATCAGAATTCTAGGAAAAAAGAAAAGGACTAAGCATATGTATACACTGTGCTTAAAGAATTTTTACTCTATAGATGTATTTTTGTTTATTATAGCAAGTTATATATTTATTTTCTAAGTTACCAAATCGGGTAATTTGTAGACAGTTAACATATTATTGCAGTTAATAATATTACCATTATTGCACAGAAATTATACTGGAAAAAAGAAGGTTGGGTACTAATACTGATAAATGGGAAAAGAATAGAGACATATTTAATTGGCAGAATAAATAAAATAGTACCTGAATTTGTACCCAAATTTCTGTTACACAATTATTTATTACGGACAATCTTTTACACACCCAACCTTTTAAAAGTATGTCAAATACACACTACTTTTTTCTTGACCAATTTTTCAAAATATGTGTGATTTCACGCTCCAATCAGATAGTGACATGCGTCACTATTTTTTACTTGAAAAAATAAAACATTTAAATTACACTTATTCCCCTTAACCATCTTCTCAATTTCATATATTTCTCTTCTCCATGGGAGGTTGACACCAGACACCACAAAATATTCACATTTAATCACTTTCATATTATAAAGCAAAATTAGGAACTCAAGTACATTAATCACGAGTTTGTGAGGCTAGATTCAAATCTGACACAAGAAATATAATGCAAAACTCAAAACTCCATTAAAGTTGGTTATGGCCAAAACCATGGTTGCTCGATTCGTGGTATAGATTCAACCCCAGATTTATAAAATTCTCTTGATATAGATTTTTTTTAACTTTCTTTACCAATTTCTTTCAATGCTATTTTACATTATTGTTATTCTTAAAAGGGTGGACGTGGAAGATGGGGAAAATGGATGGGGAAGAAGACGAAAGAGGGAAAAGGGGGAACGGCAACAACAAACTAGTTATTTGTTTTCTATGGGAGAGGGAGAGAAGTTTTCTATGGTGAGATTTTGGAGAAAAAGAAAAGGGAATAATTTCTCCATTGTTGCAAGAGCCGGTTGTTTGTTTAAGTTCTTGACAAAGAATATAATGTTTTTAATTAAGAAATAAAAAATGGACATGTGTCAGTTACACATGAGAGTTCACAGATTTTTTTTTCCTATTTACTCGCCAAATTTGTGTGCAAAACATGCTCTTGCCATGTAATCAAAATAGTGTGTCACTAACACATTTTTAAAAGATTGAGTGTATAAATAATTGCCTGTAATCAACAAATGTGTAACAGGAATTTGGATACAAGTTCAGGTGCTATTTTATGTATTCCGCCTATTTAATTATGTAATGGATCAGGTCTGACCATGAAAGCATCCAACTCCATGCCGAAGTCATAGTACTTGGGGTTCAAAGAAGCAAGCTTTTACAACAACAACAACAACAATCCAATAATCTCATTTAGTGTGGTTTGGGGAGGGTAGTGTGTACGTAGACTTTATCCCTACCCTTAGGTAGAGAGACTGTTTCCAAATAGACCCCGGACATCCTTTCATCCAAGAACTTCTCACCTTGCTCTTGGGGAGACTCGAACTCACAACCTCTCGGTTGGAAGTGGGGGTTGCTTACCATCAGAGCAACCTCTCTTGTCTAAAAAGAAGCAAGGTTTTATTATATAAAAACTGAAACGTAGAAAACAAAATAATGTCGAAGTCAGATATATTTCTCGATTCTTTGATGTTTCCTATATATACACACACTAAAAATCAAATAAAAAGTAAATAATATTACACATGGTTTATTAATAGAAAATACGTAACATTTATACCTCAACTTGGTTTTGCAAGGACTGGACATAGTAATTAACTCATCTAACATGAGGGCATTCCCAGTTACCTGTTCCCAGTAAAGGCATTTTAGCCAATATAAAATGGAAAGACAAATGAAGACAGATTGCTAAAACTTGATCATCTTTTCACAACCAGGACCAAGAGCTTGCAGAATCGTCATCCTTTCACTTATTTTCTCTCTCTTCACCTGAGATCATGTCATAGATTAATTTGAATTCCGGATTCTCGGTTGGGTAATTTCTTTTACATAACTTTTATACACAATATTATAAAAGAATTTTTATATTATTTGGTCATTTTAAAAATAAACATTCACAATATGTGAGATTACTATTGAAATAAAACAGGTAATCTACTAGAATATGTTATAACATATGTTGCCTGAATTCTTGGAAATGCTAGTAAGATTATTAAAAAATATATTATTTTTAGATGATCCAACATGCATCCTACGTCATTTTCAAAGTATCCAAACAACAAGGTTTAAACACATAAATAATGTAAAGGTATAGATAAGTTCCATACTTAGGAGAATGTGGCTTTATATTTAAAGTTAAAATGGTAGCTAGAGATGAAATTGTAAGGTTAATTCTCTACCAGTTAACTAGCTAATTAAGGAAAGAAATAATTGTACCATTTCAGCAAGACTGTGATTGTCTGTTGCCTGGCCCTTCCTTGCTCTTACATGAATATATCAAGTAGGGGCCTCTAATTTCTTCTCCTCTTTCTCGTTTTCCTTTGTTTTTTTCTCTTTAGTATCTTTGGTTACATGAGTATTGCTTGTCCTTATGCTTTTCCCCATGATCACCCTTTCCTACATTCTTTGAAATGAGAATAAAAGAATGAAAGAGAAGAGATTCCAATCTTTAGAACTTGAGATATATGTAACAGAGTTAATTAATTACCTTAGATTGAGCAGAACTCATGGAAGAAGACCCTTCACTGTTTGTTTCTTTTCTTGTCCATTGAACTAATCGGTTCCCTATTTTCCCTTTTGTTTGTCACAGAATTAGGTTCATTATTATGGCAGCAGCTGCTTTGCTCTACAAAGTTAACAGGGAGCTGTTGGGGTTGGTAAAATTGAGAAATAAAATGGTGATCACTATTGTGTTAAAACACAAAATAAGAAAACTGTTAGAAGAATAAAAAACTGGAAAACAGTAAAGAATAAGAAATATTCTGAGCCCACAATTTGCTTGTGCGTCCTTAAGAAATTTTAACTCACTCACACGTTGCCAACGTAATGGATTAAATCCTCCCAGAATAAAATGGAATAGACCTTCCTGCAACAATGGCAATACAAACTGCAGGATACCAATGAACTCAAAGAACGGAGCAAAATCACACTTATGAATTTGAGAGAGAGACTGCGAATTAGAATGCAGTATTTTCAGAAAGAAGAAAGTTTTGTAATTTTTCAGTGTTTAAAAACGAAACCATGCCTCAGAATTTATAGGAAATTATTGGAAAAGGTGTGATGTTTGTTTTGGAAAAGGTGTTTGTTCAGAAGTTTACGCGTCCTGCCACGTTCCTACCGCGGTTACGCCAGGACCACGGCCAGAGTGGCCTTCAGACATAATCTGCAGCAGTGTTCTGGCGCGGTCCTACCGTGGTCACGCCCGGACAGCGGCTAACTAACTAACATTTAATAAATTATTAAATAGTTAATTAAAAAAATTTCAAAAATAATCTAATCGATTGGTGGACAAATCCAAATTCAAATTCAAATCCAAAGCCGAGCGGAGCGAGCGCCGCCGCCGCCTCGAGGGTTCATTCTCTTCAACTCCTTTCAAGAACTTTAAGAAGTGATTCTATATATATATATATATATATATATATATATATATATATATGCACACAAATTTAGTTGTCCCTCACCAATAAGGGACAAAGTTCAAGACCAAAGCTTACTTTATTAAAATTTTTATTTCCCTCCATTTTATTTTCCACCATTCCCAATTCACACTCTTAGACTTTAAAACCCAATGCTTAAAGTCTTTCAAGCCCAATGCTTTAAAGTCCAACAATTCTCACATGAATGGGAATGGCTGTAACAAGAATGATCATAGATGAAAGCTGTGTAATTTGCAAGGATTAATTGCAACTGGATAAGTAGGTTTCCCTTTGAACTTTGCTGTAACAAGAATGATCATAGATGAAAGCTGTATGATTTGCAAGTAAGGATTAATTGAATCTGGATAAGTAGGTTTCCCTTTGAACTTTCCGTAGTGAACATATGTCTGATATACTCGATCAATTGGTAGATTTGATATCTTTAAACTGTCCAACTTTAGTGTATACCTAGACAATCATATGTCACACAACAAACCCTTAACTATCTTTTGATTCTCATTGTTGTGTTCGTTTCAGCCATGAACATCACCTGGTTTCGTAAGTGCGTAGAGAATTGGCCTTACAGAATTCTCATTGAAGCGGCTTCCTCTTCACACTTACATTGGTGATTTCTTAAAGTGTAATCCTTTAGATTGATAATCTTTGATAAATACCACATCAAACTTAGGTAATTATTAAAGAACGTGTAAAGTTCTATCCTTGTTACTGAACATTGTCTTCATCACGAGAAGGGACCAAAGATTTTACTTTGACAATATTGAACCGGTCAATCACAACTTTGTTTGAGCTCCTTGAACCTAGATCTCGGAACGTCCAAAATTCTAGGTAGAGTTACCGCCATGTTGGATTGTCCTCAGCCATAGTCCCATTCCCTTACATGATTTCTCAACTCCATCTCTAGTTAAGCCTTTTGTAAGCGGATCCGCCATATTATCCTTTGATCTTACATAATCAATAGTGATAATTCTACTAGAAAGTAGTTTCCTAACAGTGTTATGTCTTCGTCGTATATGACGAGACTTTCCGTTATACATAACGCTCCATGTCCGTCCTATTGCAGCCTCACTATCACAATGTATGCAAATAGGAGCCAAAGGTTTTGGCTAGAACAGAATGTCTTCTAATAAATTTTAAAGTCATTCAGCTTCTTCACCGGATTTATCCAAAGCTATAAACTCTTATTCCATTGTAGAACGAGCGTTACACGTCTGTTTGGAAGACTTCCAAGATATTGCTCCTCCACCAACAGTAAAAACATATCCACGTGTGGACATTATTTCTGTTGAGCCGGTTATCCAATTTGCATCACCATATCCTTCGATAACCGCAGGATTTTTGTTGTAGTGCAAAGCGTAGTCTTCGGTGTACTCCAAATATCCCAGAACTCGTTTCGTTGCGACCCAGTGATGTTTGTTGGGATTACATGTGAATCGACTAAGTTTTCTTATTGCACAAGCTATATTAGGTCGTGTATAATTCATAATGTACATTAAGATTCCCAACACACGAACATACTCCAATTGAGACATACTTTCACCTTTATTCTTTATAAGATGATGATTAAGTCATTTGTATTTCTTGGACTTCTAAATTCCAAGTGTTTGAATTTTTGAAGTACCATTTTCAGGTCATGTGATTGAGACAAAGCTAGACCCTGAGAAGTCCTATGGATTTTAATTCCTAGAGTTACATCGGCAACTCCTAAGTCTTTCATATCAGACTTACTAGCAAGCATAAGCTTAGTAGCTTGAATGTCGACAATGACTTTGCTCATTATTAGCATATCATCAACATATAAGAAATTTGGCTCCATCCTGATTTTCAGCTCGTACGATCCTTTACCAGTCATAGTTGAAACCCGATAGGGACCTTCTTATGTCAGACCCTGCTTCCCAGTGTTGATTTTTAGAGTGCTCTGTGTCACTTCCCTCAAAATCAAGTATCCTACTTTAAAGTACCCGAGATTGGCCATCGAATTATAGTATTTTTCTATGTTTTGCTCTTATCCAATATCCTCACGTGCGCCAAGTTGCTGCATTCATCAAGAAGATCCAGCTTCACCAGCAATGCCTCATTATTTTCTTCTTCATTTGTTTGGGATATCCATAAGGTTGGTTCCCCTACTTCCAGTGGGATCAGAGTTTCCGCGTCGTATACGAGAGATAAAGGTGTCTCTCATGTGCTTGATTTTTCCATCGTTTTATACACCCATAGCACGCCCGATAACTGTTTGTGCCACTTACCTTTAGCAGCTCCTAACCTCTTTTTGAGGTTTTGAATAATCACCTTAATGGTTGACTTCCCTTGTCCATTAGTGCTCGGATGATATGGTGAAGATGTAATCCTCTTGATTTTTAGATCTTTAAGAAATTTTGTGACTTTGAAGCCTATAAACTGTGGTCCGTTATGGCAGGAAATTTCCTTCGATTTTTCGAATCGACAGATTATTTGTTCCCATAGGAAGTCAATCACTTCACTATCTTTGATCTTTTAGTAAAGACATGCCTCAAGCCATTTAGTAAAGTAATTGGTTAAAGTTAAAAGGAATATTACCTTTTGGGACCCGGTGGTAGCGGACGAACTATATTCATGCCTCATTTATGAATGGCTTTGGGAACAATGCCAAATGAAAGAGTTGCATCATTTGGTGCACCAACTGTGTATAGCGTTGAGACTTGTTTCATTTTTGAACGAGCATCTTTGCGTCTTGTTCCATCCAAGGCTGGTAGTTCCTATACTAACCATCTTTAGTACCAACTACTCCGCACCAGAATGGTTCCTGCAAATTCCTTCATGGACCTCTCTTATATTGTAGCCCTCCTCTAAGGCACCTAAACATCGGGCCAACAGGCCTTAGTATGATCTACTATACAATTGTCCTCTCATAAGGCAATAGCAAGTCACATTAGTGTAGTATCTGGAATGCCTTCATGTCTTCAGGCAACTTGCCATGCCAAAGATACTCGATGAACTCATTCCTTTTGTCCTAGAATAGGTTGGGTGTATTTACATTGCAATAGCCATCCACATCTAGTATCGAATGCAGAAGTTTAACGACAATAACAGAGTCAGATCCTTTAACCTCCGTAAAAGACCCCAATTAGCCAGTGCATCTTCTTTCACGTTCTCTTCTCTCGGAATATGTGTGATCGAACATTCTCTAAATCGTGTAAGTAATTCCTAAACATTATTCACATATTGTTGCATATGCCCCTCCTTTGTGTCAAAAATCCTATACATTTGGTTTACTACCAGTTGGGAATCATATTTGATCACTATGGCCTCGAATTCAAGTCCTCCGGACAGTTCGAGTCCTGAAATCAAAGCGTCATATTTGTCATTGTTAGTTAACGGAATAGTTTAATGGCCTGCCTCAGCGTTTCCCCCGAGGGCGTGATTAGAACCACCCCGAACCCGGACCCGTTCACATTAGAAGCTCCATTCGTCAACAAGGTCCAAACTTCTTATTCATTTCCGACACCAGCACCGCTTCTTTAGTAGCCAGGGGCAATAACCCGGGATTGATATCAACCACAAAGTACACTTGATTCTCTCTAGATCGAAAACATCAGTAGTTGGCGCTATGCTGACGGCATGGCGTTCATCTCATGTAACAATGACGTTTCAGGGATTATTTTATAGCCCATGTCGATGTCCACCACTTCAAATAAGGTGGTATTTGTTACCCCTTCGGCATTCGTTGACATAAAATCTCTCCTCGGGTTGTAACACTTGACAAGTTGAACCCCGCGAGGAGCTTTTTGCCATAATGATACTCCTGGTTAATTTTTCTTGTTCCGACACTCTCCATTAAATAATGTTGGTTGTGCTTCCTAGGTCAACCAAAATATGCTTAATCTTGAAATCTAAGACATTAAGAGAGATTACCATGGTATCATTATATGGAAGAAGCGCGTCTTCCTCCGTGTAGTTGATGTCGTCTTTGGAAACTT
Source organism: Nicotiana benthamiana (assembly GCA_034376525.1). NCBI lineage: Eukaryota > Viridiplantae > Streptophyta > Magnoliopsida > Solanales > Solanaceae > Nicotiana > Nicotiana benthamiana. The sequence continues at coordinate 36,229,088 of CM067333.1, read as the reverse complement.
CCTCGAGTCTCTTGATGTGTTTCACTGGTATCAATGTCTTCTTGGAAGCCGAGAAGGTTACAACCCTGATTTTATTCCCTCCAAAAATCATGTTGATAGTCAACCGGGGGGGTCTTCTCATATCTTCGGGGGTTCTATGATGTCCCATTGCCAGTCGTAAATATTGTTGGCTCAGCCGCTCAAGAATTTCCTGATATGGTTATTTTTCAACAACGTCTCCACCTCCTCACATAAATGCCGGCAGTCCCTAGTTCTTTGGCCGTGAGTCCCTGATATTCACACTATAAGTTAGGATTCTTCTACTGGGATCAAATTTGATTGTCTTTGGGATGCTTCTTTGATATTCCTCATCGCCAATACCAACTCCATTATGTTGATGTTAAAATTGTAATCTAACAACCTAGGATATATGGAATCACGGGTTCCAAATATATATTTTTCTTGCAACAATTTGTTATTTCAGCCACGATCAGTTCTTCTGTTGGGAAAGAACCTATCCGGGGACCAGAACCCTTTGTTGTGGCATCTTTTGATTCTATCGTATGGCAATAAGTGGCTTTTAGAAGATTATTTCTCTGCATGAAAATCACCTTTGAACTTACACTAGTTCTTGGCTCGGTCTCCCCCCCCCCCCCCCGGTTGATGTCAAGAACCTGAGTTGATCATCTTATATCCTTATTTTCGACTCATAGCGGTGATGAACATCTACCCATGTGGTCACTTGTAATTCAAGTAGGCTTTTCTTCAGCTTTTAGGAGGCGTCGGATCTCTTTGTATACAAACCCTTTGGGAACGCCTTCACTGCCCATTTATCTAGTACTTCCAGTAGCAGCATCCTCTTCTTTTTGGAATCTGATCATGAATTTCTGCAACAATTCGGACTCATATGTGCGATATTGAATATGTCCGCCTTCCTAGCTTGGACCTTTCTGGCCCTAGCATAGGCCTTAATGAATGAATTTGCAAGAATTTCAAAAGATTTAATTAAATGCTCGAGTAAGGGAGAATTTCATGTCAAGGTCCCCATCGTGAGGGTTTCTCCAAACTTTTTCAACAGAACTGATTCGATTTCATTTTAAGCTAAATCGTTCCTTTTAAAGCAGTTGTATAAGTTGTGATGTGCTCCTGAGGGTCTGAAGTCCAATCGTACTCTGGTATGTGCGGCATGTTGAACCTCTTCAAGATTAACTCCAATGTTGCGCTCGGTTTAAACGGGCAATTGAGTATATTGTTTTGAAGCTGCGCCTTTCAAAACTGGTGGTACACTCGGAATCTGATGCATTCAGGCATGACATTCGTTCGTCCATTTCCCTTGTGAACTCATAAGCTCGATTTTGAAGGGATCATCGCCGTTACCATTACCAAATCCGCTACTAGTCCTCTTGCTTCGTCAAAGACAACCTCACCCTTCAGGGTGTCGTTATCCACTCTTTGAGCCTTCTGATTTGTAGGAACGTCTGGAGGAACCGAACCCCGTCCATTTGCATTGTTAGAAGCTCCTGACAACTCCTGCTTCAATTCCGCCATGACTTGATTTTGCCTTGAGAGGTAGCCCGTGATGGCTTTCTGTTGCTCTCTTAGAAGCCTTACTATTTTCGCAACGTGTTCATCTTTCACGTCATCGGGAGTTGGCTCCCGTACATGTTAGAGTTATTGTCCTCCATGGACCGAGGTTGCCTCATCCCCCTCGTTATGGGTGTCGCTGATTGAATCCTCATGTTGAGGTAGATTTTCATGTCCTTCAATGTCGGGTACGATTTTGACATCACTAGCTGTTATTTTCAATTTTTTACTAAGGAAGAAAGAATCAAACAAGTTAGTAATAAATGCAAGGATAAACCCAATTACGCAAGTGTCTAAGCTCCACGGTGGACACCAAATTGTTTACCCATAAAATGATGTTGTTGAATTTGTTACGTGGTTTATAAATAAGCAAACTTATTTGATCCAAAAATGATAAATAAACGAGATTAAAAATAAGACTTAGCAGTTAAAATCAAAGAAAATGACAAGCTTGGCTCCGAGAGCAATGCCTCAGAGGAAAAAATAAGGACAATTATAAAGAGAAAATAAAGTTATTTTATTGAGGCTGAGAATGGAATATAGCATACGTTTTGCCAAGAATTTTATGTATTACAATGTAGTTCAGTCTACTATTTGTGGTCATACCTAGAGAAACAAGATCCTAGTATCAAGCCCCTCTTAAATGACAATAAAGAAGCCATTAAGAAATATATAACGGGAGATCATAAATGCAAATATTCTCTGCAATGGCTGCCCATTTATGCCGTGACATATTCTTTATTGAATGTTATCCGATAGAAAATATTCGATCTGCTCACATTGGTTATTCTCCCTTCGGGGTCTATCCAATGCCATCTGCAGTTGTGTTCTCGGTACGATTGTCACCATATTTACTTTCGACCTATATTTGGTTCCATGTATCATGTTACTATTCGATCATTTAATATAAATCAATTTTACCCTATACATCTATATAAAACGGGATTTTTATTATATTCATTGTCTACTTTATTTAGCAAGTATACATTGATATAAATTGACTGTGCATAGTTATAAGCATAATTTATATGGGTTATACATATATTATATATTCATTAATATTTTTATTTTAAACCATTAAGCAGAGAACTATTTAGTTTAATTCGTACGAGAACTTCAGTTGCTAGGTTTACCTTTGGAATCTTGCAATCTACACTCTTTTATGCTTTTTTTATCTAAAAATATGGCTAGTTCCAACTTATTATTTTTGTCGGCTAGGCCACCTCTTAGAATAATATACGAGGACAGACGAATGTTTTAAAATCCACCTCTTACCATACCTTTACGGTCACATAATTAAGGAAACGTCAGGTTATAAAACCTGAAAACTTCAAGTACCTGCCGAAGTATTGCCAACTTGATGAATAAATGTAAAAAATGATACTATCAATTAATCACTTTTAATGGTGTATTTATAACAGAATCACAATTTTCAATTTTTAATTAGCCAATTTGCTCATGAACTGCCGTTGGACTGAACTTCCGGACACTTGCCTGAAGATTGAAATATGGAGTTCGAATTCCGTTCCGTTCTTATACTCTAAGTTTCTATGGACAAATTCCCGGTCCATTATTATATTCTTTTGATCAGAATAAGCATCACAGTCACTCCTACTCTCTGCCACAATTTCCGTAGAATTCTTACGGAAACAAGAGATAAAACAAAAACAATGAAAGTAATTCATCATCAAGAATAGATTATTACGTCATAGAATTATGATTAGATGGATTAACGAATTGATTAACTTTATGCTATTGTCTTATATTTTCGTGGTTCTTATTATCCTATAACAGTTGAGAACAACTGGGTTCTTTACTAAAGCGATATTTGTACTAATATTTAAGTCGTGGTGATGTTTTAAATACTTTTCAAATAGTGGTTATAACTTCAAACAAACAATTAACAATAGCCTTTGAAGCGGCTACTGGTGCAAACCGTCCGAATAAACCAAGCAGAAAGCCCGTAATTGCCCGTTCCATAAAATATAGCGCAAAGTTTTCCCATATATGCAACTTTCTGGAGGTCTCTCTTGTGGTTGTGGATATTACTGATATCAGAAGTTTATCATTTTTACGAATTACGCAGAAGTTTTCAAGAGATAAATAGAATGATTATCACGTGAATTAACACATTATTGTATCATGATTACAAAATGCTTCTTCAGTAACCAGCCATCTTGAGGATAATTTATCCTCCCAACAAAATATCTGATCTTACTGCAAAGCTTCAATTACCAACAACAACTACTATTACTATCAGTATAGTCTCACAAAGTGCACGAAGTGGGGTCTAGGGAGGGTAATATGTAGACGGGCCTTACCCCTACTCGAAAGGGCAGAGAGGTTGTTTCCAATCGACCCTCGACTCAGTGAAGGAAAGGAAAAACAGAAACAAAAGAGCATTAGTAACTCCAGCATAAATAGCGTAAATGATTATCTAAACATAAGAAACATAAATAAAATAGCATGCAATAATATCAGACTGCACAGCTTCAATTAATGCACAAAATTTCCTACACTGTTAAACAAACTTTTTAGATGGAAAAACATTTCCATTTTCCCTCTGCCAGTTAATGAAAGAGATATTGAGTACTGGAGAAGATTTTTTATCATTAATTATTTCACATTTTCCTCTTCACTTGAGAAAACATGACGTGTATCTGGTATGACGAAAGTTATTATCCATGAAAAATATTTTCACAGAAAATGCTATCAAAAGTTTGGTCAGTGAACGAAAAAATATAATTTGAACAAAAGAAAAGAATATATGTTAGATGTTAGTAATGATATAAGCAAATGAGGGAATGCATTGATGAGATTCTTGAGTACTAAAGATTAGTGATAATCGATAAATGTTAGTTGAAGCAAGTAATATGAACTCTAAAAATTAAGATAGTAATAAGAAAATGACTTCTGCCCATAAATTGGGAACTTCATTTTCTTTGACTTTCGTCGTATCAAACAAACATAATACTATTAGACCACTGAAAAGAAAAGAAAAGAAAGGAAGGAGAAACTCAGAGGCCAACAAAAACTTTGAAAGAGTCATAGATGCCCCATTGTGCTCCAGTGAGTGTACCAATCATGACTATACGAAGAGGAAGACCGCGAGTACAAAGACCCATTACGCCTAGCTTGTTCACAGCCAGCAAAAATGCACAATATAATCTAGTTAAATGTGAATAAATAATTTTAAAGGATGCAACGAACCAATTAATCTGTGTCTACTCACATCTCCGACAGTTGCCCCTTTAGCATTGTTGAGGAAAGAAACGAGGTTATCAGCAGGGTGTGACACAATAGCACAAAGAATACCAGCTAAATATCCACCAACAAAGCTCACACCAAGCTGCGTAGATTTACTGCGCACTGCTCTTTTGGTGTTGGGATCACATGTTTGTACAGTTGTTCCACAATGGTTTCAAATGATGCAAACTTCATCATCGTGTCTGTACAATAATTCCATGTGAGGTAGAATGTCTAGGCAAAGATCATACAATTGCGATAGATATAGGATAGCAGTAATTGTTCTTATTCACTTGGTGTATCACAGAGCGTGAATGTCTGAATATACTATGCAAGATATGAACTTAAAATTGCTGAATAAAATGTTCACAAACAGCGAAAGGGGAAAGAAAGAGTGAATCAGCAGACTCAAATTAAGTAGTGCTTGTTCAGCTTTGAGTGTGTGTGTGAGTATGTGTATAAAGCTTGAGTTCTTCCAAATAAATTGGAGAAAACAAGATACGTAAACTTACATGGTATCTGTCGTCCCCAGAGAGGAGCAAGCCCCTTGTATAACCTGTATACATAAAATTCAACAGCCAAATGTCCATTAGCAATATGCAATACATGCAGTAAAACAACGATGAATTCATCGACATAACAGGCATTACCCAGCAGCTCCTTCAGCCTTAACAAATTTAGGAAGCCCATCAGACAAGCCTCGGGCAAAACCAGGCTGAGTTTGGACGCAAACTTTGACAGCCTCGAAAGGGCAGAGAGCAACATCAGCAATAACCTCAGCATATGCAGAACCAGCAAGGTATATCAAAGTCTTGTACTTGACAGCATTCTCAGGGACGGCAAGATCTGAGTAATACGTCTTGAAATATTCATAGAATCCCTATTTGCAAGCTCCCTGAGCACTGTAACCAATCAGGGTAGGAACCCAGCCCCTAAAGAAGCCTCTAACGCCCTGCTCTTTGAGCAAAACACCAAAACCAGAGGAAATGCTCTTATACTTTGCAGGATCAATCTGGCAATTCAAACAAGAATAATAAGTACATCAATAACCAAAAAGAACAATAATAAAAGCAGCATAAACTGTTACAAAGGAATTTACAGAATGGTGTAAAACAGTACTCTTATATTAATATAAGGAAAAATACAACAGATTTGTGCTGTGGCATTTACCATTGTCTACATAGGCAAATCTACAATTTAAATTGTGTGGGTTCATATACAATATTATCCATTTTAAAACTCTTTTTGTGCAAGCACACACAGGGGCGAATTTAGTATTGGACCTACAGGTTCAAACATTACTTTCGGTGCAGAGTAAAAAGTCATCAAAATTGCAAAAATGACAGATATGAACCGATAACTTTAAAATATAACGGGTTAACGCTAAAAATCTTGAAAGTTGAACACATAGTATTTAAATCTTGAATATGTCTCAGAGTGCGCACACCCATGAATAAAACCCTTTCTAGATTCACCTCAGACCATCTACATAATTAAGTGTCATCCAATAATTTAAATTAACAATCAGCAATTTAATCAAAATTTGATAATTTAATATTCTTCGCGTTCTTAGATAGTTCTTCAAAAACCATATACAACTCAAAAACGTTATTTCTCGTGATCCTGATCTTCAACGCAGGGGTAAAATTAAGCATAATTGCCTAAAACAAGGATAGAAAGGTAGAGCGGATCTAGGATAGGCTTGGTGGGTAACAGAGCACATTGTTTCTGGCTCAAGCTATATATACATGCGCAAAAGAATTTTAAAGTGTATAGGTATGTCAAGTCATTCAGATTCTACATCTAAGTAAAGGAAATGGTCATATTATAGGGTAGAGAAAAGTACCTGCATGTTGCACTTGACAAGATCGAGGGGGGGTGACGGCCATGTGGGTGAGACCACAGCTCATTAAAAATGAGAATGGTCATTCTCATTCATTGGAAAAATATTGAAGAGTAGCTTGGAGGCTTGGGCTTAAGTTATGTTTTTAAATGTACCAAACCAAATATATTTCTAATACTTTTTGTTAGGAGAAAGTACTAAGGTTTATGTGATTGTAAGAATTTTCCACATAGTGGTCGGTCGTTATATTTTGATAACGGTTGTGATTTTTTTCCGGTTTTGGGTTTCCACGTTAAATTCTTGTGTTGTTTTTATTTCTCAATTTTTCTCTTTGTAAAAAGGGCGGAGATCTCGGGGTTTACGGGAAATTGTCATTTCTTTTTTTTCCCAACAAGTGGTATCAGAGCGAGGTCACCTAGCTTGAGGGGGGAATCTTAGTATGCTCTGTGGTCGTAGCTTTGGCTGATCTTCTACATGAGAAAAGATTTTCTGGTTCAAGAAGCTTGTAGAAAGGGAAGTTGGTGCAATTGGAGTATCGAGGCTTGTGGTGAATTCTGGCGGTTAGAATCAAGTGAGGAGGTACATGTCTAGGTAAACTCTGGCTAGGAAAGACTTGGTAATTAAGTGGTCATGCCGGACCTACCTCTCTTTCCTGGGAACTTACCCGATGTGCTGTTCACGAGCTACAGACGAGGTTCTAAGCAAGTATTTTTCATCCACGGATATTGGTGAGCGATACGGTTACAATGGGAAGCATCAAGTTTGATATTGAAAAATTTGATGGAAGAATCAATTTTGGCTTGTGGCAAGTTCAAGTCAGGGATATATTGATTCAATCAGGTCTACACAAGGCCCTGAAGGGAAAACTAGAAGCAGGTGAAGCAGGTTCGGCTACAGGCTCCAAGTCAAGTAATGCTGTTAATATGGTCTTTGATAGGGACCCATATGACCTTATATGACCCAAACACATGTACATCATTATGGCATGCCGATATTTGCCATGGTGAAGGATGTGAGATTAATAGAGGAATTACACACGGGCATTGGTTTGGCAGGAAAGCAAGGTGTGTGATGAAACAGTTATGTCGATAGCTGATGGGCTTCCAAGGAGAGCCAATAGTGGAGGTTGCACCATAATAATCAGCCAGGTGTTTTTCGACATGAGCCGAAGTGGAAATTCTTAGAATGGTTTATTCTAAGTGGCGATACTCTTTATGGTGCAGTATGACAGGTGTTCAGCAATGTGGAGTACGACGGATAGCTGCTGCTATGATCATTTTTAATCAAGGTGGAGTTTGTTGGGATTTTGCTTAAAAATGAGAATGGTCATTGTCCCACATTGGAAAAATGTTGAAGAGTAACTTGGAGGCTTGCCTATATAAGGGGGCTTAAGTTATGTTTCAAATGTACCAAACCAAATGTATTTCTAACACTTTTTGTTAGGAGAAAGTACTAAGATTTATGTGATTGTAAGAATTTTTCACATAGTGGTCGATCGTTGTCTTTTGCCAACAGTTGTGGTTTTTTTCCGGTTTTGGGTTTTCACGTTAAATTCTTGTGTTGTTTTTATTTCTCAATTTTTCTCTTTGCAAAATGGGCGGAGATCTCGGGGTTTACGGAAAGGGTCATTTCTTTTTTTTCCCAACAGTATCCAACTCAGTTATTACATTTCTGTATATGGTGAAGAAGAAGAAGAAGCCGTGTTATAAAGAAAAGTGGGGATCAAAGGTTTCCGGGAAGAGTTATGTGTGTAGTCCATTGTAGTAAGGTAAGACAGAAGTTCAACACACTTGGTGTGTATGTGTTGAGTAAATAATGGAAATGGAGATCAAGAGGAAGGAAATTGGTATGAGAGAAAGATGTTTATGAAGGTGGAGAAGGAAAACAAGGACCGCTAATTAAGTTTCCTACAAGGAAGGAGAATCAAAGAATTCAAGGGCTGTCCTTAATTGATTTTCCTTTAGCGTGGCTTTTGGACCATATTTGGCTCCTACTTATTTTATTAAAAAAAATTAAGGGCGCCCGTGGCTCTCCTTTCATTTGATTTTTTTTTTTGGATGCCCCTGCCTCTTGGCATGATAAAGTATTTATTAATATCAAGTCACTCAAAGTTATTATCTATATGTAACCCTCCATAAAAGCTGAAATTTGTAATCTTGACAATAAAGCATGTTTTCATACTATCTGTGATCTGTCTATATATAATAAAATCTAGTTAGTAGAAAAACTTCAATTAGCACAGGCAAATCAAAGAAGAATTCAGTCCAGTGAATGCGCACTATGGTATGGGGTACTTCTCTGTGACAATAAATTCGGCGTGATCCATCTCTAACTATATATACAACTTGAGTCGGAGATAGTGGGTGCATCTGTATTTGTCAATGGAGCCAATGATTACGAACTGCGGCCTCTACTCCTCTGGATATCTCTTTGTTATTACTCCATATGTTTTGCTCCAATAAACGAGTGAGGATAGGATCTCAACCATCAGTCACGTAAGAATACAAATCACTTAACGGATTTGGTGTAAATACCAATTGTAGGCAAGTATTTATCATACTATTATCACTAGCCATTCTCAACTAAGGGCACCTTGCAGGGGGGATTGGCTTCGGCTATACCAAAGAAAATGCTTTGTGATACTTTTGACAGAAGCACGCTGCAAAAATTATGGATGGAAAAACTTTGCGACAAGATTCAACGAGCTGGGAGCTCCTTTCCTATGAACTAGAAGTATCTTCTACTATATGATTATGTCTTAGGTAGATGACTAGCCCGCATAACCATTCTTTTACTAACCTAAAACGTATTGAGACATTTGTGTTGGTATGCATGTTTTCTTTCAAGTACGGCGAACCTGCTATAGAAATCAATAGTTCAATGTTATCATTCAATGAACAAGATTCAATAAGAGGCTTTTATGCTCGATGCTCTATTTGGCCCCATATGTGGACTATACTGGAAAAGCTTTAAAGAAAAGTATCACAATGCATGGAAACAGCAAAAGGTAAGCATATATAAAGAACATAAAGACAGTGAAGGTCCTGATTCCTGCTGGAGAATAAATAATACAACTTGTTATGTTCGGCAAATACACTGAATAATTGACTCAAAAATGCTTAAGGCCTAATATTCAATCATGATCTGAGATCAATAAGAGAACTAGAACATAATGCTACTTCAGCAACCATTCACTTTGCAATATCTATTCGATAATTCACGCTATGCTATCTCTTCACATGTTTCATTATCGTCAAGCTGACATGCTAGAACTCTGTAAGATGCTTTGCAGGATGGATTTTGAATCGCCTTGTACGCAGTTATCTTCACTCCTTCAATGGACAGATATTTTAGAGAAAAGAAAAAGATAATTTGTCAGGAGAATGCGCCTATAATCCTAAATGATTGTGCACTTCATCTATCCACTAGGAGAACACTGAATTCCATGGAAATGAACCAGTGGCCATACATGACATAACATCACTAAGAGAGAAAGAAAATCTTCGATCATTGAACCGAAAAGAAATTGCAGAACTGGAACCTTGACCATAACATAGACTGTAGTTTGTTACATTTGAGAAATTTCATCTGGGTCATTCAGTAGTTTTACATGTATTCAGATTTAATCCACATGAGTGCCTAGCAACTGATTAAATGAAGCAACAACACTTTAGAAAATTTTGGCATAACACTCCTAAAATACAATTTAAGCATTACCAGTTGATACAGTAATCGAATGCATGAATTCTTGGGAGAATTTTGAGTGCATATGAGATGTCAATCTTATTTGACTCTTCTTTGATTTGATATTTGTCCACCGAGCCGAGGGTCGATTGGAAACAGCCTCTCTGCCCTTTCGGGTAGGGGTAAGGCTCGTCTACATATTACCCTCCCCAGACCCCACCTGGTGGGACTATACTGGGTAGTTGTTGTTGTTGTTGTCGTTTGGTTTGATATTTAATACAAGGAAAAGAGATTGCACACCTCTAGTACAGCTTTAGCTTCATAATCAAATGACTTGCAAAGAATCTCATAATTTGACTGTAACCCCATCTGCAGTACCAAGCAAGAAGAATGTAAGGCTTAAGCAAATTGTGGTGAAAACTGAATTATCGCGGACAGTCGATCTACCTGTGAAGGTGACATGGTAGATATCAGGTACCTGCAGAATAGTGACGTATACCAGTTATGGTAACAGGCCATTGATATTTCAGGTTAGAGATAAGCATCTGTTATCTAATAATTAGCGGAAGAGAAACTGGAGTAGATTATGTAACAGGCCATTGGTATATTTGACTTGTTGAGTCATCCAAAACACAAGCATGTCCAATACATCAGTTTGGAATAGTAAACTATAAAATAGTTTTGTTGTATTTTTATATGCTCATTCCAACAAGCAAGAGTCAAAGACACAAAAATCTCCTGAAACTTCAACAATTTTTCTGTTAGCGTCTTCCCCTTTAGCATGATAACCCACATCTTATGCCAAGATATGACAAGCTTAGTTTGATTAAAGAGGATATACCTTTTGGCGAATCTTACATAAGGAACCACTTAATGATAATTATTGATTCCAGATGACAGTGAATTTGATTATTGGTACAGCATAAAGAAAGAGGACAAATAGTATAGATTTCTATAAAAGTAAAAAAGTATGATTTACTTATACTCAAAGTTAGCTACCTAAGGTTATTATATTTTGTTGCTTCACATATGGATATTTCAATACCATCATCATGTAAATGGCATCTGCTAAATGGAAATAAAATGCTAATCTAACATATTAATACATCACCTTAGCTTATTCCTATAAAAGATCATCGCCGTCATGTTTGCCTTCTGAACAGTTAGCACCACGGCACTCATTTTGCTCTGCAAAGTGATAGCTTTCGTTAGCACTTGAACATGTCCATTCTACTGTGAAGACAAGTATCTCCATGAGTGAAGAAACATACTACAGAAATTTTCAGCAGTGCAGTAACTAAGAATCTTCAAATTAATATGTTAGCTTCTGCGCCACCATAATTTTAGCAATCAAACTGAAACAACAAACATTTATAATACATGGGAATGAGGAAAGATTCGTCCATCACCTTCTGAGCAATCAGCTCAATTAGCAACATTAAGTACTTTCCCAGCCCCTTCCCCTGAACGTGATGCTCAAGCTGTAATTCATACACATAAAGAACAGGAGTTTCTTCCTCGATGGTGAACCGATAATGTACAAAAGCCACAAGATGACCCTTATCATCCGTACCGTCTGCATTACTCCTTCCTCTCTTTGATATTTTGAACATAATGTTGGCACCCGCATTTATAGTTTCATAGACAAATATATAACGAGCTTCAGAAGAAACCATCTCCCTGCGCTTTACTTTCTCTTCTTTAGGCCATTCTGTTCCATATGCCGCCTCCATATTCACCTGTAAAAGGCATATACCTTCAGAAAAGAGGAAATATCCCTATCATCACTGATTTGTTGTTGTAGCCAAACTCGAATATAATAAGATAGCCAATTTTGATACCTTGAGGAGGTTTTGAATATACTGCTTTACTGAAGAAGAGAGGTTATCTCCGCGTCCAGAGTCCAAGTACACAGACAAATCTAGTGATCAAATCATACATTATATATACGAAAATTGAATAGAGTATAACAGTAAACAACTATAACAGACTATGATTGCATAATTTTCCTGGCAAATATAAAATATGCACAAAAATATGTCAGAAACTGTTATAGCTAGAGAGATTATAAGATATCACCTAATGACTAAAGTTATTCCCTTTGTGCAAAGAAGGATAACTTAATTCTCAAAAAGAGTAAAAGAGGGCTCTTGTTGTCCTCTTTCAGAAAGATGAGATTTTCACTCCCTTCACTTCGCTACAAATCAGGAAAACACACACCCCAACCTGAAAAAAGACTTACTCGCACCTCGTGTTTACATCAAGCTAAAATTAATAAAGTAATATAAGCATTGACTTAGGTTAGTTTATGCTAATATTCTCCTTGATCAAGAATTATGAATTTAAAAAAAAACTATTTAATACATGAAATTCATCATTTTTCACAAAATTTTGATCATATTTGATCAAAATTTGGGGAGAGGTGATTAGGCATGACATGGCTAGAATGCGGATTTCTGAGGACATGGCCGTTGATAGGAAAGTCTGGAGGTCTAGTATCAGGGTTGTCGGATAGGGGCCCCTAGAGTTTTTCGTACTCCTCACCCGGGATTGGGTGAAGCTTGGCAGGGCTATCCATAGATGATTTGTGTATTAGATTGTATCTCCCTTATGGTAGTTATTTATGGTAGTTACTGTCTGATATTATTGCATGCTATTTTATTTATGGTTCTTATGTTTAGATAATTATTTACGCTATTTCTGCTAAAGCTACTAATGCTCTTTTGTTGTTTTTGTTTTTGTTGTTCCTCTCCTTCACTGAGCCGAGGGTCGATTGGAAACAGTATCTCTGGGTAGGGGTAAGGTTCGTCTACATATTACCCTCCCCAGACTCCACTTTATGGGACTATATTGGGTAGTTATTGTTGTTGATGATACTATATGGATAGAGTGTGCAAATATACGTTCAAAAACATTTTTTTTAAATTATGTTACTTATATTAGTATCGTGTGAAAATACATACTCACTTAAGCATCATTAGTTGATGGGGTAAAATTTTATGTAAAAGATTGACTACATTGGTGCAATGAGAAGTCGTCGTCGTCCCCACCCCCCACCCCACCCCCACCCAAAAAAAAAGAGAAAGCATTTAATAGGTAATTATGACATTCTCAATTCACCAAAAAAATACAGTATCAATATATATACTTAAAATACAAAAAATGCGAACCATTTGTGCTGTAATGGTGAAAAGATGGAAAGGAAGAAAGAGGGTCTTTCTCAGAAAGAGCAGCTTTGATTATCTCTTGCACTTTCTTCTTCTTTTCCAGTATCTGCCTTCGTATAACAAAAAAGAATATGTTGAACTGTTAATAAACTGCTTTGTATTTTTTAGGTTTTTCAAACATTGATGTGTTTGGGCAAAATGGGCAAAGGTTATTCCATGTTACCTCTTTCCTCGTCATCTTCTTGTCTCTGCAATTTTCGGATTTCTTGCTGGACGCAACCCTCTTCTCAGCTTCCATTGATGCCTGCGAGCAAGAGAATCCTCTGAAGCCTCTTCTTGTAAAGTTATACACTTTGTACCCACGATTTTAGTAAGTTGTATCACTGCCTGCGCCGCATAGTTCTTGAAAATTCTAAATAGGCCCTTAAAGTTTGAAAGACAGCAACGTACTACTCCTTCCATAGTTGGAAGGTTATTTGGATTGATATCGTGAGACTGCCTCTAGTTTGATCATTGAAGAATATAAAGCTGGAAAATATAAAAGGAAAGTAATGGCTTCACTTGGATTAATAGGTCCCGTCACAGCTATCATGTTCCACTATATTTGTCACTTTTTGCTCAATAAAATTCAAATTAAATAAACATTGACTAACATATTAAAATGTATTCCTACATTGTTATTAGCAATGATTTAAACCATATGTCTATTGTTTTAAATTTTTTCCTAAGCTGAGGGTCCACCGAAGATAGCTTATTTGCCTTCTTGAAGGTAGGGTAAGGTCTACTTTGGAACCGAAATGATAACTTTTTTGACTCAAAGTGCTTTTCTAATGTTTAAAAAAAACATTTTTAGCTATTTCGCAGTAATTTACTGTGAATTAGATTAACGGGAAAAATTTCGTTAACCTAATTCGCAATAAATTACTGCGAAATTTATTTATTTTAATAGAATTCGCAATAATTTACTGCGAATTGGTTTTATGTTTTTTTTAAATTAATCACATGTCCAGGCCAAAAAAAAGATACATTTCGCAGTAAATTGCTGCGAAATGTACCTTGTTTTTTTAGGCCTGGACAGGTTCTCTTAACTGACACAACAGCAATAATTCAAAATTATAAACTAAGTATTTTACTGTGAATTCATTTGAAAAATTCTATACCCCGACCTCGGACTTGCCTTATATATAGGTGTTTGATCTTCATGAACATACATTCAATAAACTTCTCTCTTCTTCTTATCAATCTTTCTTATAATGTTTGAAGTGCAAAAAATTAGGGTTTCTCTTTATTGGAGTGGTGAGGTTGTGCTGGAGAATAACTCTGTGAGGTATAGTTCACCTCCACAGTGTCACGGTAAATTGCCACTTAATATGGAGTATGATACATTGGCATCATTGTTACGTAAAAAATGAGTGAGAGGAGGCGTTCGGTTAATTTCAAAGTAACCGGTAGATTTCCGTATTCAGTGACTCCGCATGGGTTTGCTTATTATTCGGAGTTTAACATCGATGATGATGATACCCTTAGAGATTTTTTGCGGATTCCGGAGGAATACAGGGAATTTATTGTAATAAACTTATTGAAAATGTACGTTAAGGTGGAAGAGGGTGTGCGTAGCATGGATAGCCCCTAATCATTGGGTGGTTATTCTGGAGCAATTTTTGCCGGACAGATTGGTGAAGAAAGAGTTTGTATTGATTTAAACTTGTCACCACCAGCGAATGAGCAGACACAAAATAATTTATCGACTTTATATAATCAACAAGAGGACTGGTAAACTTCAATTTTGCTATGGTTTTGCGCTGATTATTTTACATTTGAATTTGATTTGTATTAACGGTCATACTTTTCATAGGGGGTACCGTCCGGATATGAATTTTACGAGTTATGAGCCGACCCCTAGTTAGAATATTCCTAGTTGTGGAGTATTGGATCACGGTGGTCCATCCGGGAGTCATCACCAACAAGAATTGTCAAGACAAAACGACTTGTAAGTAAAGTGATATAGCTATATCTACAATATTTTTCCGGAGTATTAGGTAACTTATCTTGTTGTTCTTTTTGTGCAGTGAAAATCAACTTCTTGAAGCTCCTGACCTAACACAGCTTCCCATAGACGACGTATTAACTCGTGATTTGGCTGTTGCACAGAGTTAGGAAGATGGTAGTGACTACGACAATAACACGGATGAGTCTGCGGATGACACACCCTTCCCTTTTGAGGTTGGTGATGAGGGGGAGGAAGTGAATGTTGAACCTGAACCGGCGAGGGAGCATGTTCCTCCACCTCTTGTGCGACCAAGAGTGTACGAGTCCCACGTGCCATTTCATGAGCGGAATATCCCCTACCTTGTATTTGCCAAGCATGCTGAACGTGGATGCCCTCACAACAGAAGGTGATGAATTTCAATCACAAATGTGGGATGAGTCCATGCCATCTGTTTTGACTAAGGGCATGTATTTCCCTTATAAAGCTCGCCTAATTAGGGTTGTAAAAATCTACAGCGTAAAAGCGTGTCGTGAGATGACTGTAGTTGAGTCAACTACGGATAAATGGAAGGTTGTATGCCGTAGATCTTTTATGGGTTGTCACTGGATGTTGCGTGCTACCAAGAATAATTCAGGTTTGTGGAAAGTGGGTAAATTTATTAGCGAGCACAGATGTGAAATGGATACATACATTGAGAATCACTTCAACTTGGATGTCAACTTGATTTCTCTTGTCCTGATTCCATATTTGGAAGTGTCCACTAGGTTCAAGATTAAAGAGTGTATCACATCCGTCCATAAGGAGTATGGTTGTACTATAACTAAAAATGCATATCTCGGTCGCAAATGTGCCTTTGAACTTATTTATGGCGACTGGATAAGTCTTTTTCAAATCTGCCCAGGTACATGGCCGCATTGCAACACTTTAACCCCAGCACTGTTGTTGAATGGAGGCGTGAGAGGAGTTCGGACAGACCCGAATATATTTTCAACTGTTTTGGTCATTTAAATCGGCAATTGATGGTTTTGTGCATTGTCGTCCTGTTATTTCCATAGACGGTACCCATATCTATGGAAAATGTGATATTAAGCTTTTGATTGCAGTTGTTGTAGATGCTAACGGGCAAATATTTCCATTAGCCTTTGCCATATGTGCCAACAAAAGCGAAGAGACGTGGACCCATTTTTTGAACCACTTGAAGGAGCACGTTGTCAAACAGCGTTCAAGTATTTGTCTAATATCTGATCACCATGGTGGTATTTTAAGTTCTGTGCGTCACTTGCCTGCATGGTAGGAACCATATGCATACCACCATTACTGTATGCGGCACCTGAAGGCCAATTTTCAGAAGAAAGTTTCTAACAAGACCTTGCATGAGTTAATGTGGATGACTGTAACTGAGCACCAGCAATGCAAATTCAATCGGCGCATGGAAGCGATCCGGCAGATAGAACAAAGAGCCTACACTTGGTTGTTAGGGCATGAGCTTCACATATGGACATTGCATGCTGATGGCGGCAGACGATGGGGAGCATTGACTACAAACGTGTCAGAGTCATTCAACGGCTTGTTGAAATCTGCTCGTGGACTGCCTGTCACTGCCATGGTTCGCATGACATTCAAACAAAGCGCGGAGAGGTTTGTTGAAAGGCATGCAACCTCCTCAGCATTGATGGACCGGGTGTTAAATTTATTCCAATACCCGTGAGAAGATTTGAAAGGTCGAGGAGGCGAGCACAGTGACATTCATTTCTTCAGTACGATCACGAACGGGATGTGTTTGAAGTTAAGACATCCATCAGTGGACACCGTAGGAATAATCTACATACGGTGAATGAAAATAGAAGGTTGTGTTCGTGTGGAAAATGGACCATCTACCACATGTCGTGCGCACATGTGTTGAAGTGCTTCCAGCAAGTTGGATATGGGGCAACAAACTATATTGATAGGCAATACAGTGTTGCTGCATATGTAGACACATATAGTGGAAAGTTGAAGCCATTAGGTGTGAGCATTATTGGCCGCCGGAACCTTTTAAGATGGTATGTAACAAAGACTATTTGCGCAAGTTGCAAGTCAAAAGGAGAACGCGCATACAAAACCAAATGGATGTTGGTGACACGTTTTACGCGCGTAAATGTAGCATATGCTCATGAACAGGACATGACCGTCGTAAATGCCCTTCAGCCAGTGTCCGGGGAGGTGGTAATCCCGGTGCAAGTTCGTATAACGTATCCAACTATCTTGGAAACCCCTAGTATTTCATTTTGAGTTTTTTTGCTTTTTATTCAAGTTTGTACTTGCGTAAGTTTCAATTTAATGAAATAAAAGAATATTCCAAATTTCATCTTATTTTTTAACGTTATATTTTGATATGGTTGTTCCAAATTTTGATATTTTGTATCTTTACATTTATCGTGTTTTTGTTTGTATTTCCCCTTTTTCCAATAAAAATGTTATTTTTATTTTAGGTTGTCAGTGTTAGTGTTTGTGCTGTACTGTTTAAGTAAAATTGTTGTTGAAGCGCAATTAAAATAAAGTTGTTGCTCTCATATAATTATTAACAGTATGTACATAATGCACTATTTACATAAATTACAAACAAAACAAATCAATGCGTCCCGCAGTCAGTGTGTTCCAGTGTCATCGTTGGCCTAAGTCGCATCCCCCATCGGTCGGGTACACTATATGGATCATCGTCATCTAGCCGCCTCTTTATCGGAGGATGTGCAGCCGCATCGACTGTGCAACTGGCATGATAGGAAGAATAGAACGTAGGGCCATCGACATCCTACAAAAAAACTAATAAATTAGCATATGAAGATAATATTAGTTTGAAATATGTGTTAAGTAATAAATTATTTGCTCACCGTGGTCTCCTGGGTATATGCATCCTTGATGTGATCACCTACTGTATTTTGCCTCGAAGATGGGCTGGGACGAAGACTTCATATGAAAATTAAAAATTAATCATTGATGCAATATTAAGGAAAAGAAAACCTATGGTCGCCCTAAAGATCGTCAGGTCTCCTAGGCCGGAGAGTCTGCTCTGATAGTTGTCCCTCCCACACATAGGAGGACATATGGTCGCCCTGTAGCATTAATAGCTGATCCTCCATGGGTCTGGGATGTGCAGGCGGAGGAAAGGCCATGACGTCTAAATTGTGTTAGTTTAATAAATTAAATAATTAGATAAGATTAAATTAAAAATTAGGATGTGTATTATTGAGTTAGATACTAATGGAATATTATTGAGTTGTCACTTCATTTTGAAAAGGTTCAAAACCATGTGGAAAAAAGCTATTTTTTCCCCGAAGAATGTGCATCTAAATCGTAGTAAAATACTACGCGTTGTTGAGTTGTCACGTCGTTTTGAAAAGGTTCAGAGCCATGTGGAAAAAGCTTTTTTTTCTCTGAAGAATGTGCATCTAAATTGTAGTAAAACACTACGTATTATTGAGTTGTCACGTCGTTTTGAAAAGGTTCAAAGCCATGTGGAAAAAGCTATTTTTCCCCGAAGAATGTGCATCTAAATCGTAGTAAAATACTACGTATTGTTGAGTTGTCATGTTGTTTTGAAAAGGTTCAGAGCCATGTGGAAAAAGCTATTTTTTTCGAAGAACGTGCATCTAAATCGCAGTAAAATACTTCTAAATTATAGTAAAATACTACGTATTGTTTAGTTGTCACATCGTTTTTAAAAGGTTCAAAGCCATGTGGAAAAAGCTATTTTTTCCCCGAAGAATGTGCATCTAAATCGTAGTAAAATACTACGTATTATTGAACATTGTGTTGTTTCACCTATAAATAATGGGCGCATTGTAGTTATTTTGTGTGCTCAAAATTTTTCCCAAAAATATTTCATTAAATGGCTCAACTTGGTCGTCCACCAATTTTCTTCTGTGGAAAATCATGCATGACGGGATGTATGTGGGAAGGGGCTGACGCTGGACGCCGCTTCTGGTACTGTATGAACACATTGTACAAGCAACCCGATGAACCTACTTGTGAATTTGATGAATGGGCTGAAGAACCATGTTTTCAGGAAAGCTACAGGAAGAGATTCCAGGATCTTTATGGTATGTGGTTATTCCAGGTGAGAATGCAAAATGAGGGAGATAGAATTATACAGAAATGAGGGAGAAAGTGAAGGAGTTGGAAGATAAAAATTGGAGAGCAAAATGGAATTGTCAAGCATACAAGGAACGTAGCGAAAAATATGAACGGGAACTTGCGAAAGTGAAGGCGAGAGTGAAAGAGTTAGAAGAAGAAAAAGAACAAATGGAAGAACGATTTAAGTGGTTGGAGCGAAGAATAAATGGTATCTAGGACTAAACATTAGCGTGTATGTGTTAAGTGTCATTTTCATATTGCATGTATTTTTTATAATGTTGGCCTGTTATGTTTTTCCTTGTGGTGTAGTCAAGGATACCCCTAGTAGTTTGTTTGTCTGTTGTTTTTTGTAATTCATGAAGGTACTTGTGTGTGTTTCTCTTTATATGAAATAAAATAAATTTCCGCAATATTGTTACATCTTCTTTTTATTTGTAGTGTTTGTGTTTTTGTTAACCCTTTTAAATAAAATGTTGTTATACTATTCACCTTAAAATATTATTCTTCTCAATTTCAACATTTTTAGAATTTCTTACCTTAAGTATTTAAATTATAAATTTTTGAATTGGAGTGAATAATTATGTAAGGGTTCCAGGCTTGATTTTTTATGACGGGTACCACCGAGTTATCCTTAAAATATTATTCTTCTCAATTTCAATATTTTTAGAATTTTCTTATCTTAAATATTTAAATTATAATTTTTTGAATTGGAGTGAATATGTAAGGGTTCCAGGCTTGATTTTTGATGTCGGGTACCGCCGAATTATCCTTAAAATATTATTCTTCTCAATTTCAATATTTTTAGAATTTTCTTACCTTAAATATTTAAATTATAAATTTTTGAATTGGAGTAAATAATTATGTAAGGGTTCCAGGCTTGATTTTTGATGTCGGGTACCACCGAGTTATCCTTACTACGCTAAAAGGCACTAAATTTTACTATGCTACAAGGATCTATATTTAACTATGGTACAAGGCTATAACGCTAAAAGGCTATAAAGGTTAGAGGTATGGAGACAGACCCTCGAGTCTAAAGGTTTCAAAATAAGCAGATCTAAGACAGAATACATGGAGTGCAAGTTTGGCGACGAGCCGAGCGAGGTAGGAAGGGATGTGATGATTGGTTCTCAGGCCATCGCCAAGAGGGACAGTGTCCGATATCTTGGGTCTGTGATTCAGGGGGACGGAGAGATTGACGGGGACGTCACCCAAAGAAAAAGGAGCGGGGTGGTCAAAGTGGAGGCTTGCTTCAGGGGTCCTGTGTGACAAGAAAATTCCACACAACCTCAAGGGAAATTTCTATAGAGCCGTGGTTAGACCTGCGATATTGTATGGGGCGGAGTGCTGGCCCGTGAAGAACTCCCATGTTCAGAGAATGAAGGTTGCGGAGATGAGGATGCTTCGGTGGATGTGCGGGCACACCAGGCTAGATAAGATTAAGAATGAAGTTATTCGACAGAAGGTAGGGGTGGCCCCGGTGGATGAGAAGATGCGGGAAGCGAGGCTGAGGTGGTTGGGGCATGTTCAGAGGAGGGGTCCCGATGCCACGGTGAGGAGCTGCGAGCGGGTGGAGATTGTTGGCGGTCGGCGAGGTAGAGGGAGGCCTAAGAAGCATTGGGGAGAGGTGATTAGGCAGGACATGACTAGAATGCAGGTTCCCGAGGACATGACCCTTGATAGGGGAGTCTGGAGGTCTAGAATCAGTGTTTTAGGCTAGGGTTTCATAGAGTGCTTCGTACGCCTCTCCCGGGGTTGGGTGTAGGACAGCAAGGTTACCCATAGATGATTTGTGTTTTATCTTATGTCCCCCTTATGGTTGTTAGTATGGCAGTTACTGTTTGTTATTATTGCATGCGATTGTATTTATGTTTCTTATGTTTACATAATCATTTACGTTATTTCTGCGGGATTTACTAATGCTTTATTGTTTTATTTTATTTTGTTTTTGTTTCTAATTTTGTCTTTGTTTTTGTTTTAATGCTGCTTTCCATTTTATCCTATGCGCCGAGGGTCGATTGGAAACAGCGTCTCTGCCCTTTCGGGTAGGGGTAAGGCTCGTCTACATATTACCCTCCCCAGACCCCACCTGGTGGGAATATACTGGGTAGTTGTTGTTGTTGTTGTTGTTGTAAAAGAAACTATATTTTACTACACTACAAGGCTATATTTTAATACGCTAAAAAACTATATTTTACTACATTACAAGGCTCTACAATATGAACATAAAATAAATAACACAAACAATCTAGTACCATTTTTGTTCACAAATATAACATAAATTCGGGTATCAAATAAATCAATCCGGGTATATTAAAGAACACAAACATAATATAAATTCACATGTAAACATACCAAGCAATACGAATATACATGAATATACGAGTTTCGCCATAAATTAAATAGAGATACCTCGATGTAATTTTTTTTGAATTTGAAATTTTCGATCCGAAACACGGAATCGAACCTTCTTTTGGTATGTGGGACTTACAATCCGCGTTCGTTGTGGGACGGGTGGGCCAATTTTTTTTTAATAAACGTGCGGGGTGGGGGGACCAGTGGGATTTTAAAAATGGAGGTTTCAATATGTTTGTCATTGAGGAAGACGACCAGGCTGTATATAAAGTAACATATCGCAGTAATTTACTACGAAATAGGGCAATTCGCAGTAAATTACTGCGAAATGCTACTTCATATACAGCCTGGGCCCAGCTTTTAACCAATTCGCAGTAAATTACGGCGAATTTTATTAAAAAATTAATTTTTTTTAACTATTTCGCAGTAATTTACTGCGAATTAGCTAAAAATGTATATTTTTTTTAACATTAGAAAAGCACTTTGAGTCCAAAAAGTTATCATTTTGGTTCCGGACTCGGGTAAGGTCTGTGTACATACTACCAGAGGTGGAGTCAGGATTTAAAGCTTATGGATTCAAAATTTTAATTCGTTTAAGTTAATGGGTTCTAACTTAATAATTTGTGCATATTAAATAATGGAATTTTTACCTATACATCCCATATAACAAACCTTACTACCATTATTGTGCATTGTTTGTTTATTACCCTCATATCCCATATTTTTGTTACACAATATGTACCAAACGGAATCTTTCCAGATGTTGCCTCCTAAAATAACGCCTTTATTAAGGCTCAAATCTATGTTAAATGAATTGTATCCTAAAATAACTCCTGTATTTATGGCTCCTAATTAATCTTTGATTTTGTACCAAATAAATGCTAAATCAGTTAAGGTAAAATCTTAAATGCTCCTAATCGAATCTCTCCAGTAAACTGAATCGAATTAATATTTATTTTGCACATATGTGCTGCCATTGCAATTGTTGGACAGATGCTTAGAGTTTCCTTCGACCCCCTTCTCCCTTTGTCTTTTTTTCTCATTTGCTATCGAACTAGTGATAATATATACTTTGAGCATCTACTCTCTTCTGCTCTCGTCTCATGTGAATTCTTATGATTGCGCAGGATCCTCTATCATCATCATTTCCCATTGAAAACAGGAGTATTCCAGAGAGCATGAGAGCATTAAAAGATCATTTCAATCGAACAAAGAGTCTCTCTTTTGTGAAGCGAATCTCAGATTTCTGCTGCTGGCCAAATTTTTGGACATCAATGCAGATGTTCCAGCGTTTAATTATAATGCAGATGTTCCAGCATTTAATTACAAAAAAAGTAGTAGCTGTTGAACTTGTTTCCAGTGAGTTTTTAAAATGTAGTCAAATGTAGTCAATTGTAGTTAAATGTAGTTAAGGTTATATGAAGTGTTTCCAGTGAATTTTTAAAATGTAGTCAAATGTAGGTAATTGTAGTTAAGGTTATATGCAGTGTTTCCAGTGAGTTTTTATAATGTAGTCAAATATAGTCAAATGTAGTTAAATGTAGTTAAGGTTATATGAAGTGTTTCCAGTGAATTTTTTCCTTTCATGAATACATTAGAGATTACTAATGTTGTGACTACAATTACCTACAATTCCATATAACTGCACATCTATACTGCATATAACTACAATTACATAACTATAAATTATTGGAAGTCCAATGCTACATGTACTGTTGCAGTACATTTGCTCAGTTATGTTTTCGGATAAAACTTGTTGTCTTGAACAATGAAGAATAATGAATTGACGTTGCATAGAAATGCCATTTGCAGTTTTCAGCAACTCATACCATCAAGTAGATACAAATAAATACATTATTCAGACATATTTTTCAACTGTCTATGAAACAAATAACTACAATTAACTACAAAGTGCATATAACTACAAAAATTGTAATTAGTTGCTTAGGTTTCATGAATATGAACTACAATATTTTGTCTTTATCTACAACCTTTTGTCTTTATCTATTATGTCTATAACACATTTAGAAATCACTTACAGTACATTATAACTACAATCTGCAAACATTTTACATTACTCAAGTATATTAGTAAACTTCTTTATTATCGTCAAAACGTATTACAGTTACACAATAAATTCCGATAATCTGGGATCACTAACATTTATTTTGAATAACTATTGTAGCTACATTATATTCATGCCTTTTTCGGCGCATTCTTGCAACTTCTTTTGTTATGCCCTTCACCTCCACAATTGCCACATGACACCTTGTACTTCTTTGAGTTTATTTCATCAAATTTTTTATATCTTTCCTTGTGAGGTCTTCCTGGCTGCCTTTTATCTTCAGCCGGTGGCTTTATTACATCATCCAAAATATGTTGTGGAACATCCCATTTCGCTTCATCAGGAAGAGGATTAACTGGCAATTCATATGTAAAAAGAAGGCTCTTCGTTGTGTAATACGGTGAGCAATAGTTGCCCGGCCTTTCATTCCTATGCCTTAATGATGCCAAAGCATGTGCACATGGAAGTTCATCAAGTTGGAATTGTCCACAGCTACATTTCTTATTTTCTAAACATACAATGTACCGCTTCACACCATCTAACACAGTGTGTATATGATCTGTTGAAGCCCTCACCTATAATTCAAGATCAAAAAGAAAATAATAAGGTGTCAATAAGTTAACTATGTTAGCAACAATCAGTTAACTACAAATCACAAACAAACTGCATATAAACGTTAACTACATTTACCCACATTTGACTACATTTTAAAAACTCACTGGAAACACTGCATATAACCTTAACTACATTTACCTACATTTGACTACATTTTAAAAATTCACTGGAAACACTTCATATAACCTTAACTACATTTAACTATATTTGACTACATTTGACTACATTATAAAAACTCACTGGAAACACTGCATATAACCTTAACTACATTTACCTACATTTGACTACATTTTAAAAATTCACTGGAAATACTTCATATAACCTTAACTACATTTAACTATAATTGACTACATTTGACTACATTTTAAAAACTCACTGGAAACAAGTTCAACAGCTACTACTTTTTTTGTAATTAAACGCTGGAACATCTGCATTGATGTCCAAAAATTTGGCCAGCAGCAGCAGTAAATGGAAATCTGAGATTCGCTTCACAAAAGAGAGACTCTTTGTTCGATTGAAATGATCTTTTAATGCTCTCATGCTCACTGGAATATTCCTGTTTTCAATGGGAAATGATGATGATAGAGGACCCTGCGCAATCATAAGAATTCACATGAGACGAGAGCAGAAGAGAGTAGATGCTCAAAGTATATATTATCACTAGTTCGATAGCAAAGGAGAAAAGAAGACAAAGGGAGAAGGGGGTCGAAGGAAACTCTAAGCATCCATCCAACAATTGCAATGGCAGCACATAGGAAAGAAAAGAGCAGTTAGTGTTTTGCCGACGTGTATTTTAGCTTCTATCGTCCCTGGATTAGAGCAAATAGGTTTGGATTTGGAATAGTGAAGAGGAAGATTGATTTTGAAACCGGAAGCTGGAGTTTAGGAGATTGGAGAGAAAAAAGTATCCCAGCAAGGGAACTCAAATGTGAAAAAAGTGAGATTGGAGAGAAAAAATGTGAGCTGTATATTAACGTGTTCCACAAATCAAGCAAGAGAAAAAAGTGGACAAAAATAAACGTGGGGTAATTAAATGTAGTAAAAATCGGTTGGAAGAAAGAGAAAAAAGTGGAAAAAGAAGATATGGAAATATTTTGTTCCACAAATCAAGCCCCTAATAAATCACTGATAATTAAATCTTAAAAGTAAATTTTGGTACGTAAATTGAAACATGGTATACTTAAATGTAATAAATACTAACCTTAAACATGAGTGGTTATAAGGTTTGTTATATGGAATGTATATGTAAAAATCCCTTAAATAATTTCTTAAGACAAGTATAAGGTTTGGCCCAAAGCTAATGTGTTTGACCGAACCGGTAGCTGAAGGGCTGGCTCCGCCCCTACGCTCCAAACTTCACTTGTAGAATTACACTGGCTCTTCTGTTGTTGTTGCTTTAAATATATTTGTTTCATTAACATTTTAAAATGTATATGTTTTTTCATGTCTCTCATATGCTAAGCTCCATCGTATATATTTGATCAATTCATCGAGGATCTCAAGTTGAACTTGACGATCTCACGTCAGATCAGCTGATACGTGAATTCTATAGTTGTTGGCTTGGATAAATCATCATTCCCTTTCTGAAATATGGCTTTGTCATGACAGAGAAGGTAATTCGAAATGAATCCTTGCAGGTGGTGCATTTGCTTTAAAATCTCTATTCTTGCAACATAAATAAGGAAACCTTTCCGAGACGCTGAACCAAGAGCAATGAAAACAAAAGCAGCCACTATTCGCTGCTGCTCTTGGGTTTGCTTGGCTCTTGTAGCCAATTTTCTCAATCTATCAAATCATCATAAAGCTGCAGGATCAATTTAAAAAATTAACATTCATAGATCGTTTGCTCTGTATCCACTAGGTGGGTTTGCATATTAATCTCTAATCCCTCAAATTCTACCATCAGTTATAGCAGTTCCTGCAGCCTCACAATCTCAGCAACACATAAATAAATCATACCCTGCAAGGCTGCGACTGTTCCTTTATCAGCCTTTTTGATAGAAAAACCATAATTAGGCTCCAATATCACTAGTATGCATAAGAATCTATGTCCTAATAAACTATTAAAAGATTTATTAGCATAAAAACGATATCTTAATTTCTGATGAATGTTCAACATCAAACGTAACCAAAGAAAGATGTCCAATATTTTGTTAGGTCGCGCCTTTGACACCTCAACTAAAACAAATTCATAAATTTAGAAGACAAGCACCATATTCAGACTGAATCCAAATCAAACAAGTCTAAGCTCCAGGAATCTCAGGTTCTGCCTCAGCAACAGTCTCATCAGCTGGTCGATCCAACTTCACGCCAACATCTTCTGAATAGTCACCATGAACCTGTAAAAAGAAGAGTCACATTGTTAGGTTAAAAAAACAGATGTTACTTGAATAATCTAATAGTAAATTTTGAACTACTCAGGCATGGCGGTCAATGTCATGAACGGAAACAGAAAACAAAAGCAAACTTACCTCCATCAGCTTGCCAATATCAAATTTAGGGGCCTTGAGGATCTTCACTTTGCGAATATAAACATTTTGCAGTGGGAAGATGCTTGAAGTCGCTTTCTCAATCTCTCTACCAATTGACTCAGGGATGAATTTTGCGACCAACTCCTTCAAGTCACAGGAACTTGCTTGGTTTCTCATGATCTCAACCATTTTCCGACGGATCTAACACAATAAGACAAACATGTCAATAAGCAACTGAAAGTGAATTTGCGAAACAATATTAAATAAGTGAGCTAAACTAGAAGTACCACAAACCTGACGGATCTGGCTGCTCTGAGCATAACATGTCCGCTTCTGCTGGTTTGGACGTTTCTTTGTAAAAGCAATGCAGAACATCCTGAGAGTGTAGCTATCTGTAGTTTTGACATCCACATGAGCCTCAATCAATGTCTGCCACTTCTTTACCAGAGACCTCAACTTGTCTGTTGTGAAATCCATTCCCTGAAGTTACTCAACAGCAAGGTTAAAATTCAGTCCATAAAAGAAAAAGGCTCTACAGTCATGAAGAAATGATCGTCTAAAACGGATATCATCTTACCCAGAAGTTTGTGAGGACATTCTTCCCTTGCACATCTTCTGCCCTCAAGCGGATCTTCCTGAAGGATTGATCCTCATCCTTCTGAAGATCAGCCAAACTGACTTCAAATACTCTGTGCTTTAGTCCTTCCGAAGCAATCTGGAGGCAAAAGGGGATAAATGCACTTGTTTAAGTGAAACTGCACTTGCATTCTCATATATGTGTGTGTGTGTATATATATATATATATATACACACACACATACATATATATATGATATGAAAAGTTACACCATAACATAGAATGATCAGATCATAATCGGCAAAACACATATTTTATGAAGAGGGGGTTTCAGGAGTTAAAAGTCATCCAAACAATCTAGACAACAAACTACCTGGAACAGTTAAAATACAGTATAACCAAATCAAAGGTGAAGGGATGAAAATTAGCATCCTATGTTCTATAGCAAACTGCTACTATGCTTATGCCTCATTTTCAAAATAGTTGGCATGCGAGTATTATATAAATCATCAATATCATCATTGGAGCCTCAAAATGGTCAAAGCCAATGGTCTTTTGACGCTTTAAGCATAAGGAGCAATTAACATGTGGGGGTGCATGGATCAATATATAAATAGTATAAAGACAAACAACAATTATGTTGATAAAGGCATTAAAAACTACTGCAATTTATGAAGTAAAAAACTCTTATTAATCAAGATTAAGAGCCATACTAAAGTTCCACTGAATGAAAGAAAAACAGTTCTAGGTTTCTAGTACATATTCAGTGACTTCTTTTGAAACCTCTAATTTCTCATTCCATATCACCTATATACTCATTAATAATGTTTTCTTAACAATCAATACGTAGAATTCTCAACTACATTTTGTCTAATGTGCCAATCTTCAATATATATACACGCTCTAAGGCGCCTATAATGCAGCCTCCTTATGCAAGCTGAAGAAACCACCCTGTCCTATGCTAAGCTTCATGGACTGAGCCTTAAGGGCACCTTTAATGACTCACTGATTTGGACACTGTTTCCTTCCAATAATGCATCCTAACACATTCAACAGAGGACTCATAAATTGACTAGTTTTAGTTGATAATGAACCAACCACAGCCCTCTTCCTTTATTATTTTTTTAGGAACACCCCTCTACTATTATCCAAATGTAGCTCATATAGATGGAAGGGACTAAAGAACTATTCAAATGTTCATTATGACTTTTATGAAGAGAATCACTAAACATCTAAATGTGCAGCAACTTCATTTATATCTCCTCAACATTTGGAAGGTCAAGGTGTAGATATCTCCCACATTTCACAACCAAATTACACCAGTTTGCAGCCTAGAACTCCACTCAAGTTTGTTTTATATTAATTAATCACATTCCTAGATATATAATCATCCTTGTACGTCATAATAACAAGAAAACAATACCCAATGTGATCCCATGAATGGGGCCTAGGGAGGGTGGGGTGTACGCATACCTCACCGCTACCTCGTGTGAAGTAAAGAGGTTATTTTTGACATGCCCCAATTCAAGAAAAGCATTTTCAAATCAGGTTTGAAAAATACAAGAGTAATAAAAAACTAAGATGAAAGTACCTAAGAAGAAAAAAATAGCCATAAAAATAGTAAAGATAACCAAAGCAAAAGAAACAATAGTAATAAAATTGAAGAAAAAGATAATAACAGAATAATAATAAGGCAAAAAGGGAGCAGATAAATGCTCTAAGCTAGATTCATGCTCTCCCACAAAAAAGAGATAAATCTAACTTTCTACCCGAAACCTCGACCTCCATGCTTTCCTCATGTCCTATCTAATCACATCTCCCTATTCTTCCTTGATCTACCTCTGCCTCTACTAAGACCTACCATTGTCAACCCCTCGTACCTCCTCATTGGGGCTTCTGCTCCTCCTCTTCACGTGCCCAAACTATTTTACTTACTCCCACCTTTATATCTTTGTTCTTAATGTTATCTCTCCTAGTATTCTCACATGTGCATCTAAAGAAATTTAAAAAAAAGGTCCTAAAACGGGTAGAGAGATGAACTAGTCCAGAACTAATAATCCAAAACCAAAAGCAACAGGCATAAGCTTAACAGAATAACAGAAGAGAAAAAAAAAGTAGAAAATGAGGAAGAGAATAAGACCTTAGTACCCTGAGTCCTAGTGACCAGGGTCTTGCCAACGTTTTTGATATCAAATACTGATGGTGCCTTTATGTCATACCAGTCCTTCTTTGCGTACGGATCCGCCCTGCCCACATTTTCACCACACCCAATTTAGTACGTTCACATACAAAAACTAAAACAGATATAATCAAAGGGATAAAAGCTTACGCCTTCTTTTTTCCTCCTTTCTTTCCCTTTGAAATCCTCTTGTTCTTACTGCACAAGAATGTAACATCAGAATCGAAAGTAAAACAGAAAGATAGAAATAAATCAGTAATATGACAGAAGAGTTAGAAAAAGTGGAGTGGGCGAGAGATACCCGACAGCCATGTTGGGAAGGAGATGTTGCAGCTGCTTTTGGACGAGGAGTGAGGGGTTTGGGAGAATGGGAAGCTGAGGCTATAAGGCTGCAAAACCCTAGTTCTGTTTCAGCAAGTGCTGCTAGACTTTTGGGCTTAGTTAATAAGCCATGGGCTAGAATAATGGGCCAGAAAGTTATTGGATGCCCATTGACTTTTATGAAAGTATCACATTACTGATTAGGCCTATAAACATCTAAATCGATTTAGCCCCTTATCAAATATTTAAATAAGGGAGATTTTCATGTCTTCACTAAATTTCATATTATATTATCAAAAATATAGATATTACCTATATTACTTCTAATGTCCATAAAAGTTTTTCAATAATGGAAATATTTGAGCCCCACCCGCTTTTCTTACTAAAAGGAAGGAATATTTATTGTTTTTGTGTTGTTTAAAGTGAAAAT
Source organism: Nicotiana benthamiana (assembly GCA_034376525.1). Taxonomy (NCBI): domain Eukaryota; kingdom Viridiplantae; phylum Streptophyta; class Magnoliopsida; order Solanales; family Solanaceae; genus Nicotiana; species Nicotiana benthamiana. The sequence continues at coordinate 36,198,472 of CM067333.1, read as the reverse complement.
ATGTGGTAGTTGGTGTAGCTTTTGTGTGGGTTAAAGTGGAAACATGGTATAGTGGGTATGCTTTAATTATGAAAAAGTAAAAGTGGGTCTTGATTACTACAATTCAAGAAAGAAATTGTAGTAACCAATATAGAATTACACGGCATTGCTCTTTCGATTGCAAATTCAATTTGCAAACATGGCATTGCTCTTTCTCTTCATCTTGTAGTTCTTGTTTGTATTTGTTTTTACTGTCCTCTTAATTTCATGTTAGCCATGATATACATATTTAATTGCAAGCAGCTTTCAAATTGAAGTTGCTGAATGTGATGCTTGAAGTTGATGAATGAAAATAGTTGAAAATAGTTGTAATTTGGTAAGAAATGTGATATGAAATTCCAGAAGTATAGGTTCAGTTGGAGTTGAGATTGGGAGATGTATTTTCAAGTCTTATGAAGCGCAAAACCGATATTCAGCAGAACTCTATTAGTTTGTCTTCAATTCACAATCTGTCTTCTTTGTCGTCCTTTTTTAATTGTTAGTGGTTTTATTAACTGTATTAATTATATGTATAAATTTTAGTTGATATTATCTACAACTTATAAATGTAGTTATTAATTGTAAAAATTTATGTTTTAATTGGTTGTTAAATTGTAATTTAGTAGTCTTAATTCTGTAGATTAATTGTAGTTAATATTATCTATAATTTATATTTGTCGTTATTTGTAGTCATGTAGATTAGATGTATAAGTTATGTGTATAAACTCTAGTTACTAGTATCTACAGCTTATAAATGTTGTCATTTATAGTCATGTCGATTAGTTGTCTTAATTTTGTAGATTAATTGTAGTTGCGGTTTTCTATATTTATACAAATGTTGTTATTTTGTAGTCATTATGTAATTCTTACTGCTTTTTATTGTTGAGAATTATGTAGGTATTATGTAGATTAATGCTTATTTTTAATACTAATGTGAAATAACTTTTGTTATGTGCAGAGTGGACATTATTTTGCATTACATAAGTTAGGTTACAGGCAGGCTATCAAGGAGGAAGAGTGCTCACGCTTTGAATGAGAAGAGTAGATTGCATAAAAGAAGAAATAGTCTATTGTTTATCTAATTTAGTTGCTGCAAATTTGTAGTTGAAGAATAAGAATCTACTTTTTTGGGAAAAAGCAATCAGCTTATTGTATTTAATTTTGTAGTTGTATATGTTCATCATTTTTATGAAAAATCTTCAAGTTCTATGTAATAACCGTATATAACCGTATCAGCTAGTGTTTTATTTTGTAGTTGTATATGTTCATCATTTTTATGAAATACCTTCAAATTTTAGGTAATAAACGTATATAAATATCAGATATAGTTAGAGTAAACAACAAACAGAATAAATAGGTACTACAATCACAGAAATATATTACAAGTTTTTACATTCGCAAAAATAAGCTTTGGAAGGAAGGGTTTTCTCTCTCGGCGCACGATAAGCCAATGAAACAGTACTACTCTGCGTAAGTTAGCACGAAGCTTTCTCGCTGATAATGGCGCGTCGCCGGCGTCAACCAGCCATCTCCACTGCCCAAATCGTTACTCCAGCACCGGGGGTAACTAAAGAACTTGAACCGCTAACATTTGGAAACTTTCTACCACAGAAATTTCAAGCAACCAATACTTTGCATGCAGATGAAATTGTGAATGTAGAGCCTAAACTGAAGGTGAGTGATGCAACTCCTGCAAGCTTGACTGTAAGAAGATTGCAGTTCTCTGATATCGCCATATCTGAGCATTCCTCTCCTACTGTTGCTGAGGTCGTCAGGGGTAATCGCAATATGGGTAAGGCTCTATCGTTTGTGCCGTCTTCTGATAGGGATGGGAAAAAAGTAGTTAAAATCAGTGAAGTTGAATTGAAACCTCTATCGGAGTACTGGAGTGCTTCATTAATTGGATACATCATTGGTGATAATCCCACTGTGAAAACTTTGGAGAATTTTGTTATGCATGTCTGGAATTTTGTGGCTAAACCACAGATTCTGCTACACTCTGAAGGTTATTGTATCTTTCGCTTCACTAATGTTGAGGATAAGAACTTAGTTCTCCAATCTAGACCATACTCGTACAGAAACAAGCCTATGGTGCTGAAACCTTGGGATGTTGATTTCTCTTTTCAAAATGATGTTCTTAGTACTGTGCATGTTTGGGTTCGTCTCCGTGGCCTACCAGTGGGCTACTGGTCTCCTGAAATCTTAAGCAAACTTGCCAGTGCAGTGGGTAAGCCTCTGTACACAGATAAATTTACAGCTCATTTTGAGAAGATCTCATTTGCCAGAGTACTGGTTGAAGTAGATGCTGCTTTTCCTTTGCCTGAGGAAATTGAAATTGAAACTCCTTTTGGGCTGAAGATACAAGAGATTGAGTATGATTGGAAGCCTGTATGTTGCAATCACTGCTTGAAGTTTGGTCATGACTCTCTTGACTGTTGGTATAATGGTCATAATGAAGGGGTTCAGGAGATGCAAGAGCAAGGAAGGGAAATAAAACAAAGGACTCGAGTCAAGAAACCAGGAAAGTCTACAAGGCAGGAATGGATACTTAAAGCTAATGCTGATACACTGGAAAGCTTGTCAATGCCTACAAACACATTGCCTAGCTTGCAAGTACAACCTGCTCAACATGATGAGAATATGCAGAGGGTGCAGATTAATACTGATATGGTTGCAAGTCAGGGGAATGAACTAGATGACTCTGGCAATCAGGAAAGTATTGATAATGGTGATAATGAGGTTTTGGTTGACCAAGATAAGGGCAAGGCTGTTGCTGGATTTCTTGATGATGGTAGGAGGGGACAACAGCAGGATCCTGGTCCTTCTTGGAGTTTGCTGCCTAATGATTCATGATTATAGTTACCTGGAACACTAGGGGACTTAATAAAGCCCACAAACAGAAAGAACTGAAAAACTTTCTGACTAGAAATAAAGTTGATGTCCTGGGATGCCTTGAAACTAGAGTTAAGGAACATAAAGCATATAGGATTGTTGATAAGATTGCTAAAGGGTGGAAGGTCCAATGTAATTATACCAAAGCTGTCAATAGGAGAATATGGCTAATCTGGAAGCCTCACATTCAGATTCATATCTCCTGTGTGACTGACTAGTTTATTCATTGCTTATTAGAAGATCCTTTTAATAAGATCAGAATACAACTGAGTGTCATTTATGCTCAAAATTCTGCAATTCTGAGGAAGCAGTTGTGGGATGATCTGAGACTAGTAAATGTTCCCAGTCAAGATGCATGGTTAATCAGTGGTGACTTTAATTTTGTCTTATACTCTGATGATAGGATTGGCTCTCCTGTCACAGATGCTGAAGTTAGAGGGTTTAAAGAGGTTATTTCTGATCTTCAACTGACCTCTCTCAGATCAAAAGGGTGGAAGTATTCATGGACAAACAAGCAGGTCTATAGCAAAATTGATTGGGCACTTGGTAATTTTCAGTGGATTCAGCAGTATGGACACCTAGAAGCCGATTTTATGAATCCCTCAGTCTCTGACCACTCCCCTATTCTCATACAGTTTGGGTGTCAAAAGTTATTGCATCCTAAACCTTTCAGATTCTATAATGCTATTATGGAGAATCCTCAGTTTTCTTCTATTTTGCAGCATGTATGGTCTCAGAAGTGTGAAGGTTCACCTTTGCAACAGATATGGTATAAATTGAAGAACTTGAAGCAGCACTTAAAAGAACTGAACAGTCATATGGCTTCCTAAAAACAGAAGCTAATCCATGCTAGAGAATACTTGGATATTATACAGAATCAGCTTCTACATAATCCATTTTCAGAGCAACTGTTTAAAGAGGAGAAAGCAACTCTTAATGACATTGAGAAATGGAGCAATGTTGAAGAGCAAGTTATGAGGCAGAAATCAAAGGCATGCTGGATAGATTGTGGAGATGCCAATACAAAATATTTTCATGCTCAGTGGAAGATCAGAACCAGTCAGAATAATATTACATCTATATACACTGATGCAGGTATAAAGCTGACAGATCCAGTGGCTGTGGAGCATGAATTCATTGAGGTATTCAAGTCATTAATGGGTGAATGTGCTGATGAATTGCCTTGTATTAACACTGCTATTGTTAAGGAAGGACACTGTCTGACCTTATCATAGCAAAGGTCACTTATTCGGGATGTTACTCTGGAAGAAGTCACAGAAGCTATCAAAGATATGCCTAAACACAAAGCACCAGGTGTAGATGGCTTCACTGTGGAGTTCTTTACTAGCAACTGGGAGATTGTCAAGGAAGATGTATATGCTGCTACAAAGGATTTCTTTACTACTTGTAAGCTGCCTTACATGGTCCACACTACTGCCATTGCCCTTGTGCCTAAAGTTAAAGCTCCTAGAACAGTGAAAGATTATAGACCTATTGTATGTTGCACCACTATCTATAAGATCATATCTAAAGTCATTACTAGGAGGCTGAAATCTGTTATTGATGATCTTGTTGGTAAAGCTCAGTCAGCATTTATTGAAGGGAGGAGCATCATTGATATTATCCTGCTCAACCATGAAATATTCAAGGGATATTCCAGAAAAGGTATATCTCCTAGGTGTGTTATGAAGGTGGATTTGAGGAAGGCATATGACACTTTTGAATGGAGTTTCCTCAAACAATTACTTATTGATCTAGGATTCCCTGCTAAGTTTGTTAATTGGACAATGGCTTGTGTCTCTTCTGTGATTTATTCAGTAGTGATGCATGGTGGTCTCACTAAGCCTTTCACTGCTAGAAGGGGTATTCGACAAGGTGATCCCATGTCACCTTACTTGTTTGTCCTAGCTATGGAATACTTGAATAGGCTGTTGGCTCAGTTGCATAGAAATGGAGATTTCAACTTCCATCCAAGATGCAGGAAGCTGAACTGTGCCCATATTTGTTTTGCTGATGATCTTCTACTATTCTGCCGAGCTGATATTATATCTATCCAGATTCTGCATGATGCTTTCCTTACATTCTCTGCAGCTCTGGATTGTATGCCAACAATACTAAGAGTGCTGTTTATCTGGCTGGGGTTCATCAGACTGTCAAAGAGGCCATACTAGAGTCTTTGGGATTCATTGAGGGTCAACTACCTTTCAAATATTTAGGGATACCTCTCCACTCTAAGAAGCTTGCCATCCACCATTATTTGCCACTGATAGAGAGGATAACTGAAAAAATTACCTGCTGGTCTGCCAAATGATTATCTTATGCAGGTAGGAGTCAACTGATCAAAACTGTGATATTTGGAATCCAAACTTATTGGGCACAAATATTCATCCTACCAAAGAAAGTTCTGAAAATTATAAAAGCTGTCTGCAGATCTTATCTGTGGACTGGAAGTGCAACAATATCCAAAAGAGCTCTGGTAGCATGGGAAAATATCTGTAGACCTATCACTGCTGGAGGCCTCAACATTATAAACATGCAGATATGGAATAAGGCTGCTATCACCAAGCTACTGTGGGATTTGGCTAGGAAGAAAGATTGTTTGTGGATCAAGTGGATACACTACTATTATATAAAAAAACTGTGACATTGCTACAATGCCCATTCCCAAGGCAGCATCTTGGGTGGTTAGAAAAATAATAGAGAGCAGAATTACTCTTCTGAATATTCGACAACTGCAAGGTGATCTCATGCTTAGATTGGATGGACTGTGCAGGCTAGGCAAGTTCCATATTCAGAAACTGTACCATGTTATGCTCCCTACCTTTCCTAGGGTGGAATGGAAGAATCTGCTGTTGACATCTAATGTTCTTCCTCGACATAAATTCACTGCTTGGCTTGCTGCTCAAGGTCGACTCCCTACTGTCGATAGATTACTGAAGATTGGAGTGAATGTGGATGAGAAATGTGTATTCTGTGATCATCAGACAGAAGACTTTGCTCACCTGTTTTTTGAATGCCCAGTCAAAAATCGACTGTGGCATAGAATATGTTGTTGGTTGGGCTATAACAGAAAAATTGGTAGTTGGAATACTGAAATCCAATGGGTATGCTGCCTGGATAGAAGTAAACTATGGCATAAGGCTGTTGCTGCTACTGCCTTTGTTACCACAGTTGCACTCATTTGGAGAAATAGAAACTATATCAGATTTGAGGGGAAACCATTTGAGGAAAATCAGTTCTGTCGCGAGGTTGCATTGCTCATTCATATTTGGGGCAGAAACTATAAGCGTTGGCAAACGGGACTGCGATAACTTAGCATAGTATTGAACTGTAAAGTAGTAGTTAGACAATACTACTACTATGAACTCTCCATTGTATTTTTTTGATATCAATGAAAGCTAAATGTTAAACTTTAAAAAAAATCATAGAAATATATTATACACAAGTTTTCTTCATACCATCTACAATTTTGGATGTGTACATCTTGGAACATTATATCTAAGGTCGTTACTATTTGTTTTTTCTCTATCTTCTCTTCTTTTTGCTTCAAATAATACTGCCATAGTACATAGCTGTCACGACCCAATTCTCTAACCCGGTCGTGATGACGCCTCTCGTGAAGACAAGGCCAGCCAGACTATTTCAGTACACCACTTAAAGTAATTAGTCAATTATATTACAATTCAAATCTAAATTAAGGATATTAATCAATATGAATACAACCCAATACAGCCCAATCGGGGTGTCACAAGTCACGAGCATCTAGGAGTGCCTTTATTAAAATTTAAAAGTCTAATACTGAATCTAATCAAAATCAATTCAAATCGTCCCCTGAAGCTAATCGAACCACCGGAATTCACATCCGAGCCCTCTAACCACATAGTCAACTTCCGGTTGACTTTTCTAATATAAGCTTTCTTCTAAGAGGCTATGTGCCTTATTCCTAACCAAAACCAATTCAATTACACCCGATCGAATCTAATACTGATATTGAAACATGAATCCATACAATAAGGGGAAAACGGGGTGGTAACTCACGTGACGGCGGGTCGGGTCGTCACATCTTCCCCAACTTAAACAAACGCTCATCCTCGAGCATATCCAGAGTCGTCCTAGAAATACACCAATAGCTGAATAACTTTAACATGCATATAAATCCGAGTAATCCCGCGTCACCCTATCCCGTATAGGTCCGACAACACAATATAGCTGACATTTTTCACCCATTTCACCCATTTAGTCCATAAACCATAGAACTACATTTCATCCTCTGAAATCTTACACAAGATCAGAACCTCACATTTTTACTCAGAATAAACCCGAACCAGCTGTAATAATCCATACCTGCAACCTCGGCTGCAATCATATGATATCCCACATAAATCAAACACATGCAGCAATAACTTCTATTCACAGCAATTGTCCACAATAAGCAGGTACCGATAGAAACCTTTTTGTTAGCTAAAGTCTTATTCCCACACTTTCATATACTGCCAACGGTAACTGAAACACGCGATATTCTGAACCCATATCTCAGATCAACCATTCCTGAATCCATTTCCCTCTTGACTGATACTACAACAGATTTCCGAGCCAAACCTCGATGCTAGTTTTCTAACAAGCTGAAATCAAATTGGTTCATGCTCATTAATGATTCCAATGATCACTTCGACTCTAACCACCCTTCTGGTGATATGACACCTCGACACAGGCCTAAACCACAACTTGCATGATACACGCACCAATGAGAAGCAGTCTGAACGTACTCAAATCAGGACAATGACTCAACGAAAAAATTGTACCCTCAAGCTCAACAGCACCCTTACAACACAAAACTGAGATTCCGTCTCACATCATATTAATAGAGTACCTGAATTCTCCTCGAAAGGTCATAACTTCACGTGGCTTTACCACAATTCGTGGTCCTATCCAAACACTATTACCCATGAAGCACCTCAAGTCATCATGCTCAACACGGACAACCACGCACATATTGAGGTCTGAAACCCAGCAATCCATCACACCCACGGTGAAGCAAGTAATATACTAAATTCATTCCTGAAAGGACACAACCGATGCGCTATTCGCCGAGCAGCACCTAATACGAACCTTCCTCGGATATCAGGAAGCAAGGCGTACAAAGTAACATATAGAAAACTATTCTCCACATCACACTATTGTGGCGCGCAACCCGGTCCAGATAACATACCCATGACGGCGTGCCACCCGATCCACATATATATTTCATAAAAGGAGATGCATATCGAGCCAAATCTGCTCATTACAATAAATACATATAGTCTCATGCCCGACCACAAGTAACGCATAAGAAATCTCTATACCGGAACTGAATCAATGGTAGAAACCTTTGCACTGACATCCGCCACGAAGGCCCAAACAATAAAGCAATGCTTGACAGCCATCCCCTGGTCTCTAGAATACAAGCTATCCTGCTAGAACATAATCCGATGCACCTTGTCACGCAGCCTGTGGCATTTTCCGGCATAGCCCATAACACATCAGTCTAGACAATCTGACACTGGAACAACCAGTCTGCCATCTAATATCATAACCAAATTTAACATACCACGCAAAGAAGATCCACTCGGACCTCCAATTTCCAATAACCGCTAGACAATGACGATACACACGATCTACAACCACTGCACAGTCAGATCACTAGAACTTCTAGTTTCCAACACATATAACACATGAATCACTATGCATGATCCCACCTCCACCGTACGAATACATAACAAACATCAAGTATCCATCCATACCAAGAAAGATATGCAAGAATTTCCTTGCGCCATCAACAACCAAATTATCCACCGTCGATCCCACAAGAAAACTGTCGCAATACTGCTGAAGTATCATCAGTTTACATCACCTTACCCTTTTTGACTGAACATATACTCTTGTCAAACCACTGTACTAGCAATACCATTCCTTTAATCATCTGAAGGTCGATTCTTCATTCACTTGCAACTGCCCGTGCTGCTCAAGAATTTAATGACTTCTCGTAATGAACTGAACCAAATCCTTGAACACACAAATCCTAATTCTCCATATCTTAACACACAGACCATACCACTCTAGGATAACATGAGGACTCCTATCTCTCTTCTATACTGCAGACATCGACGCACTCAACTAGTCAAGAACTTTCATGGTCCCATATAGGAGAAAAATTATTACACACTCCATGCTTCGCATACTCACAGGAATATACTCATTTTCAGACCACGGTAAAACACATCAAGAACTCTTTCTCCCAATTCCATTGCACAAGCTAAACTGCCAGGACTAAATTCCTTCCACCCAAACCAAGTTAAGCACATTACCAGCACTTAAAAGCTTTGCTGCACAATACATGTAAGGCTCCTTACCTCGAACACATACAATAATTAATCATATCCTTACCATGCCGATTTAGTTCATTATCAAGCTATTCCATTTATCCAATTTCCTTCCCGATTCATCTTTGATTTGATATCGTCCCTTGCTGTAGCACCACAATACTTCGACCCAGGTTACCACACGAGACTCGCACATAGAACCACATTGTCTAAGACCCATAGGCCATTGAATACCCTCTCAAACGTTTCCTAGAAATACCATATTCTAGAATGCTTCAGTTTGGAAAAGTTCCTGCGATCCTGAATTCATTTACCATAACCATCCAAATGGGGATACGTAGAATCCCACGATTAACACAAAGTACCACAAGTCTTGATCTTCCTGATGAAAACACAGTCTCTAGCCAAATACACAAACTTAAGACACATGATTGTTACATGTAAAATCTTGAACACAATAAAACCATTCTCCAGAGTCATTCGCTCTTATTCCGCTGTAATTCACCTGTCTTGAATGAACGGAACCACTCGTGCCTCATTAGCACCCTGACACAGCTGAACATGATTTCATACAGATACAAACAACCACATTTCTTCTCGATACTCCGAACATCCTTTATCATCAACAGCTCAAAAATATCCCTTTATTTTCTCACACATAGGAAGAACCATATAATCTTTGTCAGAATTTTCCCTTACACACACTGTCCTCGGCTCAATTTTCTGCAAACAAACCTGATCTACCATCATCCTTCGAAACGGAACCAACATAGCACATAACCGTGCAATCAGCTGAGAAACAGCAACCTCCCTAACTTAGCTCGAAGCCATATATCAAGGCACTCTTAACAACTCATAACACTTTTACTTTACCACTGACATTTTTCATTCATTTTCACAACAGTTGAGTCCACTTTCTTATGCATCCCAAATTCTCAAATTACAATGCATACCCTCCAATTATGCATGAGATATTTTAACATACACATAAGGATCATACCGCTCAAACAAACACTCCGCAGGAGATAACCCACCTACTTCACCTCATTTCAATATTTCAACATGCCTCCCACCATCATATACGTTACACAATCAATTAATCTTCTTGAGTCAGAGCTCATAATGCCACATGGAAAGAGATTTATTCGAGGGTTTAACCCAAATTTTGGGACACTAAGTCCCTAAATAAGAGCTTGAGTGTTGGAAAAAGGTCTGTAATTGGAACAATATTAAGACGACCTCGGAGTGGAAATCAGATGGTTCTGTTAGCTCCGTTAGGTGATTTCAGGGTTGGGAGCGTGTTCAGAATGTATTTTGGATGTCCGTAGCTCATTTTGGCTAGAAATGCCGAAGGTTAGAATTTTGAAGTTCCGGTCCGATAGTGAATCTTTGATCTAAGGGCCAGAATTGGATTTCGGAAGTATTTGTAGCACCGTCATGTATTTTGGGACGTGCGTGCAAAATTTCAAGTCAATCGAACGTGGTTTGGTTAGGTCTTGAATCGAAAGTGAGTTTGGTTAAGTTTTGGAAGTCTTAAGTTCAAATCATTGATTAAATGGTGTTTCCGGCGTTGTTTTAGGTGATTTAAGGATTGATGCAAGTCAGAATGATGTTAAGGGATAGGTTTGTGGGTTTGGTTGAGGTCTCGAGGGCCTTGGGTTTGTTTCGGATGCTCGACGGGTTGATTTTGGGATTTTAGATGAATTTTTGCTGTTGTCATCTGTTGTTTCTGCGATCGCAGAAGGGGAGCCGCGTAAGCGACTTTCGTAGAAGTGGATTTAGGGTCGCGGATGCAGTCTTGGAAAATTGGTCGTGGACCACAGAAGCGGGGGAAAACTCGCTTAAGCAGCGACCGCAGAAGCGATCAAGAGCCACAAGAGCGGTCCCTGGCGTGGCTAAGTCAGACCGCTAAAGCGATGGTTTGGTCGCCTAAGCGGTCACCGCGGATGCGGTCATTCAGCCGCAGAAGCGAAATCGCTGTGTGTTATGAGATTTATTCGAGGGTTTAATTTCATAAGTTGAAAACCAATTGAGAGCTCGGACCAAGGCTATTTCGAGTGAGTTTTGAAGAATAGATTATTGGGTAACGTTTCTATGATACTTTAGCTTTAATCCATCATTTAGTTGTTAAATTCATCTTTTAAATTTAAATTAAGGTCCAAAAATGAAGGAATTTGGGTAGAAGTTCATTGACTAAACAATTGGGATTTGAGGGGGCATTTGACCTCAGAATTGGGAGATTTTTATTTGGTTAGACTAGTGAGAGTGCGAAGTTTCTAAAAATGTGAAAATTATTAGATTCCGAAACATTGGCCTGAGGGAGATTTTGGTCATTTTACCTATTTTCGTGCCTTCGCTTTAATTTTAACAGTGTAATTAGTTACTTGTGATGTTATTTACAACATGTAACTGGTTTGAATAGATTTGGGCCATTCGGAGTCGGATACTCGTGGCAAGGGCATTGTTTCTTAGCGGTTTTGTACCAATTCGAGGTAAGTGGCTTGTCTATACTTGTGTGGGGGACCTCTCCCCTTAAGATATCTTTGTCATTGTTTAAAAGTCTGGTGCGCGAGGTGACGGGCGCGTACTTGTGCTAGTTGTTGGAAATTCACCTCACTTAGCTTATTTAGACTGTGTTTCTTCCATATTTAACTGTTAAAAAAATGAAACTTCGCTTGTTTTGATTTAGGGAAAGCATGTTAGTAACTTATTTGCTCTATTTAACTAAATTGCCATATTTGTCTTTCTTGCGAAGCATGTTAGATTCTCGACTTTACTTGTTGTTCGCATTTGGCTTCCTTTCCGTTAAATATTAATTGTTGTGGTGTATTTTACTTTTGGGACTCGGGTTCAATTTCCGGAGATCCTCTATTACTGGTATGTTGGACAACGGGTTCGATTCCTGGGAGATTCTCTGATTTTGGCATGACGGACTACAGGTTCAATTCCCGGGAGATCCTATGAATTAGGCACGACGGAGTACGGGTTCAATTCCCAGAGATCCTCTGATATTCATATGACGGACTGCGGGTTCAATTCCCGGAGATCCTCTGTTACTGGTATAAAGGAATGTGGGTTCGATTCCTGGAGACCCTCTGTTAGAGATGTGATGGACTACGAGTTCGATTTCCGGGAGATCCTATGATATTGGTATAATGGACTGGGGGTTCGATTCCCGGAGCTCCATGTAGAGATCCTAAATTTTGAGTGATTTGCCTTGTATTCGTAGTCTGTACTTGTAGCCGTTCTATTTTAATTATTGTCTTGTTAGATATTCGGGATTTACTTCATTATCTACTATTTTTTTGTTTTTACATTAATTCTTATGTTCTTCTCAGTAAGGCCTCGACCTTCCTCGTCACTACTCTATCGAGGTTAGGCTTGACGCTTACTAAGTACCGATGTGGTGTACTGATGCTACTCTTCTGCACACTTTTGTTGTGCAGATACAGGTACATCTGGTCAGGCGCATTATTAGGGATTTTGGACCTGCATTTGGAGGCTTGAGGTATGCATCTGCCGCGTCCGCAGAGCCGAAGAGCCTTCTTCTATTCTACCTTTAGTTAATAGTTTCTTTCCTATCCTCAGTTGTTATAGACACTTTGGCATGTTAGAGCATTATATTATGTTTACTCTTAGCCTATGTTTCCCGTGGGTTTCCGGGTCTTGGGGGTTTTCTTACATTATTTGAGTCGACATGTATGTGTCATGCGGCATTTTATACAATTCCTTATGCTATTCAGTATTATTCATCGTATTCGTAAAGTTTTGTTGGGTTTCCATTGTGTATCGGGCTTACCCAGTCGCGAAGATTGGGTGCCGTCATGACAGGTTCACGATTGGTGAACTAGGGTCGTGACACATTTCTTGGCAAAGAATGATGATATAAGGTGATATGGGGTCACCTCGCCTAATGCCTCGACTAGGTTCAAAAAATCTTGTGGCAGAACTATTAACTAAAACATATATACTGCTAGTTGAAATGCAAATAAGGAGGATTTTACAAAATTTAGGAGGGAAATTAAAGAATTTTAGGGTGTAATGAAAAAAGGACCATTTTAATCGGCCAAAGGCTTTTTCAAGGTCGATTTTTAACACCATATGACCTTGTTTTATTTTATTTTATTAATCCTAGTAATGATTCCTTCGATTATAATAGCATTATCAGAAGCCCTTCTGTTCTTCATGAAACTAGCTTGGAAGGGGCTAATCAATTGGTAAGGTTTTATCCTATTGGATAGAATTTTTGTAACAATTTTGTAGACCGTATTACAAAGACCAATTGGTATGAAATTTGCCACATTATTAGCATTAGGGATTTAAGGGATAAGGCAAAGATACGTTTTGTTGATTTCTGTTGGTCTAATTTGTATGCTAAAAATGTTGTGACAAAGCTTAGTAACTGATTGACCATTAATCTTCCAACATTTTTGGAGAAAAAAGGGGTGTAGGCCATCTAATCCAGGGACTTTAAAAGGTTTAAAAGAGAACAATGCTCTTTTAATTTCACAATCATGTAGAGGTGCATCTAAGGATGTAGGATTGATATTTTGAGCCGGGGAGATGCATCCTAGAGGATTTATCCACCTATTCGAAAGATGAGTCGTTTTAAAGGAGTTTTCAAAGTGGTTTAATACATGGGCCATTGTTTGAGCATGGTCATTTATCCAATTTCCATTGCTGTCTTTGAAGAAATTAATCTTGTTTCTCCGTCTCCTATTAGTGGTAACAATATGAAAATTTTTTGAGTTAGTGTCACCTCATTAAGCCAAGAAATCCTTGACTGAAGTTTCCAATAATCTTCTTCTATTTTTAAGAAATCATTATATTCTTCAGTTAATTCTTTCTCCAAAGTTTGGAGGAAAGGACAAGTGGTATATTTAGGGGAATTTTGGATACTTTGTAGTCTAGCTAGAATTTTCCTTTTTTCCCCCAATATGTTACCAAAATTATTGTTTCTCCAGGTTTTAATGTTGTTTAGGAGGTTTTGACTACCTTTCAAATGGTTTTCGTCCAATTTTTTTTCACAAAATTAGGGAAGTCAGGGTGTTTGCACCAGAAGGTTTCTAATCTAAAGGGAGAATTATGAAGTGATCTAATTTTTTGGAATTAATTCAATAAGGAGAGGGTTATGGTCTGAGTGTGTTTTTGGGAGATGAATTATAGAACCTTTTGGGAATAAATCAAGCCAGTCTTCATTACCAAGTACTTTATCTAAGCGTTCCATAATAAGATTTTTACCACGTCTATGGTTGGACCAAGTATACTTACAACCTTTATAAAAACCTTATTGTTAAATGCAGGTTGTCAATGACCAACAAAACGTAATCCTCCAGCACACATTCAGGAAAGGCAATAAAGTTGCTCACAATCTGGCAGGGAAAGCATGGCACAAAAGAAAAGAAAATTTTGTATTACCACCAAGCTATGTCTACCCCCTAGTGGAGAATGAAAAATATGAACTTCCTTTATATACTAAGACTTTATCTCTTGATGCTTGTAATATTCTATCAAATCTAGGAAACAAAAGTGTCCTAAGAGACACCAACTATGAAAGCTTTGTAAGCAACAATTAGCTATTAATATATAATATCCTGTTTGGTCAAAAGAAAATAAATATAATGTACGATGGCGGAGCCAAAAATTTTATCAAGAAGTGTAAAAACAATAATAACTAAATACACCAAAAAATTAAGGAGAGTCCGCGTATAATACATATACATAAAAAAATATCTAAAAATATAGTGTAATTTTCGGCGAAAAGGTAACGATGGACACTTTTTGTTGAGTGTGGCCACCATTGATATTTATTAGTACACTCTAATGTATATTTTATATGAAATAGAAAATTCTCGGGAGTACAATGATCATAGAACTCCTTGCCCTCAAAATTAATATTGATTATCTGCTTGGTCTTCTTTTTTTTCAATGATCAGAGGCAGAGCTAGGTTATGAAGCTTACAACAATGCAAAAACAATGACGACTCAGTGAAATTCTATTAATGGGGTCTGGGTAGGGGGTTGTGTGTACGCAAACCTTACCTTACCCCAGAAAGAGTAAGGATCTGAAGTTTATGGGTTCGATTTTCCAATCAATATAAGCTATATGGTTCTGAATTAATAATTTGTATATATTCAATGAATTTCTTAAGACAAATATAAGGATTGAACTAAAACCCACAACCTCAAGGCTAGCTCTGCCCCTGCCAACAAGCTATGAGATTCTTTCCAGCAAGCTATGATAGTAACCAGAGGCGGACCTATGTGTATGGGTGGGAAGTGGTGAAGCCACATGTACGTAAGGGTGGTCAATTGACCCCTCTTCATTAATAAATTATTATGTATTAATTTTAGAGATATATAATACATACTGAACACCCTTTATCGAGGAATATTTTTACTTCTTTTAAATTTGAACACCCTTCCTAAAATTTCTAGCTTCGCCACTGTGGGTGAGGGGTCATCGGACCCCGTAAATTTTGGCTGAAATCCTGTATTTATACATATATATATATATATATATATATATATATATATATATATATATATATATATATATACCTTGTAAATGGTTAATTTAAAGCATTTGGAACCGGAACACTAAAAGTTTTTAGGAAACACTGGTTGAACATAATAATGTATCCCGACACGTAAAAATTCTGGGTTTGTTTCTGAATAGTACCTATGTCTAAATAGAGAACAAAGTATCTGATAGTTTGCTGCGCATGTATGATGCCGAAGACCATAAATGGCGGCGAAAATTAATAGAAAAGGGACGACAGAACCAGCGGCGGGAGAGTATTTGTTAAAATGATTTCTATTTTGTCTTTGGGTTAAAACTTTTACATATTTTATGCAAATAACCTGTCATATTTATTGTTTACTTTTTCTAGCTATATACATAGTTTATACATTAATTATATATAATTATACATATATAATACATAAAATATGTATGTATTATACGTTTACGACTATCAGAAATTATCTTAAAATAGTAAATTTTTAATTTGGTATATATTTCGATAATCTTATTGTTTAGCTCAGAGTTCTCACACACTATATAAGCATAAATCAATCGAAATCAATAGAGGGCCAATCATAGCAGATCGTAATAAACCAATACGCCAAATGAATAAAAATGAAAGAGGCAACAGTTAATGATTAAGGGGAAGAGGATGAAGATCTTAAGATATTGGTAGGTTTGCCTCTCCATTGGGAGGTTTAGAGCCTTACAATGATGTGTATTCTCTTCCCTTGGAAGTAAGTATCAAGAGAGAAAAGAAGCATCCCACTTTTAGGGTTCTTTATTTTGGTATTTATAGCTATGAGACTTGCCAGCTGGCACTAAGTGGTTGAGACCATGTTGAGAAGATGCCTTCGTAAGGACGGCCAGGCCGTTACCTTAGTTGTCGAATCGGATAGTCGCCCGAGAGCATTACCAATAGACGGCCGTACCGTTTATTAGTCACGAATGGGCTTTAATATGTGCGCCAGTTCCATTAATTAACACGAAGTCAGGTTTTGACCCATACAGATAGTTCCTCCGCTTATTGAGATCGGGATCTGACCGAGTTTGATGAGCGGATGTGTCTCATAGTCGTTACAGTCGTTCTTTAAAGATGGCCGTAGTCGCTTATTCTGAGAGGATGGCTGTAGCCACTTATTCTGTAAAGATGTTCGTAGCCATTTATCCTTTGGAGATGGCCGTAGCCATTTATATTTTGGAGATGTCCGTAGCCTTTTATATTTTGGAGATGGCCGTAGCCTTTTGGTACGAACATTCCTTGATTGCAATGGAGTTATTTGTTAAGTGAGTTCATAGCTGATGACAGTAGTCTAACCTTTCATTTAGTTTCCGTGTGAACGACTGGCCATATCCGTTCGCATATCTGAGATGGCCGTGGCCACTTATTTGCACGTACTCTTCCCTTGGTAGGAAGCCGTTGTCGCCTTATTGTCAAGGGACGAAAATAGCTTATTGTTTTGAGGTGGCCATAGCCGTTCTTCCGTAGCCATTTTGTATTTAGGAAACGGCCGCGGACGTTATCATTTCAGAGATGGAAGCAATCAACGCTACTTTTGGAGGCGGCCATGGCTAGCATTACTTTTGAGAATGGTCGTAACCACCAATGGTTTGGGGACGGCCGTAGCCCATTACACATGACTGGGGAAGATGCAATCGTGCTTACCGCGTACAAGGAAGGTGTCACATGCACGATGACGCACGGGGTGTACTTTTGGTATCTTGGGGCCGTTACAACCATCTCATGGGCGACGTGTTAATTGCCTTTTGAATGACCGTTCCATGATATCTGTCATAATGATGCCCCTTACTGTAGGCCTGAACTGTTTTGCGGTTGGTCAGGTAGTTAATGGTGACCTTTGGGATTGTGAGAGTCATTTATGCTTCGCCTATAAATAAGGGATTGTATTGTTTGGTTCTTACTTTTCCGAATATTCATTTAAGTAAAGTCTGAGAGAGATAACTCTTGTTGTTCTCATCCTGATCTGTCTTCTGCTCCTCGTCACTTCGTTCTTTGTCACTTATTGTCAGATCTTCATCTTCTCTTGCTTTTCCGGCGAACTTTGCTTACTTTCTTTTATTATATCAACAATGGCGAGCAACTCTCGTTCTGATATTGCTCCGGTTATGGCTAGGGCTGCTTAGGATCCATCTACGGTGGTGAGAACCACTGACTCAGCGAATATTGACCAGCCTCCGTCGGTGACTGACATTCTTTCTTTGCCCGGCGGTCCGGCAACCGATTTCTTTGACCCCGAGGGGGAGGACCAAGTGGTGAGGCTCCACTGATGGGGGAAGTTGGCATCGCCTAGCTGAAGGACCAGTGTGATATTCCCCGCTTTGCCGACATCGTCCTTGCTAGGAGCGGCGACAGGGTACACGTCGACCGCCGAGGGTATTGCTTCTTGTACGCCTACCCTTTCAAGCTAGGATTCACACTTCCTCTCCCAATGTTGTTGGTGGACTTTTGACGCTACTACAGGGTGTGCCCTGGTCAGCTCGTCCCTTCCTGCTATAAGTTATTGGCGATGCTGATCAAATATGTGGAGTTGGCGCGGAGAGTGATTACTCTTGGGCACGTGCTAACTCTCTATGCCCCTCAGAGGGTACGTGGCACCATGATTCGGTTGGTCCCTGGTGGGGTCAACGGCTTAGCTGTGGAGCTTGATGATGATGTCGCTACCCGTCCTTACAAGCACTTTTTCCACATCAGGACTGAGCATCTGGTGGCTTGTGCTACCAACTTCCTGGAGGAGTGGAACCATGCACGTAAGTTTCTTTTACGTCGGCCTTGATTTCTTTTGGTTACATGTCCTGCTTTATGTTCGTATGTACTGATCTTCTTCTTGTGCCGTAGTAGGGGGTGCGCCACCGACGTCGTTTTCTGGCATCTGTGAGTGGGTTGTGGTCGTGCTCCCTGTTACAGCGGAGATTCGCACGTGGGCGTCTTTCTGGGAGACCCATGGCCGTAGGCCGGCCGCTGGTTAGAATCTGACTTGCCGCATTGTTCTTCTTTCATAGTTCTTAGTCTCTTTTCCCTGACCTTTCTTCCTTTGCTGGCTAGAACGACTACGTCGCATGTGGGCTCCTCAACTTGCTTTTCGCAGGCTGGGGGCGACTGCTCGCTTGATTACAATGCCGGCGCCTCACCCAGTTCCGAGGGAAGCCTCAGTAGAATCTTTGGCGACTCACTCTCTGGTATGGCCCTTACCTCAAGTTGAAGAATCCCCAGGGGTTGTGCGTTCCAGGGCAGAGTTGCCATCAAATGGAGATGAGGAAGAAGATGGGATGCCGCTGGCTTGGCGCAGGGTGGCGTTTACCCCGGTCCTTCTGGTGGTGATTAGTTTGGATTCCTCGCCATCGGAAGCGGAGAGGAATACGGCGGACCTTGCTCCGGAGGGCGAGCACTTAGTGGGGGTTTCCCCAGTTGGCTCAGGCTAAGGTGGCACAGTCACTTCGACGATTCAAATTTCAGTTCCCGGTGCTGAGAGGGAAGGTAGTTCCTCAGCACCTATTTTGGCGGCGGATGCAGGTGCCGATATTTTGGCGAATACGGGCTCTTAAACGTCTCGAGCGGCGGAGGCCTCAACTTCCAAGGCGGCGGAAGGAAGGGGCCCCTCAGGAGAGGAGGACGATTCGGAGTCTGACATGGACCCTGAGGATGTCCGCTTGTTTCAAGAGGGTTACACCCGCCCAGCGGTGCAGAACAAAAGGGATTACCATTATTTGGAGATCCCTAATGACGTGAACCTGTTGCTCGAGGAGGAGAATCTGGTGACGCTGTTCAGGGTTCTGTGCTCGGAGGCGAAGCGCGCGTCCTTGAGGAGCATCTCAGATGTCGGGTTGATGGGCGTGGTGGCCGATCTGAGTATAAAGGTACGTCTAATGCCCTGATCTGTTTCTTTCCTTAGTACGTCTTATAGTATTAACTGTTGCTTTGTTTGCTGTAGACATATTTGCTGGAGGTGGAGAGCACGTCATGAGCACCGGGCTAAGGGGCGGTTGAGCAACTCAAGCGAACCGCCTTACCTTATTCCAACATAGGGACAGAAGGGAGAAGGTTCGGTGGGCTAACGTCCGCTCAGCGGTCTTTGTGCAGTTGTTGGAGAAGTAACGCTGCTACCGGAACCGGTGCCGTGACCTAAGTGAAAGCCAAAGGAACGACCCGTGGAATCGGGAGCTGGTATAAGAGTTGGCAAAGAGGGAGCTTCACATGCAACAGACCCTTAAAGAAATGAGGAGATGGACGCTGAAAGGAGGGCGACCACTGAGAGGGAGCGTCAATCCCGGGCTGCAGCAGTAGAGGCCGCAGAAGCTTTGACTAGGCAGGTGGCCGCCTTAGAGACAGAGAATGCTGATTTGAGGAAGCAAGCAGAGGATGCCCTGGAGAGGGTCGAAACGCTGCAGGCGGCCAACCGGGCCCAAGAAAGGGAACGTGAACTGGAGAGGGCCGCTGCCACTTTTCCAATGAGAGTGTTGGAGGGGCACATTGCTGTTTGTGAGCAGGACGCCCGTGCTTCAGTGGACCGGATCGCGACCTTGAAGGCGGAGAACCAGCGACTGAGGAATCAGGCTGCTTCTTTCGGTCCTGCTCGTGAGCTCTATACATACGCCAAGGCCCAGCTTGACGTGTACAGGCGGCTGTAGGAAGCCAGCGTATTGCCTGAGACTACCTATGAAGAGGCAAGCCAGAAGGCTCGTGAAGCACTCCTTGGCTGCGGCTTTGATCCATTCGCGCCCGGGGGTGATGATGGCATCGAGGGCGCTGACAACGTTGAAGAGGGCGTTGGGGGCGCTGATTGAACATTTGAAAAGATTTGTAACATATGTTTAATTTTTATTATCTTTTTTCTCTTCTATTTTTTGTTGCCGTTCGGCTGTTTCTTTTTTTTCGGCCAGCCTAGGGCCAGTGTAATTGGGGGTAACCCCGTTTAAATATTGTAAATATACCTTATTCCTTTTTGTTTCTTTTCTATCAATTTTGTGCATTTCTTTTTTGTGCTCGTTTGAGATGGCCTTGCCTTAGAGTTTCTCTAGTGACAAGTTAATAGTTAGGTGATTTCGACCATTGGTTGATCGATCCTTTCTCTTAAGGGGCAATTGGTATAGATGGCCTCGGCCTCAGATAGACGCTTTTGGTAGTCACCTTCCCCCGCTTGACGGAAGTTGGTTATAGCCGCGTTTGGGCAGCGGCGCCACATAGCCTTAGTCGCAGTTCGGGCTTAGTCGAACTACTGGCCATGGTAATGAAAATTACAGCCTTGTAGTTCGACTTGGGTTGAACTCAACGCGGGTTAAAATTTTAGCTTTGAGTCAGTCGTACTTAATTGAATGGTGAGGGAGTTTAGCCTCGCCTCATTGCGGCCCGGATCATGGCCGTGGGGACGTATGTTCTTGGCTTTGATTCATCCATGGTTGAATTTGTGACTTTTGTGTCGAAGAAGTGTGGATTGAGTCCTAGTTCACTCGTAGTTAAATTTTTGGCGAGGGCTCATAGTCTGAACTGCTAATCAACCGTAGTTGAACCTTTGCAACTTTCGGAGTCGAAGGAGCATAGCCTGAGTCCCGGTTCAACCGTAGTTGAACCTTTGTAATTTTTGAAGTCGAAGGCTCGTACCATGAGTCCCGGTTCAACCGTAGTTTAACCTTAGTAATTTTTGAAGTCGAAGGCACATAGCCTGAGTTCCGGATCAACCGTAGTTGAACCTTAGTAATTTTTGAAGTCGAAGGCGCATAGCCTGAGTCCCGGTTCAATCATAGTTGAACCTAAGTAATTTATGAAGTCGAATGCATATAGCCTGAGTCCCGCTTCAACCGTAGTTGAACCATTGTAATTTTTGAAGTTGAAGGCGCATAGCCTTAGTCCCGGTTCAATCGTAGTTGAACCTTAGCAATTTTTGAAGTAGAAGGAGCATAGCCTGAGTTACGGTTCCAGCGTAGTTGAACCTTAGTAATTTTTGAAGTCGAAGGCGCATAGCAAGAGTTTTGGTTCAACCGTAGTTGAACCTTAGTAATTTTTGAAGTCGAAGGCGCATAGCCTGAGTCCCGGTTCAACCGTAGTTGAACCTTAGTAAGTTTTGAAGTGGAAGGCGCATAGCCTGAGTTCCGATTCAACCGTATTGAACCTTAGTAACTTTTGAAGTCGAAGGCGCATAGCTTGAGTCCCGGTTCAACCGTAGTTGAACCTTAGTAATTTTTGAAGTAGAAGGCGTATAACCTGAGTCCCGATTCAACCGTAGTTGAACCTTTGTAATTTTTGAAGTCGAAGGAGCATAGCTTGAGTCCCGATTCAACTGTAGTTGAACCTTAGTAATATTTAAAGTCGAAGGCATATAGCCTGAGTCCCGGTTAGTAGTTGAACCTTAGTAATTTTTGAAGTCGAAAGCGCATAGCCTGAGTTCCGGTTTAACCGTTGTTGAACCTTAGTAATTTTTGAAGTCGAAGGCGCATAGCGTGACTCCCGGTTCAACCGTAGTTGAACCTTAATAATTTTTGAAGTCTAAGGCGCATAGCCTGATTCCCATTCAACCGTAGTTGAACCTTAGTAATTTTTGAAGTCGAAGGCGCATAGCCTGAGTCCCGGTTCAACCGTAGTTAACCTTAGTAATTATTGAAGACGAAGGCGCATAGCCTGAGTCCCGGTTCATCCGTAGTTTAACCTTAGTAATTTTTGAAGTCCAAGGCGCATAGCCTAAGTTCCGGTTCAACTGTAGTTGAACCTTAGCATTTTTTGAAGTCGAAGGTGCATTGCCCGAGTCCCGGTTCAACCGTAGTTGAACCTTAGTAATTTTTGAAGTCGAAGGCACATAGCCTGAGTCCCGGTTCAACCGTAGTTGAACCTTAGAATTTTTGAAGTGGAAGGCACATAGCCTGACTCCCGGTTCAACCGAAGTTGAACCTTAGTAATTTTTAAAGTCGAAGGCACAAAGCCTGAGTCCCGGTTCATAAAGCTTAGTAATTTTTGAAGTCGAAGGCTCATAGCTTGAGTTCCGGTTCAATCGTAGTTGAACCTTAGTAATTTTTGAAATCGAAGGCGCACAGCCTGAGTCGCGATTCAACCGTAGTTGAACCTTAGTAATTTTTGAAGTCGAAGGCGCATAGACTGAGTCCCTGTTCAACCGTAGTTGAAACTTAGTAATTTTTTAAGTCGAAGGCGCATAGCCTGAGTCTCGGTTCAACCCTAGTTGAACCTCACTAATTGTTGAAGTCGAAGGTGCATAGCCTGAGTCCCAGTTTAGACCTAGTAGGACCTTAGTAATTTTTGAAGTTTAAGGCACATAGCTGAGTTCCGGTTCAACCGTAGTTGAACCTTAGTAATTTTTGAATCCGAAGGCGCATAGCCTGAGTTCCGGTTCAATCGTAGTTGAACCTTAGTATTTTTTGAAGTCGAAGGTGAATAGACTGAGTCTCGATTCAACCGTAGTTGAACCTTAGTAATTTTTGAAGTCGATGGCGCATAGCCTGAGTCCCGGTTCAATCGTAGTTGAACCTTAGTAGTTTTTGAAGTCGAAGGCGCATGGCCTGAGTTCCGGTTCAACCGTAGTTGAACTTTAGTAATTTTTGAAATCGAAGGCACATAGCCTGAGTCCCGGTTCAACCGTAGTTGAACCTTAGTAATTTTTGAAGTCGAAGGCACATAGCCTGAGTCGCGGCTCAACCGTAGTTGAACCTTTTGTTTTGATGCATAACTCGCTTCATGTTGGGGGTTGGGATTTGCTGCCGGTTCCAGATCTTGCCTAACTGGTGCTTGTAGTTTTTTCTTTTGACTGGCTCGCGCGGGTCACCCTGTTATCGATCTCGGTTCGAGATACCTTTGTGCTTTTCACCTTTTTGGCAGGATCCCTTGTGAGAACGAGGGAGGTACCTTATGCACATTTACCATAGGGATGGGGGATCTGCTTCTTCTTCTTTCCTTGCTTAGAGACGGGGGGATGTGGAAGCAAGCTCATCTCGAGGCTTTTGGCTTCCTTTGATCTGACACGCTGCTTTGGCTCGCTTGAGCTAGGTTGATTTCTTTCCTTTTTTGGCATATGGATAAACTACGCGATTCTGCTATGAAATCCCCACAGACGGCGCCAAATTATTTACCTCAAAGTTCTCACACACTTTATGAGCATAAATCAACCTAAATCAATAGAGGGCCAATCATAGCAGATCGTAATAAATCAATAAGCCAAATGAATAAAAATGCAAGAGGCAACATGTAATTATTAAGGGGAAGAGGATGTAGATCTTTTATTAATGATATTGGTAGGTCTGCCTCTCCATGGAGAGGTTCAGAGCCTTACAATGATGTGTATTCTCTTCCCTTGGAAGTAAGTATCAAGACAGAGAAGAAGAAGCTTCCCTTTTATGGTTCTTTCTCTTGGTATTTATAGCTATGAGACCTTCCAGCTGGCACCAAGTGGTTGAGACCATGTTGAGAGAACGCCTTCGTAAGGACGTCCAGACCGTTACCTTAGTTGTCGAATCGGATAGTCGCCCGAGAACATTACCAATAGACGGCCGTACCATTTATTAGTCACGAATAGTCTTTAATAAGTGCGCCAGTTCCATAATTAACACGAAATCAGGTTTTGACTCATACAATTATTTATACCGTTATTGTTAATTACTTTCACCTATAAATTTAGACAACATGTCAACGGACAAAAATTTATCAATAACATAGCATGGTATAGTGGAAATTATAATACAGCGAGTAATTTATGATATGAAACATAAATTACAATACAGTAACTAAGTTATTTTGGTTTGTACGGATTTCTCTGTACATCATTACAAAAGTAGAATATACAAATATACAAAAAAACTAATGGAAGAATAATGATGTACAAGAGGAAATATGGACTTGAAGAGTTTCATGAACTGTTCATCCAGAAACCAATTCATAATTCAAGAGCTATATATATATATATATATATATATATATATATATATATATATATATATATATATATATATATATATATATATATATTTACCATATTAAAAGTACAAAGATCCTTAGTAAAATATTATTCGCTTTTTTGATCCTTTTAAAATAAATTTTACATAAGACAAAATCGTAATTAAATTACTTTCTCTAATACTTAGGAATTTTAAATATACCAAATTCATTATTTTCGTTGTAGTTTTTTTGAGAACACGGATCTATATATTAGATAATAATATTGTTCATACAGTTATAACTCTCCGTAGATGTGTCTTTTACTTGGCTATTACAGACCATATCACGTAGGACATTTTTGTTTTCCAAAAGAGCAAGTTTTTAGAAGACATCCTTGCTTAGATTTTTAGTGACATAGATTTTCCCTCCCATATCAGAATGTAAGACATCTTTACAAAAGGGGGAGGGTAGTACATAATATTGAGATCCCTAGACTTGACATTGATGATCGCTTCTCTAGCCATTTTGTGTGCTAGTTTGTTGGCCTCCCTGAATGTGTGACTGATTGTTTGAATTTTCAGCTGATGCATTAACGACCTGCATTCAAAGATAAGATTGTCAAGAAAAGGCAACCCATTTTCCAAATATTTTATGACGTAAGTTGAATCCATTTCTACTTCCATACTCGCGAGTCCTTGTGTTTTTGCTAGGGCAAGGCCTTGACTTAGAGCCAGTAGTTCTGCATAATTGGAGGGGAACATAGGACCATTTTTTGAAAACCAACTAACCAGTGACCTTTATTATTTCCGACAGCACCACCAATTCCACCTGTTGAGTTCTTTGCCTTGAAGGGGCCATCTATATTGAGCTTAAATAAATTCTTTTGTGGTTTATTCCGGACAATATTTATAAGGTGAATTCATGGCGAATTTGTTCATTTTAAGTGAAAACCTTATATTGCACTGCCTGACTAATAGCATGGTGGAGACTAGGTTTGTTGGTGAAGTTGTTGAATAGGTTATTATTTCTAGTTGTCCAGATATATCAATTAACGAAGGGGAATAGATTTGCCCAATCTACAATCAAATTTTCGAGTGTGGGGTTGAGGTCTCTAACCCTAATTAACCAATGATGACTTGTTGCTGGCACTTTAGTATCTAAACCTAGCTAGGGCCACATATTGCTAACTGCAGGGTATTCTATGTAGATGTGGTGTATAGTTTCTTTTTGTTCTCTACAGAAGATGCATGTAGGATCAATGTTTTTTTTTTTAGCTTAACTGACAATTTGTATTGATATCAAAAAAATATACAATGAATCCTAATGTAGTAGTATGAACTTCTACTACTCATTCCTATCCTTCTAGTTACAATTGGTTCCTAACTATTCATATCATATACATAGCAATTCTAGTAGCTAATTCTCAACCAACTAAGGAAATGTATTGAGATTTTGCAAGTTATCCTTCCACTTCTTTCGATTCCTATTCCTTGTATGTAATAGCAGTGTTACTTCCTTGCAACATTGATCTTCATCAAAGGTCTTATTCTCAAATCTGATCAAATTTCTGTTCCTCCATATTAATGCAACAGTGGTCACAAATGCAGTTGCAGTGACCTCTTTCTTCCAGCTTTTACTCTTAGCATTGTTACAGATCCATTTCAGTTCAATCTCCCAGCATACTGTAGTTCTAGCATGTCCCAACCATAGACAAATTCTCCTCCAAACACTACTGGTAATGACACATTCAAAGAACAAATGTTTAAAATCTTCCTCATGTCTTTTGCAGAATGCACACAGAGATGGAATTTGAATGCCCATGATCTGCAGTCTCTCAATGGTAGGTAACTTCTGATGAGCAGCTAACCAGACAGTAAATCTATGTCTTGGTAGTGCAGATGATACAAGCATTACATTCCTCCATAGAAACCTAGGAAATATAGGCAGAAGTGCAGTATAGAGTCTATGAATTAGGAACTTTCCCAACTTACAAACAGATTGAAGTCTGTTGAATAAACTGCCTTGCAACCGAGCATTTTCCAACATCAAAGTCCTGCTAGCCAATATCTTCTTAATTACCCAAGATGAGTTTGATGGCAGAGACACAGACTCAATGGATCTATGCTTGATGTAATAGGTATGCACCCACTTCACCCAAAGGCAGTCCTTCTTCCTTGTCAAATCCCATAGCAATTTAGCTATGGCTGCTTTATTCCACACTTCCATTCTTACAATGTTAAGGCCACTAGAGGAAATAGGTTGACATACCTTATCCCAAGCTACAAGTGCTCTTCTGGATAATGATGCTTTGCCTGTCCATAGATAAGATCTGCAAACTGCCTCTATAGCCTTCAATACTTTCTTAGGGATTACAAACACCTGTGCCCAATAAGTCTGCATACCAAAGATCATAGCCTTAATCAGTTGAGTTCTGCCAGCATATGACAAAAGCTTTGCAGACCAACAAGTAATTCTAGTTGTGATCTTTTCAATGAGAGGCAAATAATGCTGAATGGATAGCTTCTTGGAATCCAGAGGAACTCCAAGATATCTAAAAGGAAGTTGTCCTTCAGCAAAGCCAAGAGCAGCAATAATCATCTCTCTAGTATCCTAAGGAATTCCTGCTAAATATATAGCACTCTTGCCAACATTTGCCTGAAGTCCAGAAGCATTTGAGAATTTGAGGAAAGTGCTGTGCAAGATTTGAATAGACATCATATCAGCTCTACAGAACATTAACAAATCATCAGCAAAACAGACATGAGAAATATTAAGCTTCCTGCATCTAGGGTGGAAGTTGAAATTTCCATCCTTATGCAGGTTTTGCAGAAGTCTATTCAAATACTCCATGGCTAGAACAAATAGATAAGGAGACATAGGATCTCCTTGCCTAATACACCTCTTAGCATTGAATGGTTTAGTAAGACCACCATTCATTACTAGAGAGTATGAGGCAGTAGAAACACAAGCCATAATCCAATCAGTAAATTTAGCAGGGAATCCCAAAGTAATGAGAATCTGCTTCAGAAATCCCCACTCCAAAGTATCATAAGCCTTCCTTAGATCCACTTTAAGAACACATCTAGGTGAAACTCCTTTCCTAGAGTATCCTTTAAAGATTTCATGACTGAGAAGGATGTTATCCATAATACTCCTGCCTTCTATAAAAGCAGATTGTGCAGGTCCAACCAAGTCTCCAATTACTCTCTTCATTCTACTGGTTATAACTTTGGATATGATCTTATATAATGTAGTACAATAAGCAATTGGCCTGTAATCCTTCACTGTAGTAGGAGCTTTGACCTTAGGAACAAGAGCTATTGCGGTTGTATTGATCCTTCACTGTAGGATCAATGTTAATACCTATATGGTTCAGATGATTCCTAGTAGGTAGCTTTCCATGCAGTCCAAAGAATAATTTTAAACTTGTTTGGACACCTAAGATTCCAAATCCACATGAATTCAGTGCTGGTTCTTGGAGTATCTTCAATAACCGAATAACATGATTTAATAGTAAACATCCCATTCATATTCAGAGACCAAATGGGCATATCATAATTTTTTGTGGTCAAGACAGTTAGTTGCCTTTATTTTATTAGACACGTTATCATCAAAAGCTATTGAGAGGTTTGAAAAGTTCCAATTGTTATTAGACCAAAAATCCTTGATGCTAAGTATATCAACTTCGGTTAGAGGACCAGAGATACATTGACGGAGAGGGGGGAGGGGTGTTATAAAGCCACCTACTATTCCATACACTGAGGCTAGAGTTGGTATGGGGAATCCAAGTAATCCCCTTCTTACAAATATCCCAGCCTTTTAGAATGTTTGACCAAATGAAGGAGAATTTTAAAGTAGATTTCTTATGACCATAAAGAGTGATAATTAGATTTGCCCAATGAGATTTAGTATTATTTAGGAGTCTCCAAGACAGTTTGGTGAGGCATGCTAGATTTGTTTTTAGCCTTCCTAATGCCCAAATCCCCATACTTTTTTGGTCTAGTGATAGAATCCCAATTAATCAGATGAAGCTTCTTATCTTTATCACTAGAGCCCCAAATAAAATTTCCCTGTATCTTATCTATTGTGTTAGGAGTTTTGTTAGGTAGTAAGGTGTATTACATAACATGACTAGGCATAGAGTTTAGGCAAGAGTGAACTAAGGTTGTTCGGCCTGCCATGTTCAGAAATTGTGCTTTTCGAATTCCCAACTTAGACATCATAATATCAATTATAAATTGAAAATATTTTGCTCTAGGCTTTATGTTTGTTATGGGAAAACCACGATATTTCCCAAAATTTAAGCTAGATCGAATATTAAAAGCATTTTCCAGTTTCATTACAATTTGTGAGGGACACTTTTTAGAAATAATAATTTTGGACTTCGATTTGTTGATTGATTGGCCAGATAATTTGCAAAAGAGATCTAAGCATTATTTCATGGTGTTAATGTATTTGTCATCAATTTTGCCTAGTAAGGTCAGATCATCCGCATAAAAAAGGTGGGACAAATATAGATTCTTATTATCTATATTTATAGGGCTCCAACCTCCCACATCAACTTTATGGTTTATAAGGCAAGTGAGCATTTCAAGACAAAGGATGAAAATATATGGGGATAAAGGGTCCCCTTGCCTTATACCCATACTAGGTTCAAAAAACGAAGTTCTATTCCCATTCACTAAGATTGATATTTTGGAAGTGGAGATACAGTTCATTATAATTTTAGTCATCTTAGGAGGGAATTTAAAGAAGTTGAGGGTTCTAAGTACAAAGGACCATTTAAGGCGGTAAAAAGCCTTTTCTAAATCAATTTTCAGAAGCATACAATGGTGCTTTCCATTATAATTGTTCATTTTTTTGCATCAGTTCTTGTATTATGATACCATTATCGCAAGCATTCCTATTCTTTAGAAAGCTGGCCTGCTGGGGACTAATAAGACTATCTAAAAAAGTTTTGAGACGACTGCTAATTACTTTTGTGATAATTTTTTAAATAGTATTACATAGCCCAATGAGCCTAATGTTTTTTTATAGATTATTAGCATTAGGTATTTTGGGTATAAGACAAATGAAACTATCATTGATTCCATCTGGAATAGTTCCCTTAGTGAAGGCTTCTTTGCATAGATTGGTAACGGAATTCCTTATGACTTTCCAATATTTTTGGAAGAAAAAGGGGTGAAGACCATCCGGACCCGGGGCTTTAAAGGGTTTGAATGCAAAACAATCTTTCATAATCTCTAAATTTGTAAAAGGGTTGTCTAGTTGTGAGAGATCTATTTTGGAGAAAGATTTTGTATTTGATGTTATTTCAGCCCATCGACTATAGACATGAGAGGTAGAGTAAACATCTTTGAAGTAGTTACAAGTGTGCGATATAACAACGTCCAGATCATTGATCCATACGTTTTCCTCATTTTTGAAAAAGACAATGTTATTTTTCCTTTTCCTATTGGTGGACATGATACGGTAGAATCTAGTATTTGCATCCCCATCATTTAGCCAGAGAATTCTTGAATGAAGCTTCCAATAGTCCTCCTCCATATTCAGTATATTATTAAATTCCTCCTTAAGGGAATTTTTTAAATTTTGAAGAAAAATGCTACTAAAATATTTTGGAGAGTTTTGGATACCATTAAGCCTTGCCAAAATAGTTTTTTCCTTCTTAAAAATATCTCCAAAGGTGTCATTTTTCCAAAGCGTTACATTATGTCTGAAATTTTTGGCCACCACTACAAAATTATTCTCCTCCCAGGAGTTCTCTACTAAATTGAGGAACGTGGGGTGCTTACACCAGTAGGGTTCAATTCTAAACGATTTTGGATATGGAGCACATTTTTTTGGGGTAAGAGTTAGTAGTAATGGATTGTGGTCCGAATGAGCTTAGGGGAGGTGGAAAACTGAGGCGTTGGGAAATTTCTCAACCCAAAGATCATTAAAATTTTTTTATCTAATCTTTCTAGAATTAGTGAATTTTTAGTAGACCTATTATTAGACAAAGTATATTTCCCCCCTTTAAAACCAAGATCAAGAAGGTTACAATGATTTAAGTAGGACCAAAGTTTAAGAGCTCTACGACGATTTATTTTCCTACCACCTAGCTTATCATTTGCACTAAATACGTCATTAAAATCTCCCCCAACCAATACTCGTACTGGCATGTATACTTGAAAAGAGCCACGTAAAGTTTGTAGGACGTACCTCAATAGTAGCATGTATTTCATGGTTGTGCCTAATGAAGTTGTGTACGTTCACCTTACTTTTATCCTATAACACTACCATTCCCCTAGCTTGACCCTCCGCATGTACCTTAATTAGCTTCGTGAAACTAAATTCGTTCATTAGAGTGATATAATTATGCATCCTAGTTTCAAGAAGTGCAACTAGGCAGGGCCTATGAGTCACCTTCAAATCTCTAAAGTTCCTAACAAAATCCTCATTATTTCCACCCCTGATGTTCCAGATAATGAATTTAATTGGGTTAGACATATGATTAACTTGTGGTGGGTTGTGTCCATTCTCCATGGACTGGTGTGATAGCCTCCTCAGAGTGGGTACAAGGATCATTGCCCTGTTGCCTACTGTTGGGTACTGGGGTGGACGCATATCTATTGCACACTTGAAGAAGTCCGGCGGACACAAAAGTATGTGCCTCTTTTCTTGGTTTTCTATGAACAGAAAGACCTTTACCTCGTTCAGACTTCCTAACTCCACCACTGATTCTCCGATCAAATTTGGAGGCTCGTTCATCTCCTTTTCCACTAGAGTTTCCATATTTGGGTTTACTGGAGGATCTGGTGTAATGTTTCCAACGTTCATTTTCTGGGGTGGATCCTGTGGTGGCTGAAGGGTATTCCATTGCATTAGAATAGGATTTAGGGCTGTTAGGGCTTCTAGAGGAAAGAATGAAAAATCTAGTCCTAGGTTTTGAGGAAGAACTGGGACTGGGTTGAATGGAAGGTGTAGATTCCATTGGGCCCTCATTTCCTGAGCAAGATTTTGGTTCAAAGCTGGGGCTAGTGGCTGGAGAATATTGTTTACCCACACATGATTCAGGTAATTTTTAATCACCAGATGAAGACCTTCTGAGACTAGTTGGGCAAGATAACGAGGGTTTCAGATTATAATTATGCTCTCTTGTCCATTGATCATTGCATTGAACATCAAGCCCCTCTCCATTAACCCTAATTCCATCCAAGATAGTGGATTCTGGTCCTGGGACAATGGGGGTTGAACATACATTATAGGAGGGTTTGGAAGTTGTTGTGGGAGAGGAGGGATATTTGCCATGTTTCCCGGTGGTGAATTGCGTGAAACTTGAAGGAGCCTGTAGGTCCTTTTTCTATTTAATACTGGGAGTCTTGGCATTTTTAGAAGATGTTATGGACATTGAGTTTGGGAAGGAAGGAGAGTAGGAAATGACTGCTGCTAGTTGGATACAATCCATAGAGCTGCTTTGTGTATGAGATTTGAATGATGATTTTGTAGATTTTGCATGGGAACTTTCTGCCACTTGGCCATCGTTAGTGGCCATTTGTTGGGTTTTTTGGTTGATAAACGACAAGTGTTTGTGGTCCGGAGAGATAGGTGTGTCTTTGGTGTTAGGGTTTGGTGAGTGAGGGGTATTATCCAATGAGATGGGGGGGGGAGGGAAGCTAGGGTATCTCCTATGGAGCAGGCGGGTATAAAACCCTTTTCTTCTAGAACATCCTTTTGAGTAGGCTTTTCTAAAGTAATACTGTGATTAGTAGTGTTAGAGGTTTTGGAAGTATTAGCACTAAAGGGTATGCTATTATTATTACTGTAATTATTTGTTAGGCAATCCTTAGGGTAATAGGTATTTCCCAAAACCATGTGCTCCTCATATAATGCTAGAAAATGGTTCTGATGATCATTAGTATTGGATTTACAAGTTTTCTTTTGTTGGCCTTTGATAGGTGTAGTGGACAGAGTACTGTCATCCGTGTGGACAGATTTAAGCTTTTGGGATTGAATATACTTACCTGTTACTGCATTAAAAATCTTAACGTCTATACTGTGTTTTCAGAATGATTGGTATTCCTTTTGGTATTGGTGGACTGGATCTTCCTTAATTTTTGAAAGGATAACGTATGCCATCCATTCTCCGACATTGATGTTGTTGGACTTGCTTCTGCAAATTCCATTGACTCCTTATCTACTTGTTTGCTGTTGATTTTTGCCATTGAGCATGAGAGAATCGTGTGCCCAAGAAATCCACAGTTCTTACACCTAATTCTTTCCCCTTAATACTCGATTACTTGTTTGTATTCCTCAATGGAAACCGATTGTGCCACTAGTTTTTCCATGGGTAATTCCACACATAGGCATGAATAGCATCCCCTAAGGGTTGCAGAAGTTCGTGCATCTATCTTCAGTAACTTACCAATTGAATTACCAATTTTTTGAAGGATGATGCCATCATAAAATTCTGTAGGTAGATTTGGGAGACGAATCCATACAGCCGTGTTCAATTGTCTAGCATTTGAGGCCACAAAATTTGGTTCCCACCTTTGGCATGAAAGGAAATGTTCAAATATGAACCACAGTCCATTATGAAGAACCGTAGTCATACTTTCTTGCTTTTCAAATTTTGCAATATAATAATCGAAACCTAAGTCTACTAATGAAAAGTTTTCAGAAACATTCCAGATGTTATGGACTTTGCTTTTTAATACTTGGTGAAGGATTCTTTTTCCTTGTAGCTTGATGATGATGGAGTATTTCCATGGTGTGTACATTCTTTCTTTATCTTCCTATGAGAGAGTGACTGTTCGTTCTCCCATGGCTATTGAATTACCCATGTTTTGGTATGTAACAGTCATGTGGATATCCCCACTATTTGCATTGGACAAGACAAAGTTAGATGTAAAGTCCAACTTTTTCATCTTCTTTCATTAAAATGTTTCTGAAATATGTGTGTGAATTAATAAGATTTTGAGAATTGTAAGCATTTTGAATATCTGATGGCTTTGGTAGAATCACGTCCATATCTATGGCTATATTCATTAGTGGTAGTTTTATTTAGAGAATTTTCCGGCAATGTTTATTAGAGAGTTAGAGAGAAGGAAGAGCTTCTCTCTTTATATTTTCTTGGGACCACTCCTTGTAGCTTTGAAGTCACATACAAATTTTCTTATTTAAACTTTTTATATTATTATTAAATTATAATTACCATCCAAAATTAGGAATTCGAAACCTACTAAACCTTTTTCCTTAAAGAAAGTTGTGTCATCCTGTTTAGTTCCAAGTCCGTTCAACATACTTTGACGCCAATTATGATAAATCTACACTTATAACTTGGACATTATCCACATCAACAAAATCAAGATAACTTAAAACTTAATCAAAGAGTCAAATACAATTAGTGAAACAAGGTTTAATGCCTTTTGTTTTCCGTAAAAGGGCGAACTCTAAACACTAATAATTACCAAGATTATCTATATTATATTAAAAGCACAAAAGTCCTTAGAGAAATGTCTTTCGCCCTTTTTACACTTTTAAAATTGATTTCATACTAGATGAAATAGTCATTTTAATTATTTTCCTGGTAAAACATTTCATTAGGTATTCTACTCTTGGCGTATGATAGAGTGAAACTTACTATCATACGCCACCATCGGAAATGCCTAGGGGACGACCTCGTAGAGCGTTAGCAACTGAGCCGGAGGATCTACCAGTTCTCAGAGCTAGACGTAAGTCTGTGGTGCTGATAGAGGAACATATGAGGGTATCAGGTGGGAAGGATCTGACAGCGCAATGGCCGAATTACTTATAAAGGAAATCAAAACTCTGTCAAACCTGGTAACATCAATGGAGGTGATTCTACCCTGAGCGTATCGAAGAAGGCAAAGAGATCACATAATGAAATTGTGATACCAACTAAGGAAAATGTGGGGAATCAGATGAAGGAAGTGTCAGAATTAATGTGTTAAAATATAATTTGAAAACTGTTAGAAGAATAAAGAAATGTAGAAAATAATAAAGAATTAGAAATATTGTGAGTCCACAATTTTTTTGTGCGCCCTTAACGAATCTTAACCCCCTCACACGTTGCCAAGGTAATGGATTAAATCCTCCAAGGATAAAACGGAATAAACCTTCCTGCAACAGTGGCAATACAACTGCAGGATACCAACGAACTCAAAGAACGGAGCAAAATCACACTTACGAATTTGAGAGAGAGATTGCGAATTAGGATGCAGTATATTCAGAAAGAAAGAAATTCTGGAGTATTTTTTGTATGTTTAAGATGCATCCTTGCCTCAGAATTTATAGGCAAATATCAGAAGAAGTGTCTGAGGTGCCTTTTCAGAAAATATGCAGCCTGCCGTGGTTCTACCGCGACCAGAGGTGCTCTCTGAATCTGACTGTCGTGGTCGCAGCAGAAACGCGGCCAGCTAGGTTCTCTGAACTTTTAGCAGGGTTCTGGCATATTTTCAGCAGTGATTTGGCATTTTACTGATTATTAAATAATTAAATAAATTTTATCCAAAAATAGTCTTATCGATCAATCATTTGACAAATCCAAATCCAAATCCAAATCCAAAGTTAAAGCCAAAGCCAAAGCCGAGTCGAGCGAGCGATGACGCCGGCGTGAGGGTTCATTCTCTTCAACTCCTTTTAAGAGATTTAAGAAGTGATTTTTTATATAAGCACACAAATGTGGTTGTCCCTCACCAATGAGGGACAAAGTGCAAGACAAAAGTTCACTTCTTCAAATTTTCATTTTTTCTCCATTTTATTTCCCTGCATTTCCAATTCACACTTCTTCTACTTTAAATTAAATGACTTTAAGTCTCCAAAAATCCCCCACATGAATGGGAATGGCTGTATCAAGAAAGATCATAGATGAAAACTATGTAATTTTGCAATTAAGGATTAATTGCATCTGGATAAGTAGGTTTCCCTTTGAACTTTCCGTAGTGAACATATGTCGGATATAATTGGTCAATCGGTAGATTTGATATCTTTGAACCGTCGAACTTTAGTGTATACTATACAGCCATATGTCACACAACCAACCCTTAACCATCTATTGGTTCTCATTCTTGTGTTGGTTTTAGCCATGAACACCGCCTGGTTTCATAAGTGCGTAGAGAATTGGCCTTACAAAATTCTCATCAAAGCGGTTTCCACTTCGCACTTACATAGGTGATTCCTAAATGTGTAATCCTTTATATTGACACTATTTGATAAATACCTCATCAAACTTAGGTATTCATTAAAGAACGTGTAAAGTTCAATCCTTGTTATTGAACATTGTCTTCATCATGAGAATGGACCAAAAGTTTTTATTTTGACAATGTTGAACCGACCAATCATAACTTTGTTTGAGCTCCTTGAACCTAGATCTCGGAATAACCAAAATTCTAGTTAGATTTACCGCCATGTTGACTTGTCCTAGGCCATAGTCCCATTCCCTTAGATGATTTCTCAACTCCCTCTCTAAGTATGCCTTTTGTAAGCGGATCCGCAATATTATCCTTTGATCTTAAATAATCAATAGTGATAATTCCACTAGAAAGTATTTGTCTAACGGTAATGTCTTCATCGTATATGACGAAACTTTCTGTTATACATAACGCTCCCTGCCCGTCCTATTGCAGCCTCACTATCGCAATGTATGCAGATAGGAGCCAAAGGTTTTGGCCAGAACGGAATGTCTTCTAAAAAATTCCTAAGCCATTCAGCTTCTTGACCTGCTTTATCCAATGCAATAAACTCTGATTCTATTGTAGAGCGAGCAATGCACGTTTGTTTGGAAGACTTCCAAGAAACTGCTCCTCCACCAACAGTAAACATATATCCACTTGGGGACTTTGTTTATATTGAGCCGATTATCCAATTTGCATCACTATATCCTTCGAAAACTACATGATATTTATTGTAGTGCAAAGCGTAGTCTTGGGTATACTCCAAGTATCCCATAACTCGTTTCATTGCCACCCAGTGATGTTTGATAGGATTACTTGTGAATCGACTAAGTTTATTTATTGCACAAGCTATATCAGGTCGTGTACAGTTCATGATGTACATTAAGCTTCCCAATACACGAGCATACTCCAATTGAGACGTACTTTCACCTTTATTCTTCATAAGATGATGGTTTAATTCTATTGGAGTCCTTGCACTTCTAAATTCTCTATTGGAGTCCTTGCACTTCTAAATTCCAAGTGTTTGAATTTTTCAAGTACCATTTTCACGTAATGTGATTGAGACAAAGCTAGACCTTGAGGAGTCCTATGGATTTTAATTCCTAGAATTACATCGGCAACTCCTAAGTCTTTCATATCAAACTTACTAGCAAGCATACGCTTAGTAGCTTGAATGTCGGCAATGTCTTTGCTCATTATTAGCATATCATCAACATATAAGCAAACAATAACTACATTATTTTTAACTTTCTAAATGTAAACACATTTATCACATTCATTAATTTTAAAACTATTTGACAATATTGTTTGGTCAAATTTTGCATGCCATTGTTTGGGTGCTTGTTTTAGTCCATAAAGAGACTTAACAAGTCTACACACCTTCTTTTATTTTTTCATTACCACAAACCCTTCTGGTTGGTTCATGTAAATTTCTTCCTCAAGATCACCATTTAAGAAGGCTGCTTTTACATCCATTTGATGGATTTGAAGACCATACAAGGTGGCTAACACTATTAGCATCCGAATGGATGTAATTCTTGTTGTCGGGGAGTATTTGTCAAAATAGTCAAGACCTTCTCATTGTCTAAATCCTTTGACAACAAGTCTTGCCATGTATTTGTCAGTAGTATCATCGTCTTTCATTTTCTTCTTAAAAATCCATTTAGAACCCAACATTTTGTTACCTGGAGGAAGATCGACCAATTCCCAAGTATGATTGCTCAATATGGATTTTATTTCACTATTGACAACTTCTTTCCAGTATTATGCCTCTGAGGAAGACATTCCTTCCTTGAAGGTATGAGGTTCATTTTCTAATAGAAAAGTCAGGAAATCTTGACCGAATGAAGTAGATGTCCTTTGACGTTTACTTCTTCTCTGATTTTCTCACTAGGCATACCATACGTTGTTTCCTCCCGAGGTCATTTTGACTTTTGGCAGGTTACTTCACTTTCCTTTTTATACAGAAAAATAGATTCAAAGAATTCAGCATTATCTGATTCTGTTATCGTATTAATGTGAATCTCAGGATTTCTAATTTATGAACCAGAAAATGATATGTCTTTCTATTGGTTACATATCCAATAAACATACAATCAACCGTTTTTGGACCTATCTTAACCCTTTTAGGTTTATGTACTTGTACCTTAACTAAACACCACCACACTTTAAAGTATTTCAAGCTAGGCTTCCTTCCTTTACACTTCTCATAAGGAATGGACTGTGTTTTACTATGAGGTACACGGTTGATTATTCGGTTAGCTGTAAGTATAGCTTCCCTCCACAAGTTATGTGGTAAGCCAGAACTAATCAGCAATGCATTCATCATCTCTTTCAATGTTCAATTCTTTCTCTCCGCAATTCCATTAGATTGTGGAGAGTAAGGGGCAATTGTTTGGTGAATAATTTCATTTTTCAAACATATTTCTTCAAAAAGAGATTCATATTCGCCACCCCTATCACTTCTTATCATTTTGTTCTTTTTGTTTAGTTGCTTTTTAGCTTCATTCTTGTATTACTTGAAAGCATGAATTGCCTCATCTTTACTATTAAGTAAATAAACATAGCAATATCTCGTGCTACCATCAATAAAAGTAATAAAATATTTTTTCCCACCGCGAGATGGTTTGACTTCACGTTGCAAATATCTATGTGAATTAAGTCTAAAGGACTTGAATTCCTTTCAACAGACTTATAAAGATGCTTGGCATACTTTGATTCCACATATATTTGACATTTAGAATTAATGCAATCAAATTTTGGAAATACTTCTAGATTTATCATCTTTGGCAATGTTTTGAAGCTTACGTGACCTAAACGCGAATGGCATAAAGTGTTTGACTCAAGTAAGTAAGAAGAAACATTCTCTTTATTGATAGGAACTGCTATTACATTTAGCTTAAAAAGGCCCTCATTCAGGTAACCTTTTCCTACATACATATCGTTCTTACTTAGTACAACATTATTAGAAATAAAAATACATTTGAATCCATTCTTGACAAGAAGTGAGGTAGACACAAGATTCTTGCGAGTTTCAGGAACATGAAGGACTTGGTAGAGTCACTATTTTTTCCGATGTCATCTTTAATGCAATAGTTCCAATCCTTTCAATTTTGACCATAGATGAATTTCCAATGAATATTGTCTCGTCGGTTCCTGCGGGGGCATAAGAAGAAAATAATTCCTTGTTAGCACACACATGGCGGGTGGCTCCAGAATCTATCCACCATTATTTCGGATTTCCTACCAAGTTACATTCAGATAACATGACACATAAGTCCTCCATTTCATCTTCAACCATGTTAGCTTGATTCTTTTTCTTCTTATCATTCTTTGGCGCATGACAATCCACTGCCTTATGCCAGTTTTTCCACAATTGTGGCAATTACCCTTGAACTTCTTCTTGCTTTGGTAATTCTTTGGTCCACATGCCTTCTCCCTCTTCTTATTTTGTGGTGCCTCATCAACAACGGCCCCCATTATTGTCGAGTGTCCACGTGACTTCTTTTCAGCATTTTTTTTGTCTTCTTCTATCCTTAGACGAACAATCAAGTCTTCTAATGTCATCTCCTTTCGCTTGTGTTTAAGATAGTTCTTGAAATGCTTCCATAACAGATGTAACTTTTCAATGAAAACAACGACTTGAAAGGCCTCATTTATGACCATATCTTCAATAACAAACTTATAATTAGTAATAAGATAAATCTTATTAATAAAATTATTGACTCGGGTCATACCTTCAGCAAGGAGGTCATGTACAATGACTTGTAGTTCTTGGACTTGAGCTATGACCGACCTAGTGACAATCATCTTGAAATCCAAGAACCTTGCAGCCATGAACTTCTTAAGTCCAGCATCCTCAGTCTTGTACTTCTTCTAAAGCGCATTCCATAATGCTTTTGAAGTTTCCATGACACTATATACATTGTACAATCCATCTTCCAAACAACTCAGAATGTAGTTTCTGCAAAAGAAATTAGAATGTCAGTTACAACAAGTCGTTCATCATTCGGAGTGTTTTCTGCCAAGACCGCAGGATCCTCCTTGATGAAACATTGCAGACTTAACGTAGTAAGATAGAGTAGCATCTTGATTTGCCA
The DNA here is from genome assembly GCA_034376525.1 of Nicotiana benthamiana. Lineage (NCBI taxonomy): Eukaryota > Viridiplantae > Streptophyta > Magnoliopsida > Solanales > Solanaceae > Nicotiana > Nicotiana benthamiana. The sequence continues at coordinate 36,158,510 of CM067333.1, read as the reverse complement.
ACGTTTGAAGTCAATACCGGAAAACTTTCCGGGTTTTTTCGCCGGTGCCATAACATGGGCAGGAGTAGAACGGCTTGACGAGGCAGCAGCACTCGCAACAGTAGCACCCGTTCCCGCAACACTTCCATTAGTTTGGTTTTCATTCGTCATATTTCTGTAAAGTTGAAAACAATACAGAACTTTGTTAAATCACTGAAGTTTTGATATCTTCAAACTGAATACCAAACCAAACATACAACACGTAACAATGGTGAAGTTTTTACATACTTCAAAACCGTACGTTTATTATTACGGCAAAGTTTTTATATACTTTAAACTGGACAGAAACAATTATTGGAGTAGAAAGCAACAAGGCTTTAGTCTCCAACACAGTATATAGAAAACAGTTTAATAATCAACACAGAAATGTTAGTAATAAAATTTCTTAAGCTTGTGAGCATTACTGTGTTAAAACAAAATCAGAAAACTGTTAGAAGAATAAAAAAATTTAAAAAATAGTAAAGAATTAGAAATACTTCGAGTCCACAATTTTCTTGTGCGTCCTTAAGAAATTTTAACCCCCTAACACGTTGCCAAGGTAATGGAATAAATCCTCCCAGGCTAAAACGGAATAAACCTTCCTGCAATAGTGGCAATACAACTGTAGGATACCAACGAACTCAAAGAACGGAGCAAAATCACATTTACTAATTTGAGAGAGAGAGACTGCGAATTAGGATGCAGTATATTCAGAAAGAAAGAAGGTCTGGAGTGTTTTTCGTATGTTTAAGATGCAGCCTTGCCTTAGAATTTATAGGCAAATATCAAAAGAAGTGTCTGAAAAAGGTGCGTTTTCAGAAAATAAGCATCCTGCAGCGGTTCTACCGCAATCACGACAGAATCGCGGCCACAGGTGCTCTCAGAATCTGACTGCTCCGGTGGCGGCAGAAACACGGCTAGCTAGGTTCTCTGAACTTTCAGTAGGGTTCTGGCATATTTTTAGCACTGATTTGGATTTAATTAACTATTAAATAATTATATAAGTTTTGTCCAAAAATAATCCAAAGCCGAAGCCGAGCGACGACGACGGCGTGAGGGTTCATTCTCTTCAACTCCTTTTAAGAGCTTTAAGAAGTGATTCTATATATAAGCATACAAATGTAGTTGTCCCTCACCAATGAGGGACAAAGTACAAGACAAAAGTTCAATTCTTCAAATTTTTATATTTATTTCATTTTATTTTCCTCCATTTCAAATTCACACTTCTTTCTATTTTAAAGCCAAATGGCTTAAAGTCACCAACAGAAAGCAGTTGGAGCACAAAGGAATTGTATCTGCCAATACAGGGGAATGACGATCAGAAATGGAAAAACCTATTTGCTACAAATAAAATGGCTTCCAAAGGTATGAATTTGCAGTTTATTGCTCATACAATTAAGAATGGTGAGAAAGTAGCTAGAGGTGATAGAGGAGGCTACATGGAAGTGGAAATTGTTATGATTGTTAGAATATACGCTTAACGCTAGAGGGGGGGGGGGGTGAATAGCGTTATAATAAAAAATAATATAAACTTGCGGAATTAAAAATTACAGGATTGAAATAAGTGCGGTAAGTAAATAATAAGGAACGAACGCACCGAAATTATCCTGGTTCACCACAACCTGTGGCTAGTCCACTCCCCGAGAGACTCTCTCGAGATTCCACTAACTTCGTTAAGATTACGGGTGCTTAACAAACCGTTACAAACTGAGAACTTGAGTCACACAAGCCTCAACAACCTTTGCTCGAAGATACCACACTTCAAGACTTCAACCGAAGGAATGAAAACATTTCTTCTTACAACCACAAGGGATTAACACTTCCCTTCAAGTGTATACAAACACTTAGCACTCAAGACAAGACTCACTTTAAGAGTAGATATGAGTAAAATAAATACGCTCAAGAACACAACAACTTTCGTGAAGAGTTTGGCTCTCAAAAACTTATTAAATGAATAGAAAATGATGAATATGAGAGTATGCAAGCTTTAGCAAGAATATAATCAGTTGTTGTACTTAGAAGACTGATTTTGAGTTGTATTTATAGTGTTCAAAACCTCCACAACCGTTGCCTAAATGCCAATCAAGAATTGCTGATTTTGTGCTATGATAATCGATTATCTGATTTGCATAATCGATTATTTTCCAATCGTTCAAAAATCAATCCCAGATTTTAAGCAGAATAATCGATTATCCAAATCGTATAATCAATTACCTGATAACGTTCAAAAAATCATATTCAGATTTTACTTAACATAATCGATTATCAGATTCGGTATAATCGATTACCTGACAACGTTCAAAAAATCATATGCAGATTTTACTTAGCATAATCGATTATCAGATTGTGTATAATCGATTATCTTTCAGAGTTTAAAAATACTTTGGCAACGGTCATTTGCATAATCGATTATGCTACAAGGATAATCGATTATCTTTTATATTTTGAAAACTTCGGACTACACTGTCTTAACATAATCGATTATCATAAAGTACATAATCGATTATTTTACAGTCTTGTAAAATTTGATAGACACTGCCTCAACATAATCGATTATCATAATGTGCATAATCGATTATTTTATAGCTTTGAAAAATCTGATGGACACTGCCTTAACATAATCGATTATCATAAGGTACATAATCGATTATTGTTCAGCTTTGTAAATCTGGTGTACATTGTCTCAACATAATCGATTATCATAAAGTACATAATCGATTATCTTTGTCCAGATTTGAGAGGCATGTTGGCTAAAATAAAATGTTTGAAAATCATTTTGCTTTAAATTAAATATGCATGATTTGATAAAAATGATTTTGACGAGAGAAGCCAAGTCTTGAGTTAATTGTCGGATCAAGATCACAATTAAAGAACGACTCATGTATAACTTTATTTTTTTGCTTGATCATGATCTTTGTTTGTCTTGTGCTTGAACCTTGTTATGTGTCAATTGCGCGCTTGTGCTTGGACCTCGTCATATGTCAATTGCGCGTCGTTTGTCATTTATCAAAACCTACAAATATGAACACACGTTTAGTTTAGTGCCTTGAGAACGTGTTTCAACAATTTTCCCCTTTTTGATAATGGCAAACCAATGTCGGGATATGCATATTAGATAATTCATAATGACGATCCAAGACAAGTATATAGATATGAAATTAGTTCCCCCTCAACATATGAATTCCCCCTCAATTTATGCCAATAAATATTAAGTGCATAGCCCTTATTCTTCCCCCTTTTGACATTAGCAAAAAAAACATTAATAAATAGCTTGTTTATTGATTAAGCAAAAATCGCAATTATAAAAGGGACAATATAATGTCAACATAATCGATTATTAATACTTGATAATCGATTATGTACTTAAGAGAAATCGATTATTCTTAAAAGAGATCGATTTTTCTGCACCAGTGCTTTATAATTCCCCCTGTCTTTGGGGCGATGCCTGCAAAACAGAATTAGGCGCCTCCGACGCTCAAGTTAGTAATGAAAGACAAAAAAAATGCATTGCATGACTTAGATCAACGTGGAGTCAAGAATCCCGAGTTCACTACGAATTCAGAAAAAGGACTCTTTTTCTAAAGGCTTTGTGAAAATGTCGGCCAATTGAGATTTGGTTTCAACAAACTCAATTTCGACATCACCTTTGAGAACGTGATCTCTTATAAAGTGGTGCCTAATTTCAATGTGTTTTGTTCTTGAATGAAGAACGGGGTTCTTCGTCAAGCTTATGGCGCTAGTATTATCACATCTAAGAGGGATATGATCGATACTTAGTCCATAGTCCGAGAGTTGTTGCTTCATCCAAAGGATTTGAGCACAACAACTCCCCGCGGCTACATATTCACCCTCGGTTGTGGACAATGCAACACTTACCTGTTTCTTACTAAACCAAGAGACAAGAGAGCTACCGAGCAAATGGCAAGTGCCACTAGTGCTCTTGCGGTCCAATTTGCAACCCGCAAAATCGGAGTCGGAATAGCCAACAAGTTGGCATGAAGAACCTTTGGGATACCATAGACCACATTTATAGTACCAACAAGATACTTCATTATCCGCTTAACCGCGGTTAGGTGCGACTCCTTCGGACATGATCGATATCGAGCGCATAAACATACGCTAAACTTTATGTCCGGTCTACTAGCAGTAAGATAAAGAAGGGATCCGATCATACCTCGATACTTCTTGGTGTCGATTTCCTTACCTTTCTCATCTTTGTCAAGATGATCGGATGTGCCCATTGGAGTGGCCATTGCTTTGGCGTTGCTCATTTCAAATCGTTTTAGCAACTCTTTGCAATATTTAGATTGACAAATGAAAGTTCCTTCTTTCATTTGTTTCACTTGCAACCCCAAGAAGAAGGTTAGCTCACCCATCATAGACATCTCAAATTCGCTTGTCATTAAATCAGAAATATCCTTGCACAAAGCACTATTAGTAGCACCAAAAATAATATCATCCACATAGATTTGAACCAATAAAATGTTATTGTTTTTATGCTTAATAAATAGTGTGGTGTCAACTCTCCCCCTAATGAACTCATTTTCCAAAAGAGATTTGCTCAATCGTTCATACCAAGCTCGGGGAGCTTGTTTAAGACCATACAGAGCTTTCTTGAGTTTGAAAACATGATCGGGAGATTTAAAATCTTCAAAGCCCGGGGGTTGTTCAACATAAACTTCTTCTTGAATAAAATCATTTAGAAAAGCACTCTTTACATCCATTTGATATAAATTGAAATTCATAGAAGAGGCAAAAGCAAGTAATAAACGAATAGCTTCTAACCTTGCTACGGGAGCATAGTCAATTACTTCTTCTTGATTGTAGCCTTTTGCTACAAGCCTAGCTTTGTTTCTAGTGATTACACCATTTTCATCTAATTTATTTCGAAAAACCCATTTTATACCAATTATGGTATGATTGTCGGGTCTTGGCACCAATTCCCAAACGTCATTTTGTTTGAATTGGTTAAGCTCCTCTTGCATTGCCAATGTCCAATGCTCATCCCCAATTGCTTCGGAAATGGTTGAGGGTTCAATTTGAGAAACGAAAGCAGTATGTCCTAAGGTGTTCTTAAGATTGTTTCGAGTACTTACCTTTTGTTCAATGTCGCCAATTACCTTGTCGAGAGGATGGTCTTTGATTGTCCTCCACGCGTTGGGCAGTTTCGTTTCTTTCTCCAGTGGTGGCGCTTCCTCCGATGATTGTTCCAAGATTTCATCTTGAATTTCCTTTGGGTTTCCCTCTTGTACTTTGTCTTGAGTACTTATTGTGTTTAAAATACCTGCAAGATCAAAACCAGAATCCTTTCTCGCCAAGCGAGCATTATTTTCGGAAAACACAATATGAGGGGATTCCTCAACAGTTTCGGTTCTATTATTGAATACTCTATATGCTTTGCTACGTGATGAATAACAAGGAAAAATTCCTTCATCCGATTTGGCATCAAATTTTCCCATGGATTGTTTCTCTCAAACGATTAAGTCTTTCAGAGAGTTGGGCTCTGATACCAATTGTTAGAATATACGCTTAACGCTAGGGGGGAGGGGTGAATAGCGTTATAATAAAAAACAATATAAACTTGCGAAATTAAAAATTGCAGGATTGAAATAAGTGTGGTAAGTAAATAATAAGGAACGAACGCACCGAAATTATCCTGGTTCACCACAACTTGTGGCTAGTCCACTCCCCGAGAGACTCTCTCGAGATTCCACTAACTTCGTTAAGATTACGGGTGCTTAACAAATCGTTACAAACTGAGAACTTGAGTCACACAAGCCTCAACAACCTTTGCTCGAAGATACCACACTTCAAGACTTCAACCGAAGGAATGAAAACGTTCCTTCTTACAACCACAAGGGATTAACACTTCCCTTCAAGTGTATACAAACACTTAGCACTCAAGACAAGACTCTCTTTAATAGTAGATATGAGTAAAATAAATACGCTCAAGAACACAACAACTTTCGTCAAGAGTTTGGCTCTCAAAAACTTATTAAATGAATAGAAAATGATGAATATGAGAGTATGAAAGCTTTAGCAAGAATATAATCAGTTGTTGTACTTAGAAGACTGATTTTGAGTTATATTTATAGTGTTCAAAACCTCCACAACCGTTGCCTAAATGCCAATCAAGAATTGCTGATTTTGTGCTAAGATAATCGATTATCTGATTTGCATAATCGATTATTTTCCAATCGTTCAAAAATCAATCCCAGATTTTAAGTAGAATAATCGATTATCCAAATCGTATAATCGATTACCTGACAACGTTCAAAAAATCATATTCAGATTTTACTTAACATAATCGATTATCAGATTGTGTATAATCGATTACCTGACAACATTCAAAAAATCATATGCAGATTTTACTAGCATAATCGATTATCAGATTGTGTATAATCGATTATCTTTCAGAGTTTAAAAATACTTTGGCAATGGTCATTTGCATAATCGATTATGCTATAAGGATAATTGATTATCTTTTATATTTTGAAAACTTCGGACTACACTGTCTTAACATAATCTATTATCATAAAGTACATAATCGATTATTTTACACTCTTGCAAAATTTGATAGACACTGCCTCAACATAATCGATTATCATAATGTGCATAATCGATTATTTTATAGCTTTGAAAAATCTGATGGACACTGCCTCAACATAATCGATTATCATAAGGTACATAATCGATTATCTTGTAGCTTTGAAAAATCTAATGTACACTGCCTTAACATAATCGATTATCATAAGGTACATAATCGATTATTGTTCAGCTTTGTAAATCTGGTGTACATTGTCTCAACATAATCGATTATCATAAAGTACATAATCGATTATCTTTGTCCAGATTTGAGAGGCATGTTTAAAAATCATTTTGGCTAAAATAAAATGTTTGAAAATCATTTTGCTTTAAATTAAATATGCATGATTTGATAAAAATGATTTTGACGAGAGAAGCCAAGTCTTGAGTTAATTGTCGGATCAAGATCACAATTAAAGAACGACTCATGTATAACTTTATTTCTTTGCTTGATCATGATCTTTGTTTGTCTTGTGCTTGAACCTCGTTATGTGTCAATTGCGCGCTTGTGCTTGGACCTCGTCATATGTCAATTGCGCGTCGTTTGTCATTTATCAAAACCTACAAATATGAACACACGTTTAGTTTAGTGCCTTGAGAACGTGTTTCAACAATGATATGGTTTGGGGATTTTAATTTCAACAATGAGGTTTTGAAGACTATTCTGTTATGGGTGTAACTGCCGAATCCACCATTGAACTGTTGGGAATCTAACTCTTCTGAGTAGAATTAGCAGTACAGTGGGCATACCGTTATATGCTAATGATTGCATAACTATAGTGGGATGTATTTTATACCCCAGAATTCTAGTAGAATGAATGTAACAAGGTCGTTGCCAAAGCAAATAAAAGGAGAAGATCCAAATGGAAGGGTTTTGGATCAAGAGGTTTGGTATAATTGAAAGCCACTTTCCTGCCTAACCTGTTTGCAATTGGGACATGTATGTAAATATCCTATAAGGAGAATCCATCACCTAAGTAACCAAAACGCTACCAGAAGCCACTACAAGAATGGAATAAAACAAGGCACATGGGAGAGAATCTGAGCATACAAGGGCAAGCGCTAATTGGGGGAAGGGAGAAAATTCAAACAATACAGTCGATTACAATAGATGATAAAAAGCAAAAAGATGTATGGTAGAATGTGAAGGGAAAATCTTTGACTAAAGGTGTAAAGCATAAATCAAATAAGGTCGTAATAACATCAAATGGATTTAGTAATCTAACTGAATCTAGCTCCCATGTCATGGAAGTAGTTGAAGGTGATGAAGAACCGAGTAGTAGGGTGGTACTGTTTGATCCCCATGACCCATTTATTCCTATATGATTGTTGTTACATGAAATATTAGGGGCTTGAATAAAGTATATAAACATAAAAAAGATAAAGAAGTATATTAGAGAGAATAAAGTAATTTTAGTTGCAATAACTGAATATATGGTGAAAGAGAACAAAATAACACAAGTGATACAAAAAATAACTACTAACTGGATGTAGGTTGATAATTATGCAACAAGCAGTAAGTGTAGAATATGGGTTTTATGGAATCCGAAAGTGTTGGATTTCAACATGCTCGGCATTTCATCACAGATTATTACAGGGAGAGTCTTAATACATAATAGAATGTAAAGTTTGTGCTCTCAACTATGTATAGCTTGCATACTGTGGAGAAGAGAAGACCCTTATGGGAGGCATTGAGGCAAGTGTGTAATGTATCTAATGGCCTTTCATCGATTGCTATAGGTAACTATAGTGCTATTCTAAATGTGGACGACAGGTATAATGGGAGACAAATTCAGGAGATGGAAACGATGGACTTCTCAAATTTCATGGTGGACACTGGGCTAACTGAATTGAAGACTATTTGAATAAATTATACCTGAACTAGTAACCATGTCCATAGTAGAATTGATAGGGCTTTGGTAAACTCGAGGTGGTTGGATACTATGCCACAATGAAAGTGATACTGCATGATCCTATGTGCTATGGTTACACTCCTATGTTCCTTTGTTTTAATCACGAAGTACATTACCCAGCAAGGCCTTTTAAGTTCTTTAATCAACTTGCAGAACATATGGATTTGTCGCTATGAAATTGATGAAAGTTGAATTGAAGAAGCTTAATCACAAGGAATTTAAATATGTTACTAACAAGATCAAGGTCACCAGGGCACAACTTCAGATAGTTTAGGAGAAAATGAGGGATCCTGACCATCCAGTTGAGCTAAATAATAGTGAAAGAGATTTGAGGAATAATTTATAGAAGTGGTCAATGGTGGAATAAAATATTTACAAACACAAATCTAGGGTTCAATGGCTTAAATTGGAGAATTCAAGAACCTCTTACTTTATGCAAGCATCAAAAGTAGATTGGCTCAAAATAGGATCTATACACTGGCTACTCAGAATGGTGCACACACCCAGTCACAAGATGAGCTAATACGGGAGATTACATGGTTTTACCTGTAGTTATTAGGGTCTTCAGCAAATTCACTACCAGCTATTAATCCATGTATAATGAAAAATGGACTTATATTCAACGGAATACAACAGTTACACTTATTGAGCATGCCAGCTATTAATCCATGTAAAATGAAAAATGGACTTATATTCAACGAAATACAACAGTTACACTTATTGAGCATGTGTCAAAGGATGAAATCTATTAGTCTTTTCAGAGAATTGATGACTTAGCTCCAGGATGCGATGGACATAATGCGCTATTCTTTAAAAGATCATGGTCAATTATTGCTGATGAAATGGTTGAGGCTGTGCAGGATTTCTTCATATCAGTTGAACTATATAAGGCCATTAATTGTACCACTATGACTCTCATCCCCAAGGTCTAGAATCCATCCATAATTTATGAGTTTAGGGCTATTGTCTATTGTACTTCTATTTAGAAAATTATTTATAAAACACAATATCTTTTTGAATACAGTCATGTGATAATGCTCAAATAACACTCAAAGTGCACAACATGCTTGGAGGTCATATGTTGTCAAGCTAGCCACACTCAGATAACACAACATGCTGGGATCTCCTACTAGGTCAAGCTGACTATGCTCAGATAACAGACCTTTTTTCCTTGCTCTTTTCCACTCTCCTCTTTTCCCCAAAACTTGTTTGATCCCACATTTAATTAACGCATTTATATTGGTTTGGAATGATTCAAGATCATTCGTAATATGTTCTGCTTCTTCCGGGCTATCCAGGATTGTATCACCTGGGATATCCTAATGGATCACTTAACATAATATGAAGGCCTTGGCCGAAGATTCCCTATTAACATGTGTTCACAAGAATAATTGCAAAACTTTGGAACAATGTATAGCTGATAAATTGCATCAAGAAAGTAAAATCAAGATCGAAAAAATATTGCACAATCGTAGTATTTGATTTCAAGTGATTTGGGTGTAAAAATCTCTTTGAATCCTCTTGTTCAACTTTTCCAATAGTAGATAAATTCAAGGACCTTTGAGCTTGATCTTGAATATATATTTATTGCCACGAATGATGATATTGAATTTAACTAGCATGAACTTTTATTTGAACTCGTACTCCTTGAATCTTGAGTTGTTCTTCATTCTTGATTTTTTTCTTTTTGGTGGAATGAAAATTTTTATTCATCTCCAAACAATTACAACGAAGGGAATACAATGAAGGAAAAACAGTGAAGTAGCTCCCTCTAGCTTCTACCTATATAAAGATCTGTACATGTATATTCCTACCCTCTATATGTCTATCCATCTATATCCTCTATCCATCTTCTATCCTTTCCTTTTTTTGGCTTGTTGAGTATTTACACCACTCGAACTTTACATTCTTCTTTGATTTACTCACATACTCTTTGTGGTCTAGGGACTGCGTTCTTCTATAAGGCTTCATTTCTCTCTTTCCACACATGATAGGTAGTCACTGCCAAAGCTGCAAATGCAAATTCTCTACTTAGCTTACCTCCCATTTTCCTTGCTACTCATAGGTGTTGTCCTTCAGTATTTGTAATATTAACTTTTAGCCACTGTAGAATTGTAGTTATGCATCTTCTTGAGAATTGACAATCATAGAATACATGTTCGCCAGTCTCTAATGCATCACCACATAGAACACACATGCCATCTGTATTGATACCTCTGCGTGCTAGTCTGTCCTTTGTGAGTAGCTTCTTCTGCATAGACAACCAACATATAAAGCTATGTTTTGGAATGTTTTGTTTGCTCCAGACCTTTCTTCTCCATTGGCAGTTGTCCAGAATCCCCTTCAACCATGCATATCCTTTTTGGATTGTGTACTTCTGTGTAGCTGATTGCCATACTCCTTAATCAAATCCTCCTTCCAATTTATCTCTATCATGGCAGATTTTCTTGCAGTACCAACTGCTATCCACTGCTATATTGTACTTCCACCAATATACATTTTTGAGGTAGATATGGTTGATCCATTTAACCTATAGTGAGTCAGTTTTATGAGCTATATCCCAAACATATTTCCCAATAGCTGCCTCATTCCATACTACACAATCCCTTATGCCTATTCATCCTTCTTGCTTTGGTCTACACATAAGGTCCCAAGCTATTAAAGGAACTCTGTTTGTTTCCACTTACTATCCCATAGGTAATTGCGACACATTGATGTGATATTTTTTAGAACTGCTTTAGGAAGAATGAATATTGAAGCCCAATATGTGTGAATATGCATCAACACTGCATTTATTATTTGCGTTCTACATGCATATGATACTTTTCTTGAACCCCAGCTACTTATTATGGTTTCCAGCTTATCTACCAATACTTGAAAATCCATTTTGGATAGCTTCTTAGATGATATTGGGACTCCTAAGTATTTGAATGGGAACTTGCCTTTACTATACCCTGCTATTTCACGTAAGTCTTCTATCTCATGTGCCTTTATATTTACACCAAATACATTCGACTTCCCTGCATTTGTTGTTAATCCTGAAGCATTAAAACATGTTTGGAGTCCTCTCAACATTAGCATCATAACTGGAACTTCCCTTTGCAAAATAGGAGTACATCATCTGCAAAGCACAGGTGATTCATATGTAGACTTCTACATTTAGTATGAAAGCTGAATCCCTCCTGTTGTGCTACTAGCCTCATTATCCTTGAGAAATATTCCATATATATTACAAACACTAGTGGACATATGGGGTCTCCTTGCCTCAGACCTCTGTTCCCTTTGATATTCCCATAAAGCCCTCCATTTATAGCCACTGTGTATTGAGGAGTTGAGTTGCATTCCATGATCCACCTTATGAACTTCATAGGAAAATTGAGTGCATGCAATATTTCTTCCACAAACTCCCATTCTATAGAAGCATATGCTTTCTTTAGATCTATTTTAATTAGACAACTCTTTGTTGTAGCTTTCCTGTTATAAAGCCTCATCAGGTCGTGGCAAATTAATATGTTCTGCATAATCGTTCTTCTTGCTACAAAGGCACTTTGATTTTCTGAAATAATATTTGGCAATATGAGCTTTAATATGTTACATAACATTTTAGATATGATTTGTAGACTGTGTTGCAGCAAGCAATGGGTTTGTAATCCCCAGCTATCTCAGCATGGCTACTTTTGGGAATCATTGTTATTAATGTGTTGTTGATTGCCTTCCGCATCTTCCCTGATGTGAAGAACTCTAGCACTACCTCTTTAAGATCTTTACCTATTATATCTCAGCTATCTTTGAAGAATTTTCTCCCATATCTATCAGGACCAGGAGCTTTTTCTCCATCAATTGGCCATAGTGCTTGCTTGACTTCCTTTTCTGTAAAATCTTCTGTTAGTAGTTGTCTTTGCTCCTCTGTTACCATTTGGCCTTCCCTCAACAGACTACTGCATATATAAGTTCTGCTATCTGCGGTAGATCCCAGTAATGTTGAGTAAATATCCACAAAGCATCTGCTATCCCATTCATATTAGTTACCATGTTACTCATTGAGCCCTTGATTGAGAGGATTCTATTAGCATTTCGTCTTGCCTTCATGTAGCTGTGAAAGTATTTATTGTTTTGGTCTACTTGTTTCAACCATTGTAGTTTACTTTTCTGTCTAAGAAACTGGTCGCTTGCTCCTTTAAGTCTTCAATAGTTGTTTGCCAATTCTTGGTCCCTATCAATAAGTCTAGTATTGTTGCATCTTCTTCTGGCATTCCTCAAGTTCTACCTTGGCTTGTTTTGCTTTCAATTATATATCTCTGAATTTTGTTCTGTTGAATTGCTTTAGTATCTTTTTCAATATGTTCATTTCCCCACTATTTGGTACATTTTAGTCCCTGTAACCCTTGCATTCCAGTTATTGGCCACCTTAACCTTAAAGTTAGGATCCATGTTCTATATGTTGAAGTATTTAAGAAGTTTATTAATCTTCTGTTTCCCAGTCTCCCAGTTGATGATTGCGGGTCAGTGATCCAACAGTCCCTCAGTCATATAGTGTATTGTTGAGGCAAGTAGCTGTGATAGCCACTCAAAATTAACCAAAACTCTGTCAGTATTGCTCAGTACTCTGTTTGTTCCACTTTGTTTGTTGTTCCATGTATAGGAGGCCCCAATTGATTTGAGTTCTTGAAGACTACATGTATCCACACATTACATAATGTCCCATATTTTAGCCACTGTTACAATACTACCAAATTCTATCATCTTTACTCAACACATACTTGAAATCTCCCATCATAGCCCATGGCCCTCTATTGTTGTTATATAAGTCTATTAACTTCTTCCATAGGTTCCTCCTAATAGCTATGTCATTGTATATATAAACCATGGTTACATTGAGTGTCATCCCTGTACCTTTATGTCTCACAACATTGTGTATTATCTGATCAGTAGCACTTAGTATATGTACCTCGAAGTTCATTGGTTTCCGTAATAACCAAATTCTCCCTTTGGGGTGTTGTGCCAAGTTTTTAGTAAACGACCATCCATCACAATGATTAAGAGAATCTCTCTGAGCTTTTGTTCTCTTAATCTTTGTTTCCAGGAGACCAAACAAGCTAAGTCCACTATTATGCGTAAATAGATGTATATCTGTCTGTTTATCTAGCCTGTTTAATCTCCTGACATTCCATAATCCTAACTTATCCATTAGGCAGGGGCTTTCCCCACCCCTCCCACGTCCTGGACCCACCACCCCAAGTGCTCCCTCAGGGCAGCAATTACTAGGTTTTCTTTGCCTTACTTCCTCTGCACTCCCTCCTTTGTCAAGAACTGCAAATGAGTTCCTTGTTGGTAAGGTTTTAGGATCATTTTGTTGTATCTTTATCCCTTTGCCGCTGACTTTATTCCCTCCCTTGTTGTGAAACTTAGTCCGAGGTGGAACTTCTATTATTTGTGTCCCCTACTCCGTTTGCTTCCCCTGCTCAATTTGCTTCCTTCTGGTTTCTGCTTCTTCCTTATGCAGTTTTCTGCAATCTTTCAGATCATGTCCAAAGTTCTTACAATTTTCACACAACGCAGGCTTCCATTCATAATGATTTATATTTTCCCCACTTCATTCTCGAACATTACTTGCTTATGATACTTCTAATTTATTGACACTTCAACTAGCACCCTGGTAAATGCTAATCTTTCGCTATTAGTTGTTGCTCTATCTGCCTTTAATGGTTTTCCCACCATTCATGTTATCTTAGTAAGTGCATTCTTCACTAGTACTTGATATCCAACCCTTTAAGCCTTATCCATACTGGAATCTTATACACCTTTTTCCTTGCTTAGATCCACATCTGGTTCTCATGGCTTCACAAATATAGGTTTTTTGTCGAACATCTGGACTCCATCATCAATAACTTTGATTCTGCTTTCAATTGTGTGAAATCTTATTAGGAAGACTCCTCTATTCACTCGTACAATTTTATCAATCCCAAAAACCTCCCAATATTCTCCTAAAATATCCATCAATTACATTAAGTGGGGGATTAAATACCAACTCGTAACATATCACAGCTGTTTTCCAGTAGGTAATTTCTTCCGTGATGTCATCCATTGTAATTTTACATTTTCTCCTGCCAGTCCCTCATAATTTAGGTTTAAGCCCTCATTGCTCGATGTTGTGCCCAAATTTTGCTCCATGAGCTTGTTTCAGGATTCAATTGTACCTGACTTGTCACCCTTGTCTCTATCATTTCTGCATCTACTATGTCCGTCCATGATCCGCCTGATTGTTCCAGTAAAATCATCGCCGAAATTAGTGGAGTCATCATCGACTCTGTAGAAGTTGTTGCATGTGTTATTGGCATCCTCGACAAACCTTGGCTTAACCCTAGCGGCATAATACCTTGAATTACATTTATGTTCCTCGTCTTCTTTGCACCAGCTGAATGAGGAACTCTATTCCTTCTCAATTGAGTGCTTGAATTTCTTATCGGACATCATTGCCCCCCTCCATTCTTTATTTTTTCTCGTCATTCTCAGTGTTACCTGAGAGAGAAAGTCATTCTAGAGAGAGATATCTCTTGATCTTCTCACCAAAATTTAAATTCCACACTTCTTAAAATGAAATTTGAACTAGATTTCTTGAACTTGCTTGTTTGAAGCTTGAAACTTTTAAAGAAATTTGTGGTGTTTGATGAATGAGCTCTCTCTTGGTTCTAGTTGTAACTTCTGGCATCTTTTTATGAGTTATGAAGACCTCTATTTATAGTTGTGAGAGGCAAGAGTTGTGATGAGAACAAACTCTTTCCGACCAATTAGATTGAAGAGTGACAAGACTGCATTTGATTGGCTAAAACATGTCACTTGCACATGTGGCGCGGTTTCATTGGCCTTTAAATTTGTCTTGGCATGCTGTGATGACCTGGCCAGTCATCTTGTGAGTTACCGCTCTGTTTTCCCCAATTTTTCTTCTATGTGCTTTGTTATCCGTGTTTTGTGGAATCGGGTTGGTTGGATCGAGTCCAGAATAATATTTGTAAGGTTTGAGACACGTAGTCTCTTTAAAGGAAGTTTAAGTTGGAAAAGTCAACCGAATGTTGACTTATGTGTTAGAGGACTCGGATATGAGATATAATGGTTCTCTTAGCTTTGATTTATGACTTGGGAGCGTGATCAAAAAGGGTTTTGGAGGTTTGGAGTAGATTTAAGCTTGAATTGGCGAAGTTGATATTTTGGCAATTTCCAACTAGTAGGCGAGATTTTGATGTGGAGGTCGAAATGGAATTCCGAGAGTTGCAGTAACTTCATTGGGTCATTAGGGATGTGTGTTTAAAGTTTTAGTTCATTTGGATTTGGTTTGGTTGGTTTTTTGATCAAAAGCAGAATTTGGAAGATTTTAGAAAGGTTAGCTTGAATCCGATGTGCTTTGGGTGATTTGATGTTATTCGAGGTGTTTTGATGATTGGAACAAGTTTGAATAAGGTATTAGGATGTGTCTGTGCCTTTGGTCGAGGTTCCGAGGTCCTCGGGTGTGTTTCAAGTGGTCAATCGGATCATTTTGGAGTTAAGGAAATTGCAGAAAATCTGTTCAGCAGTTGCAGGGATTTTACCCTTTGCGTTCGCAATGGGAGCTTGCGTTCGCGAAGGGATGAGGAATTGGAGCATCACATTCGCGAGATGGAAATCGCGTTCGTGTAGAGCCCTTTGGTCAGCCGGGTTGGAGTCAAGATATTCATCGTGTTTGCGGGATATGGAGTGCGTTTGCCAAGGTTCTCTTAGGGTAAGCATCGCGTTCGCAAGGGCTTGGTCACAATCGCGTAGGAGGAAAATTGGTCAAAGTAATAATTATGTTTCGCGTACGTGAGGGTTTGACCGCGTTCACGAAGAAGGAAATAATGCATGGGAAGAATGTGTTTAAACTCGTCTTGTCCGGGAGGATTGGGTTTATTTCCTCCATAGTTTGTTATTGTTGGATATTTTTGAAGGCGATTGAAGAGGATTCAAGGGGAATCGCTGAGAGGTAAGAGGCCCTTTCTTTTGCAATACTTAAAAGAGTCTCAGATATCTAAGATTGAGAACACTCCTAGCCCCATGGCTCTTTGACCTTCCTTCCCCTCACCCTACTTCTAAAGATAGATCTATACACCTTCTTGCAGGGATTCCAATTTCAAAGGGAGCTAGATTCATTAGTAGCTTAGAAACTAGGAACCGGATGATGTGATTGTATGTGATAGTTCCTCTAAGATTTTCTTTCAATCTTCCTCCCAATATCTTTAACAAGGTTGTTTTCCCACTGCCAGAAGGCCGTTTCTGGTGTTTTAGTAACATTTCAATGGCTCCCTTAATTATGTGCAAGGAATTTCCCTATTGAGTAATGGGAAGCGGGCTAGTCCCCGAAAATGCCCCGCCCATAAGTTCCTTTGTCGTTGGGGAAAAAAAAATCTCTTTTTATTTTTAGATTCGAAATTCTTCATTTTTTTCTCCCAATTCCCCACTCTTTCTTTCTAATATTAGATCTTCTATCACCAAAGAAAGCGCCATTATTATCTTATTTACTTTGATTCCGAAAAACTAACTACTTTTTTGCTACAAACACAAATAAAATAATTGAACTTAGTGCTCTACTTGATTTTGCTTGACTTCCATTCCTCACTGAAAGGAAATGCTACTCAGGGATCAAAAAAGAAAGCTGGTGCTTCATCAGAAAGACTTGGTTCGTAGAGTAGAGGCCTTTCCCAAAGATATTGGTTTTAAACTCCTGCGGGATATAGGAATTAGAGTACCAACAAGAGATTGGTCCTATATATTTCGGGTATGTTGGATAGTTTTTGCTGCATTCTTAAGACTTCCAAGCAAGATGAATTCTCGGACTAAGGTTCGATTATCATGTGAATTCCACCTAGAAAATCATGGAACTTAAGCTAATAATTGAAGAACTAAGGCTTGGAAATTTGGACTTTTGATTGGGGATTTGGAATACCATTTGGGGTTGGATTTGAGAACTTTTGATATGTATAAACTCGTGGGGAGATAAGGAATCTATTGGTGCGAAAATTTCTGAATTTCGAGACACGAGGGCCCAAGGGTAAGGTTTTTTTAATTTCGGGATTTGTGCCCTTTATTGATTGTTTTCGCTTGGGCTTCGTTCCCTTAGCATATTTTGACATTTTCGTTCATATTTTGGATAGATTCGACGCGCGTGGAGGCCGATTCGAGGGGGAAAAGGCATCGCAAGCTAGAGATTTAGCCGATTCAAGGTGAGTAATGATTGTAAATGATCTTCTGAGGGTTTGAAACCCCGGATTGCACATCGTAGAGCTATGTTAAGTTGAGACTCATGCTTGATGATAAGTGTGGGGTCGTGCACTATTGGGGGTTGTGACTTGATTTGTCCCGCTTGATCAATTTACCGTGTATTTGACTGAATTTTATTTGCTATCATTTTGATTTGGTTGATTCCATATTTGGGCTTCGTGCCAACGTTTTGAACCCTTTGGGAATTTTTATTAGGGAAAAGGGTCAGAACTTCCCCTAATGTATTGACTCCAGGTTAAAAATGCCCTCTGTTAACCTATTTTGAAGAAAATGCCCCTACCGTTAAAAATGTGGCATATTTGTGCCCCTAAGTCTAACAACTAACTGTACTTATATTTAAAACGGTAGGGGCATTTTTTGCAAAATAGGTTAACGGTAGGGGCATTTTTAAACTGGAGTCAATACATTAGGGGCACAAATATGCCAGAACTTTAATGGTAGGGGCATTTTTTTCAAAATAGGTTAACGGAGAGCATTTTTAAACTGACGTCAATACGTTAGGGGCAGTTCTGACCCTTTTCCGTTTTTATTATTATTTCCTCACTATTTTGACTAATTACTTGAACTCAGTCATGCTATTTTTAATTGTTTTCATACTCAGCCATGTTTACTCCGTTTTAAGACTTAAATGATATTATTAATGACTTTGGGATGAGAAACACTATTTTACTGTTGCTCGAGGGGCTTGTGAGGATTTTTCACTAAATAAGGCTGATGGCATATGTTGTGAGGAAAAACTGATACTGATTTGAGGCCGAGGGCTTAAGATATGTATGCCACGAGGTGGCTTGATTGACATGAGGCCGAGGGCCTAGTTTTGATGCCGCGAGATGTCTTGTTATTACGCTCGGTCCATAAGAGGCTCCTTCAGGAGTCTACACACCCCCAGTGAGCGCGGGTACCCATTGTGATGTGAAATTGAGCCTGGGGGGATTGAATTGTTCTGAGATGTTACTCAAGGGGCAGATTTGCTGATGCTGTGCCCGAGGGGTGAACTTCTATTTGTTTGCTTTACCTTAATTACCTGTCAATTATTTGTTTACTTGTTAAAAGAATATTTTACTTGATTTTTCATTGGTTTATTACTTTTAAACGATTTTATTGCTTCATCATAGAATGCCTTGTGCCTTACGTATTTTCTTACTTTCAGTCGTTATTTACATTTGTTACTTACTGATTTGGAGTACTTACTTTACTCCCTGCAACCTGTGTGCAGATTCAGGCATTGCTGGTTCCACTCCCGAGTGTTGATTCCTCCAGCTTCAGGCGGGCATTCGGAGATTACGAGGCAATTGTTGACGTCTGCAGGTCCGTGTCTCTACTCCTTTATATTGCTTATGTTCCTTTTCAGACATTTGTACTAGTTTATGGTTCTAGTAGAATTGAATTATGACTTATAGATGCTCGTGATTAGTGACACCCCGGTTAGGGCTATGTATGGGTGTTCTTCCGCGTATTTATGTTATTATTTGTTATTTGGGAGTTATTTCATCATATTTAGTTTGTTCTTAATGCTTAACCACTAATAAATGGGAAAATAGGAAGTGTAGGCTGGCCTTGTCTCCATGAGAGGCACTATCACGATCGAGTCCGGGTAAAGGGTCGTGACAAGTTGGTATTAGAGCCCAGGTTACATAGGTCTCACGAGTCATGAACAGGTTTAGTAGAGTCTCACAGATTGGTACGAGGACGTCTGTATTTATCATCGAGAGGTTGCACAACCTTTAGGAAAAACTTCACATTCTTGAAATTCTTATCGTGCGAACTTGTTGATCCGAGTACTAAACTTCTGTTATTCTATTCTCTCATAGATGGTGAGGACACGCGGTAACGGACAGGGTGGACGACCACCAGTGCCACCAACTGTGGCCACCTAAGGTTGACGACGCGGTCGCGGTTGTAGTAGAGGCAGAGCAGTGAGGGTAGCACATGTAGATCACCAGTTTCCCTAGTTCGGGACCAGGTCCCAGCTATGGATACTCCAGCAGTACCAGCTCAGGCACCAGCTGTACCCATCATGATTCCGGATCTTCAAGAGGCCTTTGCTCATATCTTATCAATTTGCACTGGCCTGGTTCATGCGGTTTCAGCGACTACATCTATAGCTACTTCTCAGGCCGGGGGAGGCAATCAGACTCCCGCGCTCGCACACCTGAGCAAGTCGTGGAGAGACTTCAGACGTTCGGGGCGCATCCAGCCCAACTAGTTGCAACTGCTCAGGACTATGTGGTTCCTGTCATGCCGAAGTATGAGCAACGTAGGTTGGAGAGATTTGGTAGATTGCAGCCTACGACCTTCAGTGGCATAGAGGGCGAGGATGCCCAGGGAATTTTGGACAAGTGCGGAGGGTGCTTTGTACTGCATGTATTCTGGAGATTTAGCGCAGTCTCTTTTACCACCTATTAGTTTTCAGGAGCTGCTTTCACTTGGTGAGAGGATTTTGAGAGGCGTAGGCCTGTTGGTGCAGCACCTCTTTTCTTGCAGCAGTTCTCCGTTCTCTTTCTGGAGAACTATGTGCCGCAGTCTCGCAGAGAGGTCCTGCGTAGGTAGTTTGAGTGATTGTATTAGGGGGATATGAGCGTTTTGCAGTATGAGTTGAGGTTATCTGAGTTGGATCTTCATGCCATCTACTTGGTACCAACAGATCACAAGAGTATTAGGAGGTTTTTTGATGGTCTTACTTATCAGCTCAGTATCCTCATGACCAGGGATAGGGTATCCGGTGCTACATTCGAGGAGGTTGGGGATGTTGCACGAGAGATTGAGTTGGTTCTCCATCAGGAGCGAGAGGAGAGGGAGGCCAACAGGCCTCGGGGATCTGGTAGCTTTAGTGGTGCTCCTTTGATGGGTCAGTTTCAGCACGGCAGAGGCTGTTCATTCAGACCTGCTCATCAAGCTCTCCCAAGTTATCATGGGGCATCTTCGGGTCATGGTTATCACAGATCTCAGCAGGGCCAGTCATCACTTTGAGCCCTTCCAGCTTAGAGTTCATCCCGTGCTCCATTAGATCAGGGCTCTTCTACGCCGAGTGCATCTGCTAGTCACTCTAGTACGAGGGGTTACCTTCAGTCCCCTTCTCAAGAACTTGGGAGTTGCTATGAGTGTTGCAAGATGGGTCACATATGGAGGCAGTATCCTCGTCGTTTTTATTGTTCATCTCAGTAGAGAGGTCAGTCATCGGCTTTAGCGCCAGTTTCTTCACCACCACCCGCCCAGCCTGCTAAGGGTGGAGGTCAGTTAGCCAGGGGTCCCCCTAGAGGGGGAGGTGATCAGGGGAGGTCAGGATCGTTTCTATGCAGTTCCAAGTAGACTCGATGCTATTGCTTCAAATGCTATTATTAAAGGTATTGTTTCAGTCCGCCACAGAGATGCCTCTGCATTATTTGATCCCGGTTCCACATTTTCTTATGTGTCATCATACTTTTCTCGTTATTTGGGTACGCCCCATGAGTTTCTTGCTTTACCTGTTCACGTATCTACCTCGGTGGGTGATACTGTTGTTGTAGATCGTGTGTGGTGACTATTGGGGTCTGGAGACCTGAGTGCCAGTAAAAGATATCTTTTTACTGACAATAAAAACTAAATTGCCATTAAAAATTATTAATCGAAATACTTTTTTATTACTTTAATAAATATTCCGTCAGCACAAAAGGCAAATATAATTCCCCCCAAAATTTTTGGATAAGAATATCATTCCCTCCAAATTTAGAAAATTTTAGGAAAACATATTTCTCTCAATATCGTCAAACTTATGCCAAGATGCCCTAAATGCTGCTGCTTCCAACTTCTGCCATAGAAGACCTACGTTGCTGCTTTGAACTTCTGCCACAGAAGCCCTACTGCTTCGAAATTCCGCCATAAAAGCCCTAAACGTCCTCGTCAATTATTTTTCAGGTAAGTTCTCTCGTCCTTGTTAATTTCTTGCCACTGTTATCTTCTCTTCTTCCCCTGTTAAATCTGTTGCGTAAAATTGTTTTGAATTGCTTGAAATTTGTTGCGTGAATCTCTTCTTCCCCTGTTAAATCTGTTGCTTGAAATTGTTTTGGATTGCTTGAAATCTGTTGCTTAAAATCTCTTCTTACCCTGTTTAATTTGTTGCTTGAAATCGCTTGAAAGAACAATTATATTTAACTTTATGTAATATTAATTGATTAGCATATTAAACTACACTAATAGCTGTATAATGGATTGATTTACAGTGGACTGACACGATGCTGCTCGAATGGATTGATTTACAGTGGATTGACACGATGATGCTCGAATGATTATATGAATTGTTTTACAGCGGATTGATGTTGCTCTATTTTTTATATGGATTGATGCTGTTTGATTGTTTATATTGATTTTTTACCATGGATTGATGCTGCTCGGTTGTTTATTTCGCTGCTCCTTTCTTGTTAAAAGTCATAAGCTTTTCATTATGAAGGAGTGATTAAGACTCAACCTAAATATTTTTTTTGCCCTTTAATTTGTTTGCAACTTCGTTAGCATTCAATTGTTTTGTTTCGCAAGCTCTAAATTGTTCTGTTTCATTGCATTCAAAAAGTCCCTGGCATCACATTGTAATTTTTTAATACGTCGATCATCTTCCTCGACTAGATCATCAACATCATGCATCAATTTTTTTTCTTTTCAATCGACAACACTATCTAGTCATGGCCTTGGAGTTTACAATGGCCTTGGTGCTTTATTCTCACTGATGTTGATGTCGCAAAGGTTGTGATAATATTTAGAAATACAAGACGCACTAGCATGTGTTAAACATTCTATTAGAGCCTGCCTAGGAGTTACCTTCTTATAAACGGGGAAAGAAAATAGCAAACAGATTTAAATAATGTAGCAAACAGTTTTTAATGTTTAACAGACACCTTCTATAGCTGTGACTGTCTAATAGTGCATTGGTGCGTGCAACCAAACTTTGAGATATTTGTGCTTCCAATAAATGTAATATTTTTCTCATTAGGTAGAGCACTTCCAAATTTTGTGCAAATTCATCCAAATGAATAAATAGAAAAGAGTAACCTCTGATGTGGAAGGTGATATATGATTATATGGAATGACAGGTACAACTACGTTTAGCACAAAATTGTGAAGCTGCCCATAAAAGTCGTATGCGGAAAAAGGTAAAGGAAATTTTAGTCATAAAATTCATTTCAGCTGTAAATGTTTAGGAAACTTTTAGTCAAAAAGTTCCTCTTGTTTCATTTCTTTGCCGTTTTCATAGGCATATGTTCAGCAGCTGGAGACAAGCCGTTTGAAGCTGGCGCAACTTAAGTTAGAGCTCGAGAGAGCTAGACAGCAGGTCACAGACATCATCCTTTGCGTATTTCATACTAATTGATACATATATCTGCGCTCTCATTTTGGATATCATCATATCCTTTGACATTATGAAATGGCTTATTGCAGGGACTATACATGTTAGGTTCAAATGCCAATATGCGGCTACTTAGAACAATTAATCCAGGTATTGGGATAAAGGAGTTGTCACTTGATAATTTATGCATCATTAACTTGACTACTAATCTGTAATGAGTGATTTACCAATTTGATGATTAAACTATCAAAAATTTCACATTTTCGTTTTTCACTGCCCATTATTTATTATAACTCCAAGATGCTTATGATAATAAGTAAACAGTTTAAAGGTGCAGAGTTTAAAACTTTTCTTGAATATTTATGTGCCTTTACTCTATAGGGAGTCGTTCTTTAACAGATCTTGACGTTTCCAAATGAGAAAGGTTATGCATAATTTTAACATTGTTCAAAATAAAAGTATATTTAGCTATCCTTCTACCTCAGGCATGTTCAATCCCTTAAGTGAAAGTATAGACTACATACAATGTTAGATGATGATTCTATGCTATTAGAATAGAATAATAGCCCACTTTGATGAATTGTTGGTGAGTTAATCACCTCTTTTGAAGGACCTTCAGTTAACTATCTGCAAAAACGCTTGTATTCTATCCCTGACTTTGTTCCTAAGTTACGCTGCCTATGCAGGAATAGCTGCATTTGAGATGGAATACAACCATTGGATTGAAGAGCAACAGAAAAAGAATGCAGAGTATTTTGCAGTCTCCTGTAAGCGAAATGGAGCTTCAGTTGCTGGTAGAAAATGTCTTAAGCCACTATTTCAATCTATTCCGAATGAAAGCTGACACCGCTAAGGCTGATGTGTTTTACTTAATGTTTGGGATGTGGAGAACTTCCGTGGAGCGCTTTTTCCTTTAGATTGGAGGATTCAAGCCATCAGATCTCATAAATGTAGTCCCTGGTGCATTATTACTACTTTTCGTTTTAAAAATATTTTACAATAACTTGTTGCTTATGACTTTCTCGTAGCGTCTTTCATACATAAATTTCCTGAAACTAAGCGTGTTCCTATCTTATGTCTAGACTATTTTACACCTAGAACTTGTAAAATAAACTATATTATGTCTAACTTATTGATTTCCTCTACTGATTTTTACTGGAACTTACATTCGGTGCTGCAGCTATGTTTATACGCAAATCATGATTATGTTTTTCTTTCCTCATATTCTGCCTGCCGAACATTAAATGAATTGCATGATATTTAATTGTAAATCAACTTAACAAGTGGTGATGCCACAACTTGAGCCCTTGACCGATCAACAAATCATTAAAGTCTATAATCTGCGACATTGCTGCCAGCAAGCAAAAGATGCTCTCACACAGAGAATGGATAAACATCAGCAGACTCTGGCCAAAGCATCCTAAATATGACCACAGGAGCTGGAAATTACAGTTCCCAAATGGTTTCTTCTATGGAAAATTTAGAAGCATCGGAAAGCTTTGTTAACCAGGTTTGTGTTACTTACATGATCTTGCATCATGCTTTCGTTTTCATTCTCTACGTCAGCACTCCACGATCATTCAATAGACGTTTCTAATTCTGTAAGAAACTTGTATGTATGTTCAACAAGTATAGATTGTTCTTATGGTCCTTCAATTGCAACACTAAACACCTGCTAAGTTTTGAAAATACTATCAAATATATATTATATGTAACATAACGTATTCCAAACACGCTTATATTTATATACAATGCCATTTATGGGGACAAAATAACATAAAACAACTGTCTGATTCCACTGACTCTATAAGCGTCTTGATATATTCTTTAACAATAATGTATGACGTTGCTTGATCATAAACATGCAGATCACCTACGTCAACAAACATTACAGTGTTGGTGTAATGTTTTTCTCATTGTACAGTGTCCGAGCACAACAACCACCCCTACCTTCGTATCCACCTCAATCCGATCCACCACGGCCTCCCAAAATTACCACCTCTTACCCGGTCACCATAAGAATCAGATTGCTGGTCGTTGCCACCAAAACCACTACTAGAATTCTAGTTACTTTTGCTGCTCCAGGAATCTTCATTTCTAACAGCATCCTCCTTTCCTCCCTTCCACAAATTACTTTGACCCCATCATGTAGATGAACCTCCATCTGAAGTTCTTTTATTGAGGAAAACTGGGTAGTTGCTACTCATATCTTTTCAGTTGTTGAATGACTCCTTAGTTTACTGGTTTTATCTTAATAAAGAGAGTACTAGGGTGGTTTACAATGAGAACATACCTTATGAAGCTAAACGTATCAGTAGAAAATCTAGTCCCTAGTCTCTTTTTTGTCATCCATGCTTCCATGCTTGTGCCTATTCTTGCTTCCCCTCTAATGGAATGAGTACCAAGTAATTGTACTTAGGATCGCAATGATTCTGATTAATGAAACAAATCGATTGGACTTGCCAAGACTAATTGTAAGTTGCTTTTTTTGCTCCTGGAAGGTGTTGGGAGCGATGAATGTTTCTAAGTCATTAATCTGTGTATCTTCTCTTGCTTTACATCTAGTTACTATCCTGTAACATGCCTGGCACTGTCATGAAGTGCAGTACTAGCATACTGTATTGTTACAGGCTTTCACGACTGATAAAATGAAACTGAAACTAGAAAAGTGTCTCGCCTTGTTTGTCTTAGTTCGTTTTCACAATGTTCCAGGTTACATTTTTATTACTTCTCATAAGAAGAAAGGGGGAATAATAAATATATTAAAATGAGCTGACTCTTAGGTGGAAATTGAACAAATGGAGATCATTCTAGTACTTAAGGTGGATGCCACTGTGGTTAACTCAGATTTTTGTTTTAAAATGGTAGGTTATTTTGTTTTTACAGATAGAACTAGTTATTGGGTAATTATGGATAAAAGTGAAAATAAAAAGGAAAGAAGTTTGATGCACTTAAAAATAAAAATATAGAAAAGGTGAATTTTCTTATCAAAAAATGAAAAAGAATGAAATTCATTTGTTCTTTCGAGCATTATGAATCTGTGAGAATGAATGAAATTCATTTGTTCCTACAAAAGAAAATGCTGGTAGCTATAAAATTTACATTGTTAGCTATAACAGTAGTCTCCTATTTCAGCACTTCATGTATATACTTTATCCTTTAACACAATTATTTTATAATTTCAGGTCATCAGTCTGATGTTCGATAATTTAGCGGTTGGAAGATTTCAAAATGATGAAAAGTTGCGGAAATTATTTGAAGACAATCATTCTGGATTATTACAATGATGACATTGCTATTTAGTCCAAACAATATATTTTTATGTTTTAAGTTTATATGAATATTTTTGATTACTACTTTCTTTTGTTTGTTAAGATTTTATGCGATATATTACGTTTTTTAATTAATATTAATATATTTTATTATTTGGGTCATATTCTATACAAATATAGTAACTATATATTATTAATTGTGGACAAATTATTGCTATTATCGCGTATAACTTTTCAAGCTATTGATTATTACCAGCAATTTAGTTAAACTAATAGCTATTAAAATGGACTCTAAAGGGCAATTCAAGTCAAAAGGGCAAATTAAGATGTTTTAAGAAAGGAAAGTATTGCCTTTTTAATTGCAATAGAACAATTTCCATTAAAGATGCGAACTTTTAGCGACAATCATTTTGAATTTAGCAGCTATAAAAATGGATGGTAAAGAAGTATAATTAGCCATTTGGATTGGATTTAGTAGCCAATATAATTGCCACAAATAATTGTCGTTAGAGATGCAAACCTTTAGCGGCAATTATTTTAAAGTTAGCGGCTATACAAATGGATGTTAAAGAAGTATAATTAGCTGTTTATATTGGATTTAGTAGCCACTATAATTTCCCCAAACAATTGCCATCAGAGATGCGAACCTTAGCGGTAATTAGTTTGAATTTAGAGGCTATAAAAAAGATGCTAAAAAGGTATAGTTTGCCGTTTAGGATCGAATTTAGTAGTCATCATAATTGCCGCAAACAATTGCCATTAAAGGTAATAATCTTTAGCGGCAATAAATAATACCCTTTACCAGCTTTTGCGAGAAAAGCCGCTAAAGGCTTTGCCGACCCCAACATCAGTGGAAAACCGTAATGGTTGGTAAAAGATTTAGCGGCTATTATTATTGACGCTAAAGCCGTTTTGTATTGCCGCTAAAGGTCTTTTTTGTAGTAGTGTATTATTGAGCATGGTGGATTTTGACGTCATTTTAGGCATGGATTGGCTATCTCCGTGTCGTGCTATTATGGACTGTCATGCTAAGACAGCCACATTGGCTACATCGGGTATACCACTGATCGAGTGGCGAGGTGTGACTGAGTATGTTACTTGTAGAGTGATTTTTTTATTGAAGGCACAACATATGGTTGGGAAGGGTTGTCTTGCGTATCTAGAGTTTGTGAGGGATGTCGGTGTTGAGAATCCCGTTCCAGTTGTGAGGGATTTTCCC
The DNA here is from genome assembly GCA_034376525.1 of Nicotiana benthamiana. Lineage (NCBI taxonomy): Eukaryota > Viridiplantae > Streptophyta > Magnoliopsida > Solanales > Solanaceae > Nicotiana > Nicotiana benthamiana. The sequence continues at coordinate 36,130,898 of CM067333.1, read as the reverse complement.
GATGTGTTTCCTGCAGACCTATCGGGCATGCCAGTGGACACAGATATTAATTTTTGTATTGACCTAGTGTTGGGCACTCAGCCCATTTCTATTCTGCCATATCGTATGGCACCAGCGGAGTTGAAGGAATTGAAGAAGCAACTTCAGGAGGTCGTAGATAGGGGGTTCATTCGGCCTAGTATTTTACCTTAGGGTGCATCGATTCTGTTTGTGAAGAACAAGGATGGCACAATGAGAATGTGTATTGATTATAGGAAATTGAACTAGGTAAAAATTAAGAACAATTATCCTTTGCCTCGCATTGATGATTTATTTGACCAGCTTCAGGGAGCGAGAATCTTCTCCAAGATTGATCTCCGTTCAGGTTATCACAAGTTAAAGATCAGGAATTCGGATATTCATAAGACGGCTTTCAGGACCCGATATGGTCATTATGAGTACTTGGTGATGTCTTTTGGGCTGACCAACGCCTCGATATCATTCATGCATTTGATGAATAGGGTGTTCAGGCCTTATCTCATATCGTTTGTCATAGTCTTCAATGATGATATTCTGGTGTATTCGTGTAGTCAGGAGGAGCACGCGGAACAGTTGAGAGTTGTGTTGCAGAGATTGAGGGAGGAGAGGCTTCATGCAAAATTCTCCAAGTGTGAGATTTCGCTCAGTTCAGTAGCTTTCTTGGGGCACGTGGTTTCTAACGAGGGTATTCATGTTGATACGAAGAAGATAGAGGCAGTTCAGAGTTGGCCCGGTCCGTTCTTAACTATAGAGATTTGCAGGTTTCTTGGTTTTGCAGGCTATTATCGCCGGTTTGTTCAGGGATTCTCATCTATTGCATCACTCTTGACCAAGTTGACCCAGAAGGATGCTTCATTTGCATGGTCGGACGAGTGTGAGGAGAGCTTTCAGAATCAGCTTTGACCACAGCTCCAGTGTTGGCTTTACCATCAGCTTCAGGTTTATATACCATGTATTGTGATGCTTCGAGAGTTGGGATTGGTTGTGTATTGATGCAGGAGGGTAGATTTATTGCTTATGCTTGTCATAAGTTGAAGCCCCATGAGAAAAACTACCCATTCATGATTTGTAGTTGGCTACCATAGTTCACGCATTGAAGATTTGGAGGCATTACTTGTACGACATATCTTGTGAGGTGTTCACTGATCATTGCAGTCTTCAGTATTCAAGCAAAAGGATCTTAATTTGAGACAACGTAGATGGTTGGAGTTGCATAAGGATTATGCTATCACTATATTGTACCATCCGGGAAATGCCAATGTGGTGGCCGATGCTTTGAGTCGAAAGGCAGTGAGTATGGGGAGTTTGGAAAGAGACCTCTTGCATTTGATGTTCAGGCCTTGGACAATCGGTTCGTGAGGTTGGATATTTCAGAGCGCAGTTGGGGTATTGTCTTGTATGGTTTCTTGGTATTCTTTATATGATCACATCAAATAGCGGCAGTATGATAATCCGCATTTGCTTGTCCTTAGGGACAGAGTTCATCACGATGATGCACGAGATATGACCATTGGTGATGATGGGGTGTTGAGGATACATGGCTGGATTTTTGTGCCCAATGTGAATGGGCTTCGGGAGTTAATTCTGGGGGAGGCCCATAGCTCGCGGTATTTTATTCATCCGGGTGCCGCGAAGAAGTATCAGGATTTGAGGTAGCATATTGGTGGAAAAGAATGAAGAAAGATATTGTGGGATTTGTCGCTCGGTGTCTCAATTGTCAGCAGGTGAAATATGAGCATCAAAGATCGAGTGGTTTGCTACAGCAGATGGATATTCCTGAGTGGAAGTGGGAGAGCATCACTATGGACTTTGTTGTTGGACTTCCACGGACTTTCAAGAAGTTCGATTTTATTTGGGTGATTGTGGATCGGCTGACCAAGTCCGCACACTTCATTTCTGTGCGCACTACATATTCTTCAGAGCGGCTGGCATGGATCTATATCCGAGAGATTGTTCGCTTGCATGGTGTTCCGATTTCTATCATTTCAGATAGAGGTACTTAGTTTGCTTTGAAGTTTTAGAGAGTCGTGCAGAGAGAGTTGGGTACTCAGGTGGAGTTGACCATAAATTTTCATCCTCAGACGGACGGGCAGTCCGAGCGCACTATTCAGATATTGGAGGACATGTTGCGTGCTTGTGTTATTAATTTTTGAGGGTCATGGGATGAGTTTCTACCGCTTGCAGAGTTTGCTTACAACAATAGCTACCAATCTAGTATTCAGATGGCTCTATATGAGGCTTTGTGTGGGAGGCGGTGTAGACCTCCAGTTGGTTGGTTCGAGCCCGGTGAGGTTAGGCTATTGGGGACTGATTTGGTGCAGGATGCTTTAGAGAAGGTGATGGTGATTCAGGAGAGGCTTCGTACAATGCAGTCGACCAAAAGAGTTATGCTGATAGCAAGGTTCGAGATGTGTCCTGCATAGTTGGCGAGAAGGTTATGTTGAAGGTTTCACCTATGAAGGGTGTTATGAGATTTGGGAAGAAGGGGAAATTTAGTCCGCAGTTCATTGGGCATTTTGAGGTGCTTCGGTGGATTGGGGAGGTAGCATATAAGCTTTCCATGCCTCCCAGCATGTCGAGTATGCATTCGATATTTCATGTTTTGATGCTCCAGAAGTATATTGGGGATCTGTCTCATGTTCTGGACTTTAGTACGGTTCAGTTGGATGATGATTTGACCTATGATGTGGAGCCAATGGCTATTTTCGGTCATCAACTTTGGAAGTTGAGGTCAAAGGATATAACTTCAGTGAAGTTGCTGTGGAGAGGTTAGCCCATGGAAGAGGCTACCTGGGAGACCGAGTGGGAGATGCGGAGCAGATATCCTCACTTATTCGAGGCTTCAAGTATGTTTCTTGACTCATTCGAAGACGAATGTTTGTTTAAGTTGGGGAGAATGTGACGACCCGGTCAGTCGTCTCATGAGTTACCGCTCTATTTTCCCTATTTTTACATCTTTATGCTTCATTATCCGTGTTTTAAGGTATCGGGTTGGTCGGATCGAGTCTGGAATGATTTTTATAAGGTTTGAGACACTTAGTCTCTATTAAATAAGTTTAAGCTAGAAAAGTCAATCGGATGTTGACTTATATGTTAGAGGACTGAGATGTGAGTTCTGATGGTTTGTTTGGCTTCGGCAGGTGATTTATGACTTAGGAGCGTGATTGAAATGGGTTTTGGAGGTTGGGAGTAGATTTAGGCTTGAATTGGCGAAGTTGATATTATGGCGATTTCCAGTTGGTAGGCGAGATTTTGATATAGGGGTCGGAATGGAATTCCAAGAGTTTTAGTAACTTTGTTGGGTCATTTTGGATGTGTGTAAATTTCAGGTCATTCGGACGTGGTTTGGTTGTTTTTTTATCAAAAGCAAAATTTGGAAGATTTTAGAAAGTTTGGCTTGAATCTGATGTGTTTTGGGTGATTCGATGTTATTCGAGGTGTTTTGATGATTGCAACAAGTTTTAATAAGGTATTAAGATCTGTTTGTGCCTTTGGTTGAGGTCTCCAGGGCCTCAGATGTGTTTCGGGTGGTCAATCGGATCATTTTGGAGTTAAGGAAATTGCAGAAAATTTGTTCAGCTGTTGCAAGAATTTTACCCCTCGTGTTCGCGATGGGAGCTTTGCGTTCGTGAAGGGATGAGGAATTGGATCATCGCGTTCGAGAGATGGCAGTCGCTTTCAGATAGAGACCTTTGGTCAGCTGGGTTTGAGGTCAAGTTGTTCATCGCATTTACGGGAGATGGAGCGCATTCGCAAAGGTTCGCCTGGTCAAAGAATCCAGTTCGCGAGGGCTTGGTCGTGATCACGTAGGAGGAAAATTGGTCAAAGTAAAATTTCTATGCGAACGCGAGGGTTTGACCGCGTTCGCGAAGAAGGAAATAATGCCTGGGCAGAATGTTTTTAAACTCGTCTTGCCCGTGAAGATTGGTTTATTTCCTCCATAGTTGGTCATTTTTGGAGATTTTTGAAGGTGAACGAAGTGGGATTCAAGGGGAATTGTTGTGAGGTAAGATTCTTGGACTAAAAACTAGATTATGATAGAAAATTATGGAACTTAAGCTAAGAATTTAAGAACTAGGTCTTGGAAATTTGGACTTTTGATTGGGGATTATAAGGACCATTTGAGGTCAGATTTGAGAACTTTTGATATGTATGAACTCGTGGGGAGATAAGGAATCCATTGGTGCAAAAAATTCTGAATTTTGCAGGTGGGCCCGGGGGTCGGGTTTTGTAATTTCGGGATTTGTGCCATTTATTGATTGTTTACGCTTAGGTGTCGTTCTCTTAGAATATTTTGACGTTCTCGTTCTAATTTTGGATAGATTCAACACACGTGGAGGCCAATTTGAGGGGCAAAGGTGTTGCGAGCTAGAGATTTAGCCGGTTCGAGGTGAGAAATGATTGTATATAATGTTCTGATGGTTTGAAACCCCAGATTGCATATCGTAGTGCTATGTTGAGGTGAGAAACTGCTGAGTGGTGCTTTTGCTACTCATTCTAGCCTCTTTACCTTAGCTTTTATGTCGTTTTAAGTACAAAATGAGGTTGTTTATAGTGGTTATTGTGAGAATTTTAGGTATACGATGTTATGAAGTGGTTTTGCATTGAAGTGAAGTGGAATTGAGAAAAAATGAGGTGAAACCGTGCAATAATCCCTAGTCATTTCCGCTTCTGCGATCTTTTGTCGCAGGTGCGACCTCCGCTTCTGCGGTTATTTGACCGCCTATGCGGAACTGGAGGAACAAGAACGGACCGCTTCAGCGGTTGAAAACTCGCTTCTGCGGGACCACATAAGAGGTCAGATGTCCGCTTATGCGACCACTGCTGTACAGGAAGGTTTCCGCTTTTCCGGTTGTTTTTCCGCTTCTGCGGAACCACATCATCGGTCACGTTGCCGCAGAAGCAGAAGTCGTGCATCAGCCTTGGGAAAATTATACATTTCACGTTTTATCACCCCAAATAATTTTTATACTCGTCCAAGCAGACATTTAGAACATATTTGGCTTATTTTCAGTCTTCTTAGACTAGGAAGAACAAGTTGGAAGCTAGGGTTTTGCACAAACACAGTTGGGCTTTTTTGATTTCAAGCTTTTGGTTTAAGTTTGCTTACCCATTTATATTTGTTTCTTAATTTCCTTGCTTTGTATTGAATATTTAAGTGTGTAGTATTTTATCCAACACTTGAATCTTGTTTATGGGAATATTCAAATTAAAGTGTGAATTTTATACCTTGTTGAGCTTATGTATTGAATGATTTTTCTATATTTATGAAGTGAGTTGTTGTTTATTTAATTATTCTTGTTCTTCAATGTTTCCAAAGGGATTAGCTAGCCCTAGGACTCTCCCATTAACTCCGAATTAATTTTGGGAAAAATAGTTTGGGGTTGGGAAACATTAATTAACAAGAACTTGAGGCGTTAACCCTCATTTTATAGATTCTACCTAGGGATAGGATTGAACTACTTGTAGCCTTCAGGGTGTGCTTTATCTTCTAATTGTGATTAGGGATAATTCAATTAGAAAATCTTGCTAGTCTTCGTAAGAAGCTAATTAGGAATTATTATCCGTGGCTAATTAACATAAACTCGCTCATGTTTTTAAAATTGTGAAATACATTGGATCGTTACTTGAGTGTAATTCCCGATGCTTCCATACTTGTAGTCATTGATCATTTTATTTGCTTTCTAGGTTAGTTTGTATTCCGTGTCTTAGATATAAAAACAATTTTCAACCCAAAATTCTTATTGTTTGGCACTGCGCGACTAGCAATAATTCTCTTACATTCTTAATCGCCTACACATTGTTCTCTGTGGGATTTGACCCTGACTCATAGTTGGGTAATTATACTGTTGCGACCATATCTATTGTTTTCTAGCGGTGGATTTGGACGTTACCAAAATTGGCGCCATTGTCGGGGAGCAATTTGGCGTAATTTGGGTTGTTTGAGAAATAAGCAAAAGCGCTTTGATCCAAACTTGTTAATACCTGTGTAATTATTTTTCCTACCTTGGGTCTATTTTTCTTGTTAGTTTCTTGTTTATTTTATCATTCTTGAAAAAATGGCATCATATAATGATAATTGGTCGGATGTGAGTTGTTCACATTTTGACGACCCTTGTCCTTATTGTGGTGGACCACACTCATGGAAACATTGTTTAAATTCTCTTAGGGGTGGATTGTCCCCACAATCTCATCCCATGGTTGGAGTATTTGTGATAAGTGTGGTTGCCAAAATGGTCATTGGGATTATTGTACATATTTGACCTTCTCTTCCCCAAGCCCCTACTATGATGAGTTTGCTTCTTGTGATGAAAACTATAGGGCTATGGGAAATGAAGAAGTTGAGCATGGCCAAATTGGAGAGTTCAAGCTCATGTTGGAGTGTCTACTTGAAGAAGGAAACAAAGAGCAAAATGCCTTGGAACATCTTTTGGAGACTAGTCTCCAAAATGATTTAGCACTCCAACTATTGCACTCACAAATGGAGGAAATGATCGATGCCTCAAGGGTTCAAAGATCCTTGGAATTGAATGAAGACCAAAATACTTCCTTGGAAATTGAAAGTGAGAACCTTTTCTTGGCACTTGATCAAAATCAAGAAGAACTCCCAAATGCTCAAGATGAGAAAATAATGCTCATGTTGGAGACCATTCTTGAAAATGAGGAGAAGCACAATTTTGCACTCGAGGAATTGAAACAAAGCTTGGCATACAATGATGAACACACGCGCACTTTGGAAGACCAAATGCAAAAAGTGGTTGAGGCTCACTATGCCCAACAACTTGAGTGTGTGGAAGAAAGCCAAGAAGAGTCCAATTCCGAGGAAGAAAGTGAGCTTTACTTTGAGGAGTCAAGAATTAAACATCTACCAACCGACTCAATAAATGTTATTGATGTCGACAAAAATATAGAATTGGAGTCAACCGGTAAAAATGCAATATTGTTCATGTTGACTCTAATCCGGGGGTCAGAGAGGATGTCAAGTTAGAAGAATTGCAAAGTGAAGTCTTGGAGTCACATTCCAAGCATTTTTCAACGTTGGAATTGTGTGGTGACACGGAAGTTGAACCTCATGAATCAATGAAGGAGTGCGAGGAGGAAAAACTTGAGCCATACATTTTACATTTTGAGGAAGCAAGAAATCACAACGACATTCCTCACTTGAAATGAAGATTTTAAGCATTGGCTCGAACATCAAATTACCACCCCCCTTCGCTCGTGGTCACAAGCTTGATTCCAAGCTAGGTGCCCAATTCATATCATTAAAGTGGCGAGAAAAGTGGTAATGTTATTTACGTCGTGCCACGACGTTAAATGCGGCGCTTGGTGGGAGGCAACCCATCGTTTTTCAAAACTTCTCATCATTTTTGAAATTTTATAGAATAGCTTAGAATATAATTTTTGACTAATTTTCCAAGTTTTAGATTTTTTGGAGTTGATTTGAGCAGGTCGGGATGACCCGGTTGGCAAAATCCAGTAGCCGATGGAACTGTGTGAGAAATCTCTGCTAAAACCGCATATGCGGTATTTTGACCGCATCTGCGGTACTGCAGAAGCGGAAATTTCAACGCAAGAGCGGAGATAACCACGGAAGCGGTCATTTGGTCGCGTACGCGGAACCGCGAAAGCGGCTGAAAAGTCGCGGAAGCGAAAGTCGACCAGGTTTTAGTTGTTAAATTTTTTTTTGAACGGATTCATTTGCCAAAAATAAAAAACAAACACTGCTCCCCACTGCCCTAACTCCCCAAAATGAAAGAGACATAAAAAATTCATCAAACTTGCTCCTCATTTCATTTCTCTTGCCTGACTTCAGGTATTATCTTCCTTACCCTCTTCTCAATCTTTATCTCTCACTTCTCATTCCCTATTTGCAACAATTTTTTTTTGTTTTATTTTGTTTCATATTTTTTCTTCTTCATCTTTTTTTGTTTTAAATTCTAGTTGCTAAGTTTAGAAAGTGAGGGTTTGGTTGAGTGTAAATGTGTGTGCTGTGTAAATTGACAAAATTGGGGAAAGTCTTGAGTACCCCATTTTTGTGAAGGAATGTTCATCTTTACTCGCGCGCAATGTGTTCGACATAATGCGTGAGTGAAAATCTTGTGCGAAGTGGCACAAATTTGGTCCTCATTGAATCATATGCTATTAAATTGCAATTGTTCTGTATTTTGGTGCCAAAAATGTTGATTGAAATTGAACAAGAATTTTTTTTGAACTGGCAGTGCCATCTCAGAAGAAGAGCACAGTTTCCACAGAAGCGGAGGGCTAAACGCTGAAGCGAGACCGCTTTCACGGTAAAAAGCTCGCAGAAGAAAAAATTGGAAAAAAAAATAACCGCAGAAGCAGAAACGCCTCCGCGGCTCAAGTTCCGTAGTAGCGGAAACTGTCCAGAATTTGCATAGGCAGTGTGTTTGCAAGCGATGCTTCCCGGGCCGTTCAACCTAACTTTTTGGCTCAAATGCAGTGTTTATTGCTTAACATGGTTCAATTGTCTGATTAATTTTGTGAGATTCTTTATAGGTGAATTAATTCAAAAATGGACCCAACCGCAAGCGGATCGCACCCGAAAATTCAAGAAGCGGGTGATGAGATCTTTGATGATACGCGCTTCATGTCTGCTTCAGCGGAGCGCCGATATTTGGACGATTTGGTCCACAAAAATATCTTGCTCGAAAGGGGGATAAATGAGGAGAAATAGGCCGAGAAGCTCCCGGACTTTCATGCCAGGCTGTATACGTCCGGATGGTCCTGCTTTATTAGCACACCTTGCAAGGCCAATGAGATGTGGGTCCGCGAGTTCTACGCCAATCTTCGGCATACGAACTTTGATAATCCACATATCATAATCATAGGACAAATGGTGTGGTATGGGGTGGAATAAATCAATGATACTCTTGGAATCCCCAACTATCCCGTGGAGCCGACAAGCGAGAAAGATCATTGTGACAATGGGCAGTGGCTTGTGTCCAAACTTATTCCCCCACAGTTGAGAGGGAAATGGGGGAACAAACGAAAAGGGTTGAAATCAACAGACTTTACGGCAGAGGCAAATAGATGGTTGCATATAGTGAGCAGCAGGGTATGTCCGTGTGGGAATGTCACTGATGTCTCCTACACAAGGGCTTTGATCGTAGCATGCCTCCTGGATGGCGTACAGGTTAATGTGGGGCATTAGATTCTTCAGAAGATGAGGCAGTACGTGAGAGAATACTCTAGAGAGAAGGATGCAGTGTTGATGTTTCCCTCATTTATTAGGAGACTATGCACCTGAGCTGAGGTTGCGGTCCGTCCTACTGATCATTGGCTTCCAGCTGGAAAACCTCTCCACCCTTTGAAAGTGACAGGAGAGGGCAAGGTTGTCAAGAGCAAGAAGAGGAAAGTTGTCAACGCAGCTACCAGTCCTGAGCCGTCCTCCCAGGGGCCATTCGGGATACTGAACTCCGAGCTTCAATCAATTAAGGAGTTGGTATCGCAGCTTCTGAGTGTGCCCTCATCCTCACAGCCTGGCCCTTCTTACTTCTCCATGGAAGACATGCAGGTTTACTTGGATGCTCAAAAGCGACAAGAATAGAACATTAAGAAAATGACAGCATCAGTGACCAGACTGGAGGGAGCCTATGGTACTCTGGCCAAGGCCCATGCTGACCTCCAGGCGGACTTTTAGGAGGAGAATAAGAAGAACAAAAAGAAGAACAAATTTATGGTCAAAATGTGGAGGGGCATCAAAGCAATTTTCAAACGGGGACGACCAGATGCCAAGATTCCAGTGGCAACTGAAGACGATAGTGAGGAGTATTCCTTTATCTCAGAGTCCGCTGGAGATGGTGACAAAGATGATGACGATGAAGATAACGATGGTGATGAGGCCGATGATGGTGGAGCCACGAGTGTAGTCCAGCACTAATCAGCCGCCTTCCCACAGTCTGCTAGTCTGACGCAGACATCAGGGAGCTCAACTCTTTTATGCTTTATATTAGACTTTGTGCAGTGAGGACACTACAAAGCTTTTAGTTGGGGGTGATATTTGTAGCACTGTATTCATATTTTGGTATATTATGTGCCCTTGCCGGGCCTATGTTTATGTATGGATATTCTATGCCCTTGCCGGGCTTGTGTTTATGCTTGCGATTATGCTTGTGATATATGGTGTTCCCTTGCCGGGCTTGGTGTTGATTAGTCATGCTTGTGTGTTTTTTTTAGTCTTTCTTTCGTTATTTATCTTCTTAGTATAGCTTCTTTTATTTTAGTTACTTTTGTAGTAGTTTTCTTTTCTTTTATTTTTATTTCCTCAAATAAAATTTCCTTGGGTTTTATTCATGCTACGGTTCTTTCCCAAGGAACACTATTGAAGTGAACCGGGTGACTTTTCCCGATGATGGATAAATTGACAACTTTCTTAAGGGAATTATTCTTGTTTTGCTAGGATGAGGCTTTTGGATTATTTGGTAGTAATAACATTAGTCTCTCATGTGTAAGTTGTGAATTGAGAATACCCCTCCGAAAATTTGGTCTGAATTTAAAGAAGTTGCATGGTGCAAATTTGATCTTGCGATACAATTTTGGCTCTTTTAGTGACTCTTTGTGCTCACTAGTTTGATATTGCTCTTGAAGCTTTTACTAGAAAATAGAATTTATCCATCTTGATTAGTTTATGTGCCATGTGTGTTAGTGTTTGTTCAAATAAATCTTGTGTTTACTTCTATCATCTAGAACTTGCCCGGTTGGTTTTTCATGCTAATGACACTTTGTTTGGTTGGGGGAATGATCTTAGGCATTCTTTGCTTTGATTTGTAAAAAAAAACTCTTTAGCCTTTCAAGCCTCCTTTTGTGTAAATAATATCACTAGTACCCAATTTTAGCCTTGAAACCTTTTCTTTGGCCAACTCATTACAAACATTTCCCCGTTTTAAAAATAATCCCCTCTTTTGAACCCGTTCCTCTTTGAACATTGAGAATGAGGCTAAAAGCCTAAGTTGGGGGTGTGATCGAAGAAAAATAAGTGGCAAGGTTGTATGTTGAGTTTAGGACCTCATGCCTAAAAAGTGTTTGTTTAAACAATTCAAGCTCCAAAAAGAAAAAGAAAAAAAAAGAGAGAGAAAATTTGTGTATGTATAAAGTATGGAGTCTTGAATAAAAATTAGAAGAGGTGTGAGGTGGTCCTATGTTGGGATCTAGGTATAAATGAGGCTATGGGGGTATGAAAAGAAGCAAAGTGTAAAAAAAAAAGTGTGAGTAGTGTTCAAGGAGGGTGAAGTCACTTGTACCCAAATGTCTATCCAACATGTCCCTAAACCTACATTACAAGCTCAAAAAGTGCTTATGAGACCTCCAACCGATCATTTTTGAATAAGAGATAAATTAAAATAAGGGCAAGACTATGGTATGAAATGTTGTAACACTTGAAGTTCTTTGTGAGAGTGAGTGTTTTTGACAAATTTGTCCCTCGTGTATATTGTAAATAGTGTGAATTTTGGGACTTTCTTTTTTTTGAGGGCGCATGAATTAGGAAAGATTGGTGAAATTGAGTAAAGTGAGCATTTTTAGCAAACTAGTGCTTTTGAGTCACTTCTTGAGGCTTATGTTGATCACTTGATTACTTTTGAAATCCTTTGCATATTTTTGAAGTTGTTTTTCTTTGTGAGGGAGTTATTCGGAGAAGATGTGCACACCTGAGCCTAATTGTTAGTACCAACCAAATCCATTAGCATGGTGTTTAAATTGGAGAATGTGTTATGAAAGTAATTGCAATACCACTTGTGTTGAAATGTTGAATCCTCATTTAAGTCTTGGTTTTGATTTTCTTGATGATAAGCAAAAGCTTTAAGTTGGGGTGTTAATGAGTGGTGATTTTACCACTCATTCTATCCTCTTTACCTTAGATTTTATGTTGTTTTAAGTATAAAATGAGGTTGTTTATAGTGGTTATTGTGAGATTTTCAGGTACATAATGCTATGAAGTGGTTTGCATTGAAGTGAAGTGGAATTGAGAAAAACTGAGGTGAAACCATGCAAAAATACCCAGTCATTTCCGCTTCTGCGGATCTTTTGTCGCAGGTGCGACCTCCGCTTCTGCGGTTATTTGACCGCCTATGCGGAACTGGAAGAACAAAAAGGGACCTCTTCAGCGGCTGAAAACTCGCTTCTGCGGGACCGCAGAAGCGGTCAGATGTCCGCTTATGCGACCACTGCTGTACAGGAAGGTTTCCGCTTTTGCGGTTGTTTTTTCGCTTTTGAGGAACCGCATTAGCGGTCACCTTTCCGCAGAAGCGGAAGTCATGCATCAGCCTTGGGTAAATTAGACATTTCACATTTTCTCACCCCAAATTATTTTGTACTCGTCCAGAAGACATTTAGAACATCTTTGGCTTATTTTGAGTCTTCTTAGACTAGGAAGAACAAGTTGGAAGCTAGGGTTTTGCATAAACACACTTGGGTTTTGTTGATTTCAAACTTTTGGTTAAGGTTTTCTTACCCATTTATGTTTGTTCTTCATTTCCTTGCTTTGTATTGAATATTTAAGTGTGTAGCATTTTATCCAACACTTGAATCTTGTTTATGGGAATATTCATAATTAAAGTGTGGATTTTATACCTTGTTGTGCTTATATATTGAATGATTTATCTATATTTATGAAGTGAGTTGTTGTTTCTTTAATTATTCTTGTTCTTTTATGTTTCCAAAGGGATTAGCTAACCCTAGGACTCGCCTATTAACCCTTAATTAATTTTGGGAAAAATAAGTTTGGGGTTGGGAAAGATTAATTAACAAGAACTTGAGGCGTTAACCCTCATTTTATAGATTCTACCTAGGGATAGAATTGAACTACTTGTAGCCCTCCGGGTGTGCTTAATCTTCTAATTGTGATTAGGGATAATTCAACTAGGAAGTCTTGTTTGTCTTCGAAAAAAGCTAATTAAGAATTATTGTCAGTGGCTAATTAACATAAACTCACTCATATTTGTAAAATCGTGAAATACATTGAATCGTTAGTTGAGTGCAATTCCCGATGTTTCCATACTTGTAGCCATTGACCATTTTACTTGCTTTCTAGGTTAGTTTACATTTCCGCATCTTAGATATAAAAATAATTTTCAACCCAAATTCTTATTGTTTGGCACTGCGCGACTAGCGATAATTCTCTTACATTCCTAATCGCCTACACGTTGTTCTCTGTGGAATTCGACCCCGACTCATAGTTGGGTAATTATATTGCTGCGACCGTATCTATTGCTTTTTAGCGGTGGATTTGGACGTCACCAGACACACGCTTGATGATGAGCGTGGGGTCGTGTACTATTGGGAATTGTGGCTTGGTCCGTCCTAGTCGATGATTTTACCGAGTATTTGACTGAAACATATTTGCTATCATTATGATTTGGTGCCAACTATTTGAACTCTTCGGGGATTTTTATTATTATTTCCTTACTGCTTTGACTTATTGCTTGAACTCAGTCATGTTATTTTTTACTATTTTCATACTCAACCATGTTTACTCCGTTATAAGACTTAAATGATATATTAAATAATGTTTGGGTTGAGAAATACAGTTTTACTGTTGTCCGAGGGGCTTGTGAGGATTTTTGACTAAGTAAGGCCGAGGGCCTATGCTGTGAGGAAACGTTGATACTGATTTAAGGCCGAGGGCTTGAGATATGTATTCCACGCGGTGACTTGATTGATATAAGGAAGATGGCCTAGTTTTGATGCAACGAGATGTCTTTTTATTGCGCTTGGGCCGTAAGGGGCCCCTCCAGAAGTTTGCACACCCCAGTGAGCGTGAACATCCATTGTAATGTGAGATTGAGCCCGAGGGACTTGTATTGTTCTGAGATATTGCTCGATGGGTGGATTTGCTGACAATGTGCCCGAGTGGAAAATTTCTATTTGTTTACTTTACCTTAATTACCTTTCAATTAATTATTTACTTGTTGAAAGAAGATTTTACTTGATTTTTAACTGTTTACTGCTTTTAAACGATTTTACTGCTTCATTATAGAATGTCTTGTGCCGTACATGTTTTCTTACTTTCAATCATTATTTATATTTGTTACTCACTGACTTGGAGTATTCACTTTACTCCCTGCACACTGTGTGCAGATTCAGGCGTTGCTGGTTCCGCTCCCGAGTGCTGATTCCTCCAGCTTCAGGCAGGCGTTCGGAGATTACGAGATAGTTGTTGACGTTCCCAGCCCCGTGTCTCTACTCCTTTATTGCTTCTATTCCTTTTCAGACATTTGTACTAGTTTATGGTTTTAGCAGGATTGTATTATGACTTATAGATGCTCATGACTAGTGACATCTCCATTAGGGCAGTGTATGGGTGTCTTCCGCGTATTTATGTTATTATTTGTTATTTCAGAGTTATTTCATCATGTTTAGACTGTTCTTGATGCTTAACTGCTAATAAATGGGAAAATAGGAAGTATAAGATGGCATTGTCTTCACGAGAGGCGCCATCACGATCGAGTCCGGGTTCATGGTCGTGACACATGCCTTGTCATTTTGACACGTGGCATGATCATATTGGCTCTTCCGTTTGACTTGGCGTGCTGCGTCATTTGACATGTGACACTAAGCTGGGTCTCTAAGAGGATGCCCTATTTAGCCTAATGAAGTGGACTCGTTATTTGTAGTTCAACTAAATGGGCTAGCCAAATCAATAGGGGGTTTGACATAGTTACCCACAAAAATAAAACTGTTTACCCTTGTCTACCCATTTATTTTTCTATCCATAAACTAATTACATTTCCTACCCATAGTAGGTTTTGTGGAAAATTTTCTCTTTATTCTCCAATTCTTTTTTATATGCTTCTTTTCTTTCCTTTTTCTTTTCTCCTTTTCTTTTTTCTCGTTTTCTTCTTATTATTTTTCTTTTTCCTATTCTAACTTCATTTAACTTAATTTTTTTATATTCCTTTTCTCTTCATAATTTAATTTTATTTACTATTTTTTATTATTCTATTATATATTTATTATTACTAGAGAAAAATCAAATTGTGTACCAATTAAATATAGCTAATGCAGTAAAAAAATATTAACTAATATTTGATACCAGTATATTATATAGTTATACCAACAGGGTATACAATTATACGAAAAGAATTAGAAAAAGTTTAATTCAATTATTAAACTAAAATAATAGCAGTTATCAATAAAAAATTTAAAAATTCTAAAAGGATCTAATTGTAAGAGTATACCGCTACATTATATAACATACTATAATTTCATTTTATTTTTGCATTTTCAGTTTGCTGCTCACGCTAGGTAAAAGCTTAAAACAAATTAAAAGGAAAAAGGTAAGTGAATTTACGGGGTAATAAGTATACTATTAAACTATATTGTATACTATTACAGCATGTTGTTGCAATATCTTGCATATTATTATAGTATACCATAACAATATATTTGTGTACTATAATGGTATACTGCTGTGGTATAACTATATACTCATATAGTATATTAGTATACTGTAGCGGTATACTATTAGGTAGTAGTGTTCTTCTTCGATTATTACTGTAGTTGTGTTCTTCTTCGATTTTCAACTCAAAATTTCGATCTCAATCACCTCAAATCAGCTCTAAATCTCGACCAAACTGGCTCAAAATTAAAAAAATTCAAGATAGTATATTATTCTACCGTTACTAAAGAAAAATCAAATAGTGTACCAATTAAATGTAGCTAATACAATCAAAAAATATTTCAGCTAACGTATGGTATCAGTATAGTATATAGCTATACCAACAGAGTATACAATTGTACGCAAAGAGTTTAATTTTTTAATTCAATTATTAAACTTAAATATTATCGTATAAGTTGTCATATAATCTAATTAACTCATTGAGAGCTTATGCAATGAATAATACCTCCATGGAAATTAAATAGTTCATTTAGAAAAATATTTGAACACAATATCCAATTAAGTAATCATGTATTTTTAGATGATTAGGACGAGGATCACACGTGACGTTGAATAAAATTTTATATATAGAAATCCAAAATATATCGAACTCAATGAGATTGAGAATTTTGAGAAGAAACTATTGAAACCAAATTTTTTTATGGATTTACTTTCTAGCTTTATTTTTCTGAAATATATGAAAAAGAGAGAATAGAAAAAAGGAATTGATAAGAGACTATAAGAAGGGATATAATTCAAATAGAGAAAGGGAAAAGAAAAATATAAAGAAAAAGTACAAGATAACTTTAAAGTGCATAGTTGCAGTAGAAGAATAAATAAGAAATAAGTACCGGGTAAATAGTTTTGGTCGGCTAGGTATATAGTGTAATAATTTTGAGAGTAGGTAAAAGCGGGTAACTAGTTTGTCTTTAATAGGTATATAGCATAAATTGCTCGAATCAATATTTATTGAATTTAAGTAATTAATTCAACTATATTAATGCATAATATTTATTTGAAATAATATCTTTAAATATAATTCAAATTATGCTATTGAATTTAATTTCAATAAATTTTGCATGCTACATAATGTGTATTGCTATTTACTTGTTTAGTTGTAGTACGAGAATATCTGTCATCTGGCACTGCTATTACAAATTTTGATATGTTTGGTCCCGTTTTGATATCCAAATATGTTTGGTCAAAATTTTGAAAATCCTTTCACAAACTTCTTTTGGCCTTCAAAATAAAGATTTTTTCCCCCATCGTGGTAGGTTAACATGTGAATTCTGATAGTCAGTTACATTTTTTATCATGTTATCAGTTAATGGTTATTGTAGAGATTTTACACGAATAGTTAACTTACAAGTGAAAGATATTAAGCTAGACGACCTTACAAATCATGACCTATATTATGCAAGCATCTTTTAAACCGTTTAATTACGTTCTATGCAGGTCAAGTCCTTGCAAGTTAACCACAGGTAATTAATTAGCCGACGACACCCCGTAAATTTCAACTAACAGGATCTGGGAAGAAAATGTGTATGCAGACCTTATCCCTATCCTGAAAGAGTAGAGAGGTTGTTTCCGAAAGACATCCGACTCAAGAAAACAAAAAGACAAAAGGAGACAATATTAGTATCACCACATAAATCATAGAAAAAAATAGGAATAACATGACAAGCAAATATGCGATAGCTAGTAAATAGGTTCTTTGCTAGAAAGGCGAAATAGTAAGATACAACATATTGCCACTAGTTATCTTAGACAAAATCCTTACTAGACTAGTCTTACAATGGCAAGAAGAAAGACAAGACTCAACTACCTCATAACCTTCAACCTTAATACTCGACCTCTACATCTTCCTATCAAGTGTCATGTCCTCAGAAATCTGAAGCCTCGCCATATCCTGTCTGATCACGTCTCCCCAATACTTCTTATGCCGCCCTCTACCTCTTCTCTTGACCTCCACAATCAGCCGGTCGCACCTCCTTACCGGAGCATCTGGGCTTCTCCTCTGAACATACCCAAACCATCTTGGCCTCGCTTCCCACATCTTGTTATCAATGGGAGCCAGGTGCACCTTCTCCCAAATATTATTATTCCTAATCTTATCTATCCTAGTGTGCCCGCACCACCTCAACATACTCATTTCTGCTACTTTGGATGATAAATAAATTAGTAAAAAATGATAATTAACCTATTATAACATGTTCAATTATACTTAATAGTATGAAACGTTTTGCATTATGAATGTTCACGCTCTTCTATTTTGCATTCCGTTAATCTGCCTTCTTCTTCCTATCTGTTCGTATCCGAAAGTTGATCGACATCAGGCTACGTAAAAAATGCTACGACACCAGGTGCCATGGTACTACAACTGAAATCAATTTTAAATTTGTTACCATGGTCAAAGAATTCATTTCATATAGTGATTGTAGAACAAAATTTGCAGTGTATAAAGAGAGGAAAACAGTTTCCAGACAAATGACTTTAATTTTTATTTTTCCCGTGGTTTAAGCAAATGACTTAATGTTGAAGGAAACAGTGGCAATAGAACCTGAAAAGATCATGTGCAACTGCACATTTGGGACCCCATTCAAGAATATGACCCTGCAACATCCCGTGAACCAATGAACAGTGGTAATAACATTCTTCTCATAATACTCCACAAATAGTGATGACGCTTTGACAAAGACATATTTTGGAAAAGAACATTGCACACAGTTTCTCCACAGTAACGAAGTTGAAGGCTCCCTCTCATGATCATCCTTCAAAGTAAAAATTAACTACTATACACAAAAAAATCTAATGTAATTTTTTTTTACACTATTTGATCGCATCTAAAAGCAATTACCATGATAATCACTTGTGATTGTGAAATAATTAGCAGCATAAACATTAAAATAGTTAACGTACTACAACATAAAATTATACCTATAGCATATATAAGCAGTGGTGAAGCCACACTCTACCACTCTTTTCCAAGAGAAGACAATTGAGTAAAAATAAATTTAAATATACATCTTACCCTCCTTTACTCGTGGTTGTTAATTGAGTATAGTTTAAATAATTCAAGAAAGAAAGAAAGAGCGAAAGGCTACTAGTACAGTATTAAAGAGAGGGGGCACTGTAACATAGAAAACAAAGTAAGAACTGACTCATCATAGCGTAGTTGTACTAAGTACAGAATCAAAGGTCCCCAGAATCCAAGAAGCCCATGAAATGTTCCTTTCCACTATGCAAAAAGAGATAAAAATATGAATGCAGAAATAAAGTCATATTCTCTCTCTCTCTCTCTCTGTTTATGATAGGAGTGTTGCCTGTCTGACTGATAGAATAGGTCGTGCATGCATGGGTCAATCAGTATCTTCCAAATATTTGGAGCTATTGCTTTACTATAACTAGTCATTTCAAGCAACCCTACTCATTCTGTATATAAAGTGGACTATTGACTATTGAGTGTAGGTATAGCATTTTTGGTATAACATAGATATACATATTGGAGATGGAGACAAAAAGTGACAATTTTGGAGATGGAGAGCACCTGGAAGCAAAGGAATGCTGTAGTTCTACATCAGGAGATGCTGTAGAAGAAGATAATAATGAAGAAGAAACTGAAGTCATCAAGAGGCAAATATCTACCCACTCTTTGTATGATCTTTTGGTTGACACTCACTTTGACTGTTTGAAGGTATTTATATTATTATATAATCCTATATATATACGAGTTTGCATGAATTGTTCTACTACTATATTACTTAATTTTTCCGAAGAGGTAGTAAGAGATGTTTTGTTTGTGTTGCTTTCATCTCCAAAACCTAGTTACTCCCCTATTTTTTCTTCTTCTTTTTTTTTTTTTTTTTAATTTAAGAAGCTCATATATATATATATATATATATATATATATATATATAAAACAGAAAATCACGTAGAGTATATTTTCGTTAGCAGGTTTGTGCGGGTATCAGTGAGATTGACAGAATTGAAAGAGCGGAAACAAAGGCAAAATATAAGAAGCGTAGCTCACACACAAAATTGAACAATAATTTTGCTGTTGATGAGAAGCTCAGCTCACTCACAATTCATCAACCAGAACTGGACACTTTTATGGTAACAAGTTCCTGCATTTTTTCCAAATTTGATAATCATTGTATGCAGTGGCGAAGCTAGGAAATTCAATAAGGGTGTTCAAAATTTTGAACACCCTTTTCCAGCGGGCTATGGACGGGTGAATAAAGTCTATTTTTAATCAATAGTAATAAATAATATTTTACCTTATACTTAATATAATTTTTCGGCGAAAGGTAGTAAGTTGACCACCCTTGGGCAACGTAGCTTCCGCCCTAATTGTATGTATGTATATAGAAGTATACAAAGCTGCAACAGACGCCATCCCTTTCGTTTTCTTTGAGTTAATTCTATATTGTCTCTTCTTAATTAGTCTATTACAGTTTACCCAATCACAACTATACATATTTGATGTAGCAGGTTCTATGAATTCAATGTTTTCAATTGAAATAATTTACACAGAGAGGCACAAATGGATTTTAAAATTAATAGCTATCATATGATCACGCTTACTCTAAAATCACTAACTAATTCAGATCCTGAATTCAACTCTAATCCTAACCCACACATACTTAATGCACATAATGCACATATTGTATTTAAGTGCACAGACTAGGTTTATGGGTAAGAGCTATAATATATGGTAATAAGCTAAGAATAAATTGTGTTTTTGTGGACAGGAAGCATATTGTGTGGCGCTAAGCAAGCTAAAAGAAGCAATAGAGGAACCTCACTTAGAGTCCATAAAGTTCATCAACCATATGTATTCTCAACTCAGCGACCTCATGGAACTTCCTTCTGTTTCCACTTTATCTCCAACGGCATCTTTTGGTAAGATTAAATCCAGTTTTGACAAAGCACTTCATTAGTTTGGATAAGATACACACTCACACAATGTAATTATATATGCACTAATCCATTTACTATCGAGTTTAAGTCATATCAGGGGCGGATTTAGGATTTCGGGGCGGAAGGGGGTTCACCTCAACTTTCGTAACCCTTTTCGTCGAAAAATTACACTGTATATATAAGACAAAATCTGTCTTTTACCTCTATATATTAAGTTTTGAATCTCCTTAACACAACTCAAAAGTGTAGTTTAGTAGTCAAGGGGGTTCAAAACCTTAATAAGGTCATATGTTCAATTCCCATTATCCACGGAAAAAAAAGATGAACCCCTTCATGGAGATCCTGCCTCCGCCGTTGATTTAAGTGTGTAATATTTTACACTGTTAGGTCATCCAAGGGATATGACACGTAAGACTCCTTAAAATGTGAGATTTGCAATTTTAAAAATAAGATAAGTTATATATTACAATAGAAAAAGTTGACTTGACAGTGTAAAAATTTTATACACTACGTGCGGTGTATATAATTAACTTAGGGGTCGTTCGGTACGAGGTATAAGTAGATATAATGCTCGTATAAAAATTTAATACCACCTTAATACTTTATTTGGTTAGGGAACTTGGTATAAGTTATTTCTGGATTAAAATTAGTACCAGATAACTTATACCTTGTAGGGGTGAGGTAATTAGTGCCGGGATAACTTATACCTTCTTCTTAGAAATTATGCAATTGTTATTTTTAATACAACATACCAAATAATAAATAAAAAAACAATATCAGGATAATTAATCTCATCACAACTAATCCCAACATAATTTATCCTAGCATAAACCATATTCAAACCAAACAACCCCTTTTAACTCTTTATTTTGGTAAAAGAAGAAATGGAGGGTTCAAGTCCAGATACCTTTTTAGTTACCATTGCAATATGCCAATTTTATCATTCTGAAACTGATTTTGATACTTTAGTACCAAAGTAATACGTGGTAATTAATTTGTACTTCATCATAAATATGGTTAAGAAAGTGCTTTCCCTTACAATTTGAGTCTTTATTCTTTTTGTAGAAGGGATGAAGGCCCATGGGAACAAATGAAATGGCACGAGGAAGCTGATAGATCCAAGAATTTATATATTAAGCCCACAATTTAGCATTTTCTAATTACTAAGTTATGATATCTATCCTGTGCGATGTATGGTAGAATTTTCTTTGCTATAGTCTGCCGCAAATCGTCGTAGTAAACTTTCTTTTTTGATATAATATGATGTTAATAATGATGATTGCCAACTGGTCGAGTTCATAATTAAGGATTGTGATTTCTCGTACAAGTACAACAATGTTTTCCTTATAATAACATCGGCAAAAATGTACAAATGATATATAATTCCTTACCACGCGGCTTAGATGTTTGAGATTAAAACAACATGAGCTGTTAAATATCCGGATGATTTAATAACGGATTAATGTTCAACTCGCACTAAATTTTGCCTACTTTAATGGATCAAAAGCACAAAATTGACTCTCATAGCGTGAAATGGTTGTGTCGGTTCAAGTTTGGACATATTAATTAATAGAGCCGTCAATGAAATGCTTCATAACAAAATTAAACTATCCAATGTTTACTTATTTAAATTTATTACTCCCCGCATTTCGATATATGTGAACTTATTTCCTTTTTAGTCCGTTTCAAAAAGAATAACTCATTTTCTAATTTGAAAACTATTTAGAATAAACTTCTAATTTTACTCTTAATGAGAAGCTTTTATAACCACATAAATATTCTGGAACCCTTTTTGACTTGTTTAGGACTGCAAAATCAAAAGAAATAATTACAAGAAAATCATATAACTTCACACTATCGCAAAAAACGGCCCATATTTTTAAGTTTTACTTGACCTAGCCCATATTGTACATATTTTGAAAGCACTAGCAAATTCAAAATCTGTGTTCTTACAACAATTGCTTCTAAAATCTATGAAGTTAAATCTGTATTCTCACAACTATTGCTTTCACTCTCTCTTCTTCTCACATCTTCTACATATGCTTCAAGGGACCGTCCGCCATTACTGCTTCTCTCCATATGTCACCCGATTGCAATGTAAGAAAATTACAAAGTAAAAGTCCACCATCAAAGGCCATTCAAAACTTTGCTTTCGGAAATATTATTTTTGAGTTTGTTAGTTGTTTGGATGGGGTCTTGTTCAAATTGATTGAAATACCAAAAAGAGTTCAAAAATTTAAATTTGAAGTGAATTGGAGTATATTTGAGTTAAATTTCAGAAAAAATCCAAGAAAGAAGACGAAGTCAATTTTTTGTATAATAATAATCTTGTATAATAGTATATATGAGTGTATAAACACATCTTATACACTATTATACACCCTTATACAAGCATATATATAGACGAACTTCTTCCACGATTTTCAGTTGCAATTCTTTTTAAAAGCAGTCCAAGTCTTCATTAAATGACATCAAATTATATATACAACCTCCTTATACTTTTTCTAACAAGCCGAAATAACACCATTTCAGATTTTTCACAAAATCAAATTCGAAATTTAAATTAACATATTTATGCTTGTTAAAAATTTAATTTTCACCACCCATGAATTTAGTTTGTTGAGCTAAGAATTGAGTTATAGTTGCCGATTCAAAAATTAATTTAAAGCTCGAGCAATCTCTTTTTAAAATTAAATAGTAATTTCGAGAATCTATTAAATTTGAATGTTGAGTATTAGCGGATTATTTTTTAATTAGTTGATTATAAATTAAAATATATACTATAAAATTAAAAATAGGAAACTTGTTGTTCTAATGTATAATTTTCTCAATTCAAAAATTTTTTACTTTTCTTTACACTATATATCAAGTCAAATAAGTTCATATCAATTGGAATGGAAGGAGTAGGTACTAATATTATTCTTCGCCAATAAAAGAGGGATAGTTGCAGTTCTATGGTTAATAATCTATTTCTTGCACAAAACCTTTTCCTGTCCAGTCTTGTCAGATTGTAACCTTACCTAATTGCCTTCCTTTGACGTATTGCTTCTTGTTGCTTTCTTACCAAAATCAGTTGGACTGTGAAATTAATATGTAAGTGACAACTATGCACACTAAGACAAAATTCAATAATTATAAACAAAAGATGCCAATCCTTTATTATGATTTTATGGAGTATATGAGAGGGACAAATTCAAAGTCAAATATAGTGAAGTTTTCAGCTCCGGAGTTAACAGGAAGAATTTGAGAATTACCTAGATCAAAATCTTGATGCGGTTAAATTCACCACAACTTAAAGAGGGACGAAATTACCATCTTAGAAAGATTAAAAAAAATATACAGTAATATATAATACAACCTAGTTTTGAGATTTACGACGGGCAGACTCTTGAACCCTCCCTATAGGCTTCCTGTTTTCTCGTTTCTCTTGGAGAGAGAGAGATATTGAGATTACCCTCTGAATTAATCCTCAATTGATGAAAAATTGTGCTTTCTCATGAAATCTTCCAGCTGGGCGCATAGCTTATTACGCGAAAACTTACTCTTTTATTGGTAGAAAAGATAGGCATATGATATAGTTGTTGGATGGATGCATACCCTGCATCTGATTACAATTTATTACTGCACACATACTATTATCACTACTACTAACACACATAGAGTTTAAGTTAAAGCTGTTCAAACTAGCATGTCCATTTACAGTACTAGCTAACATAGTTTCCCCTTACAAAGCCTTCTACACAGCTTGCCTTGCTTATCTAGCTGGTATGAAGGTAAAACAAAATCTGAAGGACTTGAAAAAAATACAGGATTGGCCTCCACAAGAGTTGTACCATTTGCAGCTAAATAGTCCGCTATTCCATTTTGTTCCCTGTACGTATGTTGGATTTTGGGGTCATGCAGCCTGTGGAGTAAGTACCTACAATCAGAAATAATATTAGCAAATTTTGGAGTAGGTTGCTTAAACAAGTCTAATATTATAGCTGCATCAGTTTCTATGATCAAAGATGTGAAGTTACATGCTACAATTATTTTTAATCCCATAATTAGAGCATGCAATTCAGTGTGTAGAGTTGAGCAGGTCTGTGTTGGGACTGAAAACCCTAATACCCAACTGCTAAGTGAGTTACGAAAATATCCACCAATTCCACCTTTAAACTTGGTGACAAAAGTAGCACCATCTATATTTAACTTAAGATATTGTCCCTCTGGTGGATGCCACTTAATATAAAGGGGGAGCAACTTGGGCTGCTTTGCCTAGGGTTTGTCAGGTAATAGAATTCAGCTACATGAGTATAAATAAATGTAGCATTAGGGATGGCATGTGCATGCTGAAAAACATTTTTATTCCTAATAACCCACAGATTCCAAAGAGCAAAAGGCAATATAAACTTGATAGGTAATTGTTTAAAGTCTCCCAAGTGAGTAGGTTTACTCAAGAAATTGTACCACAAGTGCATAGTAGATGCTGTAGTAGGAATTTCCAAGTTATTAGTTACTAGATGGAAATCTCTCCACAGTGCTTGAGCATTTACACAGTCAAAGAAAATATGCTGAATAGTTTCTCTAGGTAAGCCACATGAGGAGCAGAAATCATTATTTATAATGTTAAGCCGATGAAGATAAGTAGCAGTAGGTAGTTGAAGCTGCTAAATCCATTTGTAGTTAGAACCTGTGTCAGTAGAATTATTTGCAGCTTCCTGATTTGCATGGTAAATGGATTTAACTGTGAATTTGCCTGTTGAGGTAAGAGCCTATATAAGGTGGTCATGATTAACATTTGTAATTGGTAAGTACGTGCCTTTTATTTGGGTCTCTAACTCGTGTTGTAGTATGAAAGGCAGGTCATGAAACTGCCAGTTATGGTGTTGCACATAGGCAGTTACTGGTTTATTGAGGTCATCTTTTGGAAGAGGTCCAGAGATGTAACTCCTCAAAGAGGAATGGTGTTTTAACCAGGGTTCCGTCCAGAATTTAACATGCTCTCCATTGGTTAAAATCCATTGATATCCTAAGGCACAGTGAGACCAACCTTTAATCACATTATGCCAAATTCTTGACTAAGGAAAGGTGATGAATATATGTTTCTTAAAATGGCTATGAATTAGAACTTGAGCCCACAATTGAGTTGGATTTTGAAATAACCTCCAAGCGAAACTGACATGTAAGGCAGCATTTTTTATAACTAAATTTTGGATGCCCAGTCCCCCCCCCCCCCCCCCCCCCCTTTGCTAATGGTTGAGTAACAATATTCCATCTTAGCAGGTGTAATTTCCTTTTCTGCGGAGTACTTCCCACAAGAAAGTTTTTTGATAGGTATTAAGGATGGCAATAACCCACTGTGGTATAGTAATATATTGCATAATATGATTAGGAAGAGTATTCAAAAGTTGATCGTATAAGAGTTTGCCTTCCTGCCTTTGATAAGAAATGGGTTTTCCATCCTGCTAATTTGGTTTTGAATTTCTCAATTAAAAATTAAAAATCCCCTTCTGTAGGTTTGGAGGTGAAAATAGGGAATCCTAAGTATTTTCCAAAATGAGTGCCCTCTTTGATATGAAACATCCTTTGCAGACTAGTTTTAAGCGTATGATAGCAGTTTTTTGAGAAAAAAACTCTAGATTTATCAAAATTAATAGTTTGTCCGGAATGTTCAGTAAAAAGAGCAAGAGTGTTGACTATTGCCGTACAAGAAGTGGGAGTTGTTTTTGATAACAAAATAATATCATCTGCAAAGAAGAGATGGGATAGTTGAGGTACATTTCTTCCAACATATATAGGGTGCCAAATATTGTAGTCAGCTTCCAATGCTATTTTGCGAGATAACATTTCGAGGCATAGACTAAAAATATAAGGTGAAAGTGGGCCCCCCTGTCTCATGCCTCTGGTAGTGAAAAGTCCATAGGAGAGCCATTAATTAAAATTATTGTGGAAGTAGTAGTTATACAAGACATGATTAACTTAGTTAGATTAGCAGGGAAATTTAAATTAATCAAGATATTATGGATAAAGGACTATTCTAATTTATCAAATGCTTTCTCAAGGTCCAATTTGAGTAGCATATAAGAAAGTCTACCTCTCTGATGAGGAAAGCGAGTGATAATTTCTTGTACTATAATCGCATTATCCGCAGTCCGCCTAATTTTTTGAAAACTAGATTGAGTTTGATTGATTAAGTGTTATAAGACTGCCTTAATACGATTAACAATTATCTTGGTAATAATTTTGTAAATAGTATTACAAAGACTAATAGGACGATATTGTGTTATAGTAGCAGAATGTTGTTTCTTAGGTATTAGGCATAGAAAAGTAGTATTAATAACATGGTCGATGAAAGAGTTCTCGAACACCTGATGGCAGTAGCGTTTAACAGAGTTCCCAATAATATTCCAATATTTTTGGTAGAACACAAGATGTAGGTCATTAGGTCTTGGTGCCTTAAAAGGCTGAAAAGAATACAAAGTATTGAGAATTTCATCATCTTGAAATGGTCTATCCATTATAGATTTATCATGAAGATTAATGATATTTGCAGGGTAGACCATAGTAGTTTTGCTAGAGCAGGAATGTTGTATAGTAAACAGGGTGGAATAGTAATTAATAATATCATTTTTAATGGTTTGGGGATTTGTGATCCAGTTCCCACCTAAGTCTTGAATAGCGATGATATGATTAGTGCAGCGTTTATTCAATGTAGTGAGATGGAAAAATTTTGTATTCGCATCCCCATCATTTAGCCAATTTATTCTGGATTTTAATTTCCAGAATACTTCTTCCAATTTTAGGATATGGTTATATTCAGAATTAAGATCCTTTTCCAAGTTTTGTAGGAATAAACTAGTATGAAAATGCATTGAGGCTTGAATTCCTGCTAACCGTGCCAATAATTTCCTTTTACGTTTAAAGATATTTCCAAAAGTGTGGGTATTCCAAATTTGAA
This sequence comes from Nicotiana benthamiana, assembly GCA_034376525.1. Taxonomy (NCBI): domain Eukaryota; kingdom Viridiplantae; phylum Streptophyta; class Magnoliopsida; order Solanales; family Solanaceae; genus Nicotiana; species Nicotiana benthamiana. Next base: position 36,103,626 of record CM067333.1, on the reverse strand, counting down.
TGGAGTCTTTAAACTTTGTTACAGCCTCGATGAGATGTGTATTTTCCATCCAAGTTTGAGCCACCACTGTTGTAAAAGAAGGGTGAGCAGTCCAAATTGTTTCAAAGCGATTTTTTATGTCTAGGCATAACACAGTATTGTAACTCAATTTTAATAGGACAATGATCCGAATGAGTTCTCGAAAGATGAGTCACCAGTGCATCTGCATAGTTAGAAGACCATTCGTAATTTGCTAATACACAATCAATTATTTCTAGAATAATAGCCGTGTTATGCCTACCATTTGTCCATGTGTATCTACTTCCCTTATAGCCTAGATATTTAAGAAGACATTAATTGAAGCAGTCCAATAATTTATTAGCTCGTTTATTATTTATAGACAGTCCCCCAATTTGTGTGAAGCTTCAATGATTTCATTAAAATCCCCTCATATTAGCCAAAGTCCCTTGTAAGTATCAAAAAGACTTTTGAGATTATTCCATAAAACTAATAGCTCATTACTAGCATATATGGCACTAAATAAAAAAGAAAAAGGCAGCGGACTAACCTGAATTTGGCAATGGATTTCTTGCGTAGAAGTAGCAACCTGTGCAACATCTAGTATGGCAGCATTCCAAAAGATAACAATTCCCCCTACCTGACCTACAGCTGGGACTTCTATCATACCAGTGAAATGAAAATCATATTTTAACACTTGGTGTGACTGGGAATGAGTTTCAAGCAAAACAACTAAGGTAGGCCTATTATAGTCTAATAAAGCTAAAAAATTCCTCCTAAACTACACTGATTGACTACCCCTACAGTTCCAGATTATAAAATTCATGTGATTATCCCCAGAATCAACCGAGTTAGAATTAGACTGCCCTGGACAAAACCTGAGAGTTGGAAGAAATAGCATGGTGTGTTTGCCTACGTCTGGATTGGTTTTTGGCCTTATTTTGAAGGATGTAGCCACTAGAATGTGTAGGCATCTTATGAAAATTTTTCTTTCGTATTCCTCCTTCAGAATGAAGCACTTTATCCCATTCATGCATGCTAACACTGGTCTGGTCTCTTTGTTGTAGATGATGGATGCGTCTAACTGTGCTTGTAGGTTCCCTCCTTGCTCCTCTTGTTCTGGTTGATTGAGATTGTCTGGAGAAGGAGGATGAGGAGGTGGTGTTTAGACTCGCGGAGTCCCTGGCCTCAACAAAGGGGTGTGTGGATGTGATTCCCAGTATGGTTGAATCCATGGGACATCCGTCGTTGGGGGAGGGTAGAATGGTATCCTGACTATGTTTGGGTGGAGTGGGGTCTGTTCCAAAACTGGAACATGAGGAGGAAGTACCTGAAAGGGTGCCAAATTTGGCCCATGCATCATTTCCCAGTGATAACGGGCATACATCTCCGTCCCCAGGCGCATCCCCTTCGTCACAATCTGGGCTAGGTCCCTTGGATGATTGATTAGGACTATCACATCATGTTGGTTTACTTGAAGTGTGAAGGTCAGTGCATGGTTGTGGAGTCCCGCTTCTAACCATGATGCTTGGTATGTTGGTGCATGGGGAGTGTGGGTAGTGTATACCACTGAGTTGGTCTCAATGGTGAGGTGTGGTGGAGGATGAGAGTAAGGAGTAGTGTTGTGATAAAGTTGATGGGAGGTCTGCCATGGAGGATTCGTCCTTTGTCTCCTTACGTGATTCAGGAAATTTAAAGAAAACATTATTGTGGTTGTTTTGTGGGCTAATGGAATTGATAGAGGAAGGCAATGGTAATTCTTTAGATTTAAGAGGTAAGGGTAAGTCTTTTGTATTTATAGGAGTTAATGGAATAAATGACTTACCAATAGTTAGCTTGGTCGGTTGACAAGATTTGGATGAAGGTAAGTTATTTGACTGTGAAGTGACGGTAGAGTCAAATTTGTTCCCTAGCTGTATGGAGTTATTTGCTTGAGATGATGGTGATTTATTATCCAAAGTAGGAGGTGTATGAATTTTGGTGGGATGGCCGTTAGCAAATGGGATAATCAGGTGATGAGATTGTGTTTTGGAAATGGGAAGGATTAATGAGAGCAGGTGCAACATTTGGATGGGTTGGTATTTGATTAATAGGGTTAGGCATTAGTAATTGTGATTGGACCTCTTCAGGAGGCACTCGAGTAGGGTTTGCCAAACTTGTCAATATATTAATGTGCGGGGCATCATTGGGACTTAAACTATGAGGGTCCAAATTTTTTTCATCAGCTAATGAGACAAACAGATTTGTTGAATTAACAATATTAGGCTTGTCATTAGTATTGTGTTTAGCCGTAATATGTTCCTTTCCATTAAGATATAACTGATTAAAAGGAAGAGAATTAGGATTAGGGATAAGATTCTTACCCAATTTGCATGCACTTATCGGGTCAGACTGGTATTGCCGAATTGTATTAAACCTTTTATTTGCATGGCGGGGAGGAAATTGAACAATCTTCTATGCTTCCTTATCCTTAGTAGGATCATTACCTGTCGTTTGTTGTGATGCAGCATCTTGAGTGGCTTGTGGTATTGTGGTTGGAGATGGACAATTCTTAAGGTTGCATCTCATGCAACCACATGTAGTACATAATAAATTTAAGCCCTCATTTAAAATCGTTTGCGTATGATTACCAATAAACAGATGAGTTTGTAATGGTTTATTCAACAAAACTTAAACACAAAGCCAAGCATATTGTCCCCGAGTAGTATTAAAGGTGCAAATATCCATTGATAAAAATTTTCCAACTTTCTGTCCCAGCGTTTTTAAAATATGGTAATCATAAAATTCAGTAGGCAATTCCGGTAGGCGTAGCCATATGGTTGAAGAAGTAAGTTGACTTTTAGAGGCTTTAAACTTTGGCTCCCATGGTCTAACGGATAAAAAGTGATTAAGAACAAACCAAGGCCCTCCTTCTAATGCATTGGATTTTATTCTCCTCTTTTTGAAACTTTAAGAGGAAAAAATCTGATCCCCTAGATCAATTAGAGGAAGGTTTTTAGTGGGTTTCCACAGAGCATACAATTTTTGCCTTAGTAATTGATGTTCCACATTGCGGCCATAGACTTTGATAATCACTGCATTTTCCCAAGGTTTATACAACCTTTGTTTTTCTTCAATAGTATGTGAAATAAAGTTGGAAGAATCGGCTGGTGCTAATAGTTCATCCGTATACTCAAAGTTCTCATTATTTAATTGTAGAGAGTTCATATGAGTAAAGAAGATCATGATTGTTTAGTGCTTCAAGATAGGATTTTGATGGGATTTTGCCTATCTGCTCCTGAGTTGGTGTATCAATATTCATGTCAGCGTCTATTGTCAAGGAAGGCATGGGATTAATCAATAAGGAAAAAGGATTTGGTTGCATATCGCGTGGTTTGGGAAGAATGGAGTTTGAATAGTGGTATTGGGTTGAGAGAGTTTCCATCATGCCCCTTGTTCTCGTAAAAGGACGTGCTACTTCCCGCGAAAACTTACTCGTACCAGTGTTGTATCAAATTAGTAAATGCAAAATATGTATATTGCATACACACATTTATCAAAGTAAGTATCAAAGTTAGTTGATATGCTTGTCACTTAAGGTTAAATTGCTTGATATGGTGTAAACATGTTGAGCTAGGCAGCCATGGCAGACAGAAGCAGACCCAGGATTCGAGCATGATAGGGGCATCACTGTATATGCTAATCTCCAACGATAAAATTCGGTGTTCTACTCTTTGAAACTTAATGATTTTGACGAATTATCATTCAAGTATTAACAAAAAGAAATTCTAAAGAAAAAGAAAACACTAAACATGGAGAGAGAGAGAGAGAGAGAGAGGGAGAGAGAGAGTTCTTCGCAAAAGGGCATTCAAACTTAAAATTATTAAAGATTTACTAAAGAAATTAAGACTAAGAATATGTTAATACTAAAAGAGTTGAAGAAGAGTCTCGGCCTCTTAGTTTTCCTTGCCAATTCAGAGTGATTGTTAAAGAAGAGTGTGACATAAAATTTGTATTTTCTTTTTTTGTGAAGCGATAAGTTGCAATTTGAGGCTTTCAATTTTAAGGAAGGAATTTGCAAAAAAAATTAATTAATTAAGTTGACTATTTTGTATTAATACTAAACTATAATTGAATTTTAAAAAAGAAGAAGATAAAAGTAAAAAATAATGTGATTTTCTATTAAATAAAAATTACATTCTATTCAAAGAACTAAAACAAAAAAGAGGAGAAAAGACCGAGGAAAGCTTTGGGTGGTTTCGATCTCGCATCACCACAACAGATGAGAGAATATAAGTGCCCAAAGCAACTATTTCTTCCATCTGTCACTTTGTGTTCGGGGTCGCCATTAAAATATTTAAGGGGTCCTGTATATAAGTACAAATATATATAATATGTATATACAGAATTTTTGCCAAGGTTAATAGAGTCATGTGATCCCTTAACCACCAACGTAGGTCCACCTCTGATGGCAGAAGAAGAAGAACGTCGGTGAAGGAGAAATGAGAGCTTCATTAATTCTCCAACTGATTCTCTCTCAGCCGTTGTACACATAACTAACTTCTATTTGTACTATTGACTCACTAACTAACTAACTACACATTATTAACTTAACCTCTAGACTATACGACTGTTTCTTCTACACTCCCCTTCAAGCTGAGGGATGAAAATACACTCTTCATTCCTTGCTTGTAGAGTAAGTAATCATGTTGTGGACCGCATAGACCTTTGGTGAAGATATTTGCTAGTTGCTCTGTATTACTAGCATGCTGAGTTTGAATCATCTCTTCTTGAATCTTTTTCTTTACAAAATGACAATCTATATCTGTGTGTTTGGTTCTTTCGTGAAAAATAGGATGAGGTGCAATTTGAATTGCAGCTTTGCTATCACAGTGAAGTTGGACTAGAAGCTCAAGTGATACTCCCAATTCTTCAAATAATCCAACCAACCACTTTATTTTTGCAAGAGTAATAGCTATGTTCTGAACTCTGCTTCAGCTAAGCTTCGTGAAACAGTTCATTTCTTTGTTAATTTCCATGAGATTAATGCATCTCCAAACTTTACAACATAACCTGTAACTGATTTACTTGTCTCTACACTAGCTTCCCAATCTGAATCACATAATGCAACAAGCTTTTGACTGCCAGTTGATGGTAGAAATAGTCCAAGACCAGGATTGTTCTTAATGTATCTGATAACACTCATAGCAACATCTAGATGGGACTGCTTGGGGTCATGCATAAATTGACTCAGAACCTGTACCACAAATGCTATGTCAGGCCTAGTCATGGTCAAATACAAAAGTCTTCCTACTAATATTTGATATCTACTTCTGTCTTCAAGCAATATGTCATCAGACAAGCCCTCCTTATTGAACAACTTATCAAACTCTATGGAAGTAAGCTTGTGATTAAATTCCAGTAGAGTGTGTTGGTTTTTCTCCTGATAACCCAGACTTAAATAGCATCTCAAGTGCATATTTCCTTTGACACATATGGATACCTTTCTCTGATCTTCAAAATACAATACCAAGGAAATACTTCAATTCTCCTAAGTCTTTCATATTAAACTAGTTCTGCAAGTCCCTTCTAGACTTCTCAATAAAGTTTAGATTATTGTCAGTCACAAGCATATCATCAACGTAAACAAGAACAATCACCAAATCTGCTCCCTTCTCGTGTATGAACAAGGAATAGTCATAGTGAGACTGTACAAATCCTAAATATTTTAAAAATTCTGTCAACTTTAAGTTCCACTATCTAGAAGCCTGTTTAAGTCTATACAAGGACTTATTTAATCTGAAAACCTTCTTACTTCTTACACTCCGCATGGCTTGAAAATTCATCGGGAATGTGCATGTAGACTTCGTCACATAGATATCCCGACAAAAAAAGCATTATGAACATCCATCTGAAGCATAGACCAATTAGAGGCACCAGCAAGAGCCACTATAGACCTCATTGTGACCATCTTTGCTACTGGGAGTATTTTAGTGTAGTCAAACCCTTCCTGCTGGCTATAGCCTTTGGCAACCAGCCTAGCTTTATATTTTTCCACTTCTCTTGTGGACTTGTACTTGACCTTGAGTATCCACTTGCACCCTATAGGAACTTTGTCAGGAGGAAGATTTACAATTGTCCCGGTGTGATTGCTCCCAAGAGCTGAAATTTCAGACTTCATGGCATCCACCCATAATGGATCAGAATGGGCTTCAGCATAGGTATTGGGTTCTATAATAGATTAATAAGCATCTAGAGAAGCCATGTAGGCAAGAGTGAGATGATCATATGTCACATAGTTTGACAGTGGATATGTGCAAGAGGAGGATTTCTTTAGAACAATAAAATCTTCCAACCATATAGGAGGCCTTGTTTCTCTGGAGGATCTTCTAGGTTGTACTGGTTGAGGAGAGGAATCCCTTGTAAGAATTGATGGAAGAGGCTAAGCAGCATCATCAGAAGTGAAGGTTGGAAGGGAATGCAATGGAGCAGATATAGTAGAGGACTCGGGACAATCAAGTTCAACCAGTTGCACCATAGGGAATATAGGAGAAAGACCATTATTTTTGTGCTTTAAGGGAAAGATATCTTCTTGAAAGACAGTGTATCTGCTTACAAAGAACTCCCCGGAGGCTATTATAGAGATAATACCCTTTTTGAGTTTTGGAGTAACCAAGGTGGACTGCTGGAATTGCTCTAGGACTGAACTTATCACCCTTCTTAACAGTAGTAGCATAGCACATGCTACCAAATACTCTGAGATGTTGTAAGGAAGAAGCCTTGTTGAACAATTCTAGAAAGGTGACTTACCTTTCAACAAAATAGTAAGCAGTCTGTTGAGCAGGTATACATCCGTGGAGACACGCTCTCCCCAAAAACGTAACGTACAAAGGCTTGAAATCTTGGTGCTCTTTCCATTTCTAGGATATATCTGTATCTACTCTCTACAACACCATTTTGTTGTTGTGTATATATGTAAGAACGTTGGTGTACAGTCTCGCACTCCTTAAGCAAAGTATTCATATGATCATTGAAAAATTCTATAACATTGTCTGTTTTGAGGCATTTCACTCCACAATCAAATTGAGTTCTGACATACATGAGAAACTCATTTAGCACGACAATAAACTCTGCCTTAGTAGGCATCAAGAATAGCCATGCATATCTAGAAAAATAATCTACTAGAGTCAAGAAATATCTTCTACCATCATGTGTGGGAACCTTATAAGGACCCCATACATCAGCATGCACAAGGTCAAAAGGCTTAGAAAAACATGTAATACTAAGATTGAAAGGTAGTCTTCCACATTTAGCAATAAGACATACAGAACACATGCGATTATTCAGTGGAGAGTTACACAACCTTTCAATCTTCCTTAACACTCTTAAAGGAGTATGTCCTAGTCTTCTATGCCAAAGAGACATATCAACCGTCTTAGTTCCATTATTGGAACTAGTTTCACTTATCAAACTTGAAATGGTATTTACAGATAGTTGATTGATGAGATCCTTATTTTTAGAGAGTTGATGTGAGTCTCCTCTGTTACTAAAAATGTACATGCCATCCTCTTCTCTACCAGTTCCTATCACCTCCACTTGAGAGTTCTTGAAACACACAGAAGTCAGGAAACAATGTTGCACAACATTGTAATTCCTTGGTGATCTTGATACTAATAATATATTGTACTTGAATTCACGTATATATAAGATTGCTCCAACTGTTTTGTCCTGAAATATATGAGTTTCTCCTGTCTTAGTTATAGTCATTTTCTCTCCAGTAGGTAAATGTACCTTATTTTTACACATTTGAGACAGTTCTTTGAATTTGTGAAGCAAGCCTAACTGATGTACCATGTGATTTGTAGTGTAACAACCCAACCGATTGTTTTGAGCTCTAGCGTGCCATTCAGTAGTTTGAGGCTATGATCAGATTAATTTTAGGTAATATGACTTGTACGTATGGTCGGAATTGAATTTCAGAAAGTTCGGAGTTGATCTGGAAAGAGAATTATTATTTCGGAAGCTTTAAGCTGAAAAAATTGGCTAATATGGGAATTCGGAGTAAACGACCTCAGAATCAGGATATGATGGTTCCATTAGGTTCGTATGATGATTTCAGACTTGGGCGTACGTCTGGATCGAGTTTTGGATGACCCCAGAGCATTTTGGCGCCTATTGTGGAAGTTAGCATTTTGGAAGAGACTTCATAAGTTTGGCTTGAAGTGCATATATGCATTATCAATGTGCGTTTGGGATTCCGAGGCTGGAAGTAGCTCCGTGTGGTGATTCTGGAGCTGGGAGCGCAATCGAAAGTGAATTCAGTGGTCCATAGATCATTTTGGAGTCATTTGGCTAAAGATAGAAATTTGAAGGTTTTTGAGAAGTTTGACTAGACGTGGACTTTTTGTTATTTAAGGTTGGAATCTGTTTCCAAAAGTTGGAGTAGGTCTGTAATGTCGAATATAACTTGGGAGCAAAATTTGATGTCAATCGGATATGATTTAATATGTTTAAACATCGGAAGTAGAAGTTTGAAATTCTAAAGTTCATAAAGCTTGGATTGGAAGTCGATTAATGATTTTAGCATTGTATGATATGATTTGAGGCCTCGAGTAAGTTCGTATATGTTTCGAGACTGGTTATTATGATTGGTTGGGGTCCCAAGGGCCTCATGTGGATTTCGGGTGGTTAACGGATCACAAATGGGATTTTTGGAAGGCTGAAGTTACTGGTTGCTGTCAAAACTACACCTGCGAGAAAAGGGCCGCAGGTGCAGAGCCGCAAAAGTGGCAAAAGGAGCCGTAGATGCGATTTTGGGCTGGAAGTAAAGGGACTGTAGATGCGGTCATTTTTTCGCGGATGCGGGACCGTACCTGCAATGGAGAAGGTGTAGAAGAAACAAAGGGGCAGCCTGGGAAGGACCGCATATGTGGTAGTGGGGCTGCACCTGCAGAACCGCAGAAGGGATCATAGGACTGTAGGTGCGGAAAGTGCTGGAGTCAATGGTTCTTATAAAAAATCGGGGGTTTGGTCATTTGCCCCTATTTCTCATTTGGTGTGGGCGATTTTGAAGAACTTCAAGTGGGATTTTCCATCGTCAATGATCAGGTAGGCTAATCTCACCCGTCTTGAGTAAAATATATCGATTATATATGAATTTCAGCATGTAAATGGGTAAAAACTTGGGGTTTAAGGAAAAAATTAAACAATTTGTATTCTTGGATTGGACCACAATTTTGGGCATGGAATTAAGAGAAAATCATATTATTGGTTTCGTGAGTTTATGGGTAAACTTTATCTTCGAGAAATTTCAAAATCCGGGCACGTAGATTCGAGGGCAATTTTGTTAACTTTTCAATCGGGTTTAGGAACTTCTTTGAATTAGATCATTAGGAGTAATTAAGTATATATTAATGGATTGGTATTATTATTGGCTAGCATTGGAGCTTTGGGCATCGATTGGAGTCTTCGGAAGAGCGTGGAATGCCGGTTATGGATCTTCGGAGCAAGGTGCGTCTCCTTTCTAACCTTGTATGAGGGAATTATCCTCATAGGTGACATACTTGGTTATGTGCTCCTATTTGTGGGGGCTACGTACGCACGAGATGATGGGAGTCTATGCGTAGCTACTACTACACTATTGTCTGGGTAATTTAGGACCCAAAACATGCTATACTTGGATTATTGGTGGACTTATTGACGGCTTGAATTGTCTAAATCACTTCGAATTAGTAAATAAATTTTTAAACAAATTAAACTTCATTTTTCTTAATTGGTTAAAAGAGGATTGGCTTTCTTTATATAATTGCTCCGTGTGGACTTCTTGATTTACAGTCTGTGTGTGTCTATTTTTGGAGCGGGCCGAACGCCTCGACAGATTAAATAGATGCATCTAATGGTTCGTGTCGTTCGACTCTCAGCAATGCACAGTTTAAATATTATTGGAGTGGGTCGTACGTCCTCGGCATGATATGTGCATTCTTGTGCTGCCTGCCTGAGTTTTTAAATATTGACATTGCCTTTCATGGCCAATATAAATTTATGAAAATAATGAAAGTAAATCTTGGAAATTCCTTATTATTTGAGAAGGTGTTTACCTGCTTTCCAGCTTTATTACTTATAATTTCTATGTAAATCCATGATTTTCCTCACATCTTCACTATATTATTATTGGACCATTGGCAAGTGTCTTTCGTCTCTATTGTTGAGTACACATTGTTTTCGTACTCATCCTACACTTGCCATGTATTTTTGTTGCAAAGGAACATGTACTTCTAGTGGCCTACTAAGTATAGCAGCATGGATGATACGGGGACTAGGTGAGCTACAGTTCTTGAGGTGACCCCAGCTAGTATAGTCTCTTCCAGCGTATTGTATTTACTTTCTATCCATTGTATTCTGGACGGTTGTTATATTGTATTATTTCCTAGAAATTGCTCATGCACTTGTGACACCAGTTTCTAGGATGAGTATAGGATTATTCAATATTTAATTGGTTAAAGATATTTTTCATATTTCAATGAATTTTATTACTTGATATTTTAAACGTATAAAAGGAACGATTTCCACAAAGTTTTAAAACAAGAAGTTTCTAATCATTGGTTGTTGGCCTGCCTGGCGATGGTGTCCGCTGCCATCACGATCCATGGTAGATTTGAGTCGTGACAACATGGTATCAGAGCACTAGGTTTCCTTAGGTCTCACGAGTCATGAGGAAGTCTAGTAAAGTCTCGCGGATCGGTACAGAGACGTCTATACTTATCTTCGGGAGGTTACAAGGCTTCTCAGAGTACTTCCCTTCTTGATTCCTCATCTTGCGATTTGATTCCTTGAGGCTTATGCCCTTCTTCCTTCCTACTCATTTTTACGCGACGCAAATCGCTAGTTATAAATTAAGAATTTAAGAAATATAATGGTACTACAAATATGGTGCAGGGTATTTTCTCTGTGGGGTGTTTTGAATTATTATCGTCTCTATGTAGAAGGATATTCTATTTTTTCAGCTCAGCGACGATACTTCTGAGAACTTGAGGCTAGGCACAGGTTGCCATAATGTTTATGAATGATTATTCTGCAGTATTGGTATAATGGTAGGATGTTTTCCTACGTATCGAGGCAATGAATGACTTGAAGGGAGGTTTACTTAGTATATGATCTAGAGATTTGGTATTTTATTCCCCAAAAGGGAAAGACAATCAGGGCTGAGAATGTTCAAGTTTGGTTGATGGGGTAAAAAAACTTAGTAATTGCGGGCGTGTGGAGTTTTTTTCTTCTATGATGAGGTGTCGTTGTCCATATTGAATGTATTAAATTTGCTAGTGTTATGATCTTCTATAATTCGCGTTTGGGGAGGGAAATCAAAGTATTGAATAAGCGACGGTTAGAGATTGCAGAGTAGGGTGGTTCAAGATTGAGTCGGTGTTTCTGATGTCGACGGCTCGAGAAAGATGATCCCCAGAAAGGTTTGAAATTAGTAGCGATCGTGGGTTCAAGAGCTACGGAGATAGATTTTTATTTAAGGCAACAATTAAGCAGCAAAGGATGAGGAAGGACATGTGGGAAGTGTCAAGCGGTGGCTAAATTTCTAATAGGCTGGGTATAAGAAGCAAGGGTCGAGTAGTCAATTAAAGTGATGAGTTCTGCCAAAGTGGGAGAGTGATGGAGTATTATATAGACATCGTTGTAGGATGACTATGCACCTTAAGTAGTGTTTGGAATGACTTGGGAATTATAATGATTGGTGATTGGGGTCTATGGATTTAATTTGAAGTATGTGCTATTATGCGGCATAAGATTTGATAGAGCGGGGAGGAGTTACTTGAAATGAAGAAGGATACAACATAACTTTGAATCGAAACAATGTTGTCGCACATTTAATTGATGTCCGCTAGGGGTGAATGGACTTGTGCAGCTGGAGAGTGAGTTCGAATTCAGGATGGGTTATTGATGTCCAAGTGATTCTACCCCGTGCAATAGCATTGGAAGATGTCGGGAAGTGATCTCCACAGTTGGGCTATTCCCTATGAGCAGGTTAGCAGGTGCGTGATTGGCAAGGCTTCTGCGAAGAATTCTATTGATTATACAGCAAATAGGTCGGTCGTGCGAATATGGTTGACGATTCATAGTATAAAAAGGGGGTTTTACAGAAAGATTCCGAAAATTTGGGCGGCTTTGCGCAAGGTTATGTCAATAAGAGATAAAGAATTTAGGTGAGTTATAGAGTTGTGTAATAGTGGCGTCAGGCTAAGAGAGAAAGTCCCACCGCCTATGAAAGGGTTGCATGGTTAACTACTTGCGAGGTTTTCTAGTTGTTAGGATATTTCTGGGTTATTTCAGCTACATGAAAATAACTTAAGTGGTGATTTGAACAAAGGAATTATTAAAGGTATGCTATGGTTGGCCTTATTGGCTCATGTTCAGACTTGGGGAAGGATTCAAGATTTATGCCTTGTATAGTTGCGGTTCCAAGGGAAGTGATTCTGCCATGTGCTTCATCAAAAGGGTATTCATGTACTAGAAGATTCATGGAGTTGATTATACTCGAGGCTAAGTCAGAGCGGGTGGCTCTCAACAACGGTCCTAGTGAATACAAAGGGATAAAGTGTAGAGCCTAATGATTTCGAGCCTATAGTTACGGTTAACATTCAAGCTTGGTAGCAGCTCATGAGAAGAGGCCCAGGATGTTCTATGATGTCTTGACTTGCAGTGTAGCATTTCGGAAATACAAAATGATTCGTGGGATTTGAGACATCATGGTCTCGTGATTCAAGGTCACTTAGGATGAGTGCGAATGGAGTGTGCTATGTGTTGAATGGAGTTGTTATTATTTCTAAGGCAATCGGGGTAAATCAAAAGAATATAGATTGGTTAGCCTTAGTTGAGTTGGCATATTGGTGGTAAAGATCAGTTCGTTCAGCGTGATCAAGTTATGCCTTAATTTGTGGCGGTACGTGTGAGGTCTGTCGACCACCGTAATTGATGATTATTCAAGAGTATTCTATCGTTATGGCCCATTATGTGTAGGCGGATCCTGGAGGGGCTATGATGGCTTAGACCATTACTTAGAGATTTTCATATTCTATGGTTATGAGAATTCGTCTCTGTGTTGCTCTGATGCTCCTAAAGTGAGCTAAGTGAAAAGTTTTATATGATGAAGTGTTCTATTAATGGTTCTGGAGTTATGGTGAAAATCGCATTCTATCGTGTATTGGCTTTTTGGGTACAGTGAGTGGTATGGAATTCGAAGTGAGGACCAAGGTGGCAGTTCGGTGTTGACAAGGATGTCACGAGCTCGGATGAGCAAGAAAGGAGTTTCGATGGTTAAAGTAAGTTGGCATTGTCTTCACTGTCACCTGAGATCGGTGTTTTGTGAAAAAGGCTTTGCATCCTGGTTAAGGATTCTTGATCGCTTTTCAGCGTTAGTGTGGCTGGTGGTTTAGGTGTACATACCTGTTAATTGTTATGGAATATTGTGGGAGCGTGTCCCACGGAAAGGTTGATAAATATGGCATGTAGTCACTTGATCGATTGGAGAAGATAAACCAAGTAGGAAGATTGTAGTCATGTCATTAAATTGATAATTGTTGCCTAGAGGACACTCGGCTTAGTGGATTGTGAACTGAGAAGGAGTACTCCGGTCGTGATGGTTGTCCAGGTGTTTTATGAAAAAAGGGAATTAGTATGGACCTTTGAAAGGTTATTAGCCTAGTTCAGTGAGATCAGAATCAGCTTGAGGTCTGTAGATCAAATTAAATGTGAATACAGGCCTTATATCAGGTCGAATGTGTTCATTTCAACATACGCGCTCCTTATAGAGGATTAATCAGACGTGGGGTGTTATGTCGTCATCAGCTATTTCATGTAATGACATATTGCGCCATGTAAGTTGTGAGATGGCTTGGTAAATTTCTTATGTGTTGAGGTTCCACAGAGAGATGATGTTATGTGAGCAGGATGGCTCTTGAGATTCAGATCATATATCGCACCTCAGTTGTGTTTGAGTTTCATAGCATATAGCGCTACATGTGCCCTCAGGGATGGTATTATTCACTTAGCGTGCTTATGACCGAAATTCTGTATTTTATTATGATGAGTAATTTAGCTCGATGTGTATCACCTTATGTGAGTTCTACGTGTGGATCGGGTGGCACGCCTCCATAGGTATGTTATTTGGATTGGCTGTAGTGGCACTCCACCACGGTTATGTTGTTTGGATCAGGTTGCGCGTTACAACAGTGTGATGTTCAGTATTGTTCCCCATATCTATTTTTATATGATTTGTTTCCTATTTTCTGAGGAAGCTCATATTAGTATGTTGACCGCGTCGCATGTATGATTCGCGAGCGAGGTAATTGAACTTCCTTTTCGGAGTTCGTTTCCCTTTGTATCGTATCCTAATTCGTAGCCTATTGGCACATTGTAGCATCATATAAGGCTTCTAATCATGTCCGGGGTGACTTATATCCGGAGTAGTTCGTACTGGGTGAGACGAGATTATTGGATTTAGGATCAGTGTAATCTGATTATATGAAGTATAATAAGGAGGAAAGACCATTATTTTGTTCAGAATGAGTGTTGATTCTTGTGAGGGGTATAGACCCAATGATTGTTGATTCGATAGCTGGTTATGAATTTCTACGCATATCTTCCGTTGTGGTGGTGTTGTAAGAGTTAGAGTAAGAGCTATGTATATCATGAGGTGCATTGTGAGAGTACAAGGGGCGAATTTAGCTAAGGTATGCAGTCGGGTTTTGGTATTAAGTTTAGTTATTAATATGGTGAGCGTGTGTTGGAAACAGTCCTGGCAGAGAGTTCCGGATGTTGGAATTGGGCTCTAAGGCTTATTTGCTTAAGTGAAAAAAGATATCTTCAGATTTATTAAGCTAGGGTGCCTAGCTCGGTTGTGGTATCATGGGTAGGTGCTCGAGGTGTTTAAGTGGGAGAGAATGTAACGACTCGATCGGTTGTTTTTAGCTCTAGCACACCATTCAGCAATTTGAGGCCATGAGCAGCTTCATATCAAGTAATATGACTTCTACACGTGGTTGGAATTAAATTTTGGAAAGTTTGGAGTTGATTTAGAAAGAGAATTTTTATTTCAGAAGCTTTTAAGTTGAAAGAGTTGGCTAAGACGGGATTTCAGAGTAAACGACCTCAGAATCGGGATCTGAAGGATCCAGCAGGTTCGTATGATGATTTCGGACTTGGGCGTATGTCCAGATCGGGCTTTGGATGACCCAGGAGCGTTTTGGTGCCTTTATGCAAGTTAGCATTTTGGAAGAAATTTCATAAATTTGGCTTGAAGTGCATCTCAGCGTTATCGATGTCCATTTGGGATTCTGAGGCTAGGATAGCTTCATATGGTGATTCTGGAGTTTGGAGTGCGATCAAAAGTGAATCCGGAGGTCCGTAGGTCATTTTGGAGTCATTTAGCTAAAGATAGAAATTTAAAGGTTTTTTAGAAGTTTGACCGGATGTGGACTTTTTGATATCGGGGTCGAAGTCCGATTCTGGAAGTTGGAATAGGTCTGTAATGTCGAATATAACTTGGGTGCTAAATTTGAAGTCAATCGGACATAATTTGATAGATTTAATCATCCAAGTAGAAGTTTGAAATTCTAAAGTTCATAAAGCTTGGATTGGAGGTCAATTCATTCTTTTAGCATTGTTTGCTATGATTTGTGGCCTCGAGTAAGTCTGTAATGTATTTTGGGACTGGTTGGTATGATTGGTTGGGGTCCTGGGGGCTTCAGGTGGATTCCGGGTGGTTAACGGATCACAAATGGGATTTTTGGAAGGCTAAAGCTGCTGGTTGTTGTCATAACCGCACCTGCGAGAGAAGGACCGCAGGTGTGGATCCACAGAAGCAGCCAAAGGAGCCGTAGATGCAGTTTTTGCTAGAAGTGAAGGGACCAAAGATATGGGACTGCACCTGCAGTTGAGAAGGCGCAGAAGCGGAAAAGGGGCAGCCTGGGAAGGACCGCAGATGCGGTAGTGGGGCCGCACCTGCGGAACCGCAGAAGCGATCATTGGACCGCAGGTGCGGAAAGTGCTGGAGGTAGTAGTTCCTTTAAAAATCGGGGGTTTGGTCAATTGCCCCTATTTATCGTTTGGTGTGGATGATTTTGGAGATCTTCAAGTGGGATTTTCCATAGTCAAAAATAAGGTAAGCTAATCTCGTCCATCTTGAAGTAAATATATTGATTATGTATAGAATATAGCATGTAAATGGGTAGAAACTTGGGGTTTAAGGAAAAAGCTAGACAATTCGAATTCTTGGATTTTGACCATGATTTTGGTCATGGAATTAATAGAAGATCATATATTTGGATTCATGAGTTTATGGTTAAATTTTATCTTTGAGAAATTAAGGAATTCGGGCACTTGGGCCCGAGGGAAATTTTGTTAATTTTCGATCGGAGTTAGGAATTTCTATGAATTGGATCATAAGAGTAATTAAATATTAATGAATTGGTATTATTATTGGCTAGCATTAGAGGTTTGGGCATCGATTGGAGTCTCCGAAAGAGCGTGGAATGCCGGTTATAGATCTTCGAAGCAAGGTGTGTCTCCTTTCTAACTTTGTATGATATCCCCATAGGTAAAATACTTGGTTATGTGCTCCTATTTGCGGGTATTACGTACGCATGAGGTGACGAGAGTCCGTGCATAGATACTATCACGCTATTGTCTTGGTAGTTTTGGACCCAAAGCATGCTATACTTGGATTATTGGTGGACTTATTGAGGGCTTGAATTGTCTAAATCACATTGAATTAGTAAATGAATTTCTAAACAAATCAAACTTCATTTTTTTAAATGGTTAAAAGAGGATTCGTTTTCTTTGGATAATTGCTCCGTGTGGACTTCTTGATTTACTGTCTATGTGTGTCTATTTTTGGAGCGTGACGAACGTCTCGGCAGACTAATTAGATGCATCTATGGTTCGTGCCATTAGACCCTCGACAGTGCACAGTTTAAATATTATTGGAGTGGGCCATACTTCCTGAGCATGATATGTGCATGCTTATGTTGCCTGCCTAAGAATTTTTTATGTTGATATTTGCTTTCATGGCCGATATACATTGATAAATATAATGAAAGTAAATCTTGGAAATTCCTTATTATTTGAGAAGGTGTTTACCTGCTTTATGGCTTTATTACTTATAATTGCTATGTAAATCCATGATTTTCCTCACATCTTCACTAAATTATTATTGGATCACTGACAAGTATCAAAGTCGACCCATCGTATCTACTTCTTCGAGATTAGACGGGATACTTGCTTACTATACATTATTTTCATACTCATGCTATACTTGCTATGTTTTTTTGTTGCACATGCACATGTACTTCTAGTGGCTTACTGGGTATAACAGCATGAATGATATGGGGACTAGGTGAGCTGCAGTTCTCGAGGCGACCCGCAGATAGTATAGTCTCTTGCCTCGTATTGTATTTACTTTATGTCCATTGCATTCTGGACGGATGTTGTATTGTATTATTTCTTATAAATTGCTCATGCACTTGTAATACCGGGTTCTGGAATGGTTATAAGATTGTTTAATATTGAATTGGTTAAAGATATTTTTCTTGTTTCTATGAATTTCATTACTTGATGTTTTAAACATAAAAAGGAACGATTTTCAAAAAGTTTTAAAACAAGAAGTTTCTATTCATTTGAACAGGCTTGCGTGAAAATGGTGTCCGACGCCATCAGGATCCTTACTGGATTTGGGTCGTGACATGTAGTCCTGTGTCTACTATCCAGTTATGGCTTCCTAGACTTGATATTAGAGCAGTAGGAATACATATTGCTCCCACTTGAGCTGCATTAGTCATAGGTTCTCTTTCTTTTCACTTGCTTAGCGTTTGCAGAATCTGATTATATTGTTCTGAAGTGAAGAACTGAACTGGAGCTGGTGGTTTTGTTTGTTGAGATGATCCTTGAGCTTCAAATCCTTTATTTCATGCACCATACACATTGTTAGCATATGTTTTGGAGTGCCTCCTTTCTTCCTATATTTGAAATCAGTTGGATATCCATGCAGCTTATAGAAGTTGTCCTTTGTGTGACCCTTAAACTTGCAGTAGTCAAATTGAAATGCAGACCTTCCAAAACTGTAGGTTGTCGTAGCTCTGTGATTGATGTTACCACCACCAAAATTGTTGCCATTGGTACTTGCTCTGTTGCTAGTAGAGAAGTTTCATCATTGCCATCAACACTGATGCTAGCATTAAGTCCACCACTGCCATTTCTCCTTTGGCTTTCTACATTTACTATCATAGCATACGTTTGATTTATGTTTGGTAAAGGCATCATCATAAGAATTTGATCATTGGAATTCTCATAGGAATCATTCAATCCTAATAAGAGCTTATATAATTTTGCAATTTATAATGTTCAGCATGTTTGACAGATTTTGGACAACCACACGAAAGAGGAGGAGCTAGAGCTTCATACTCATCCCATAATTCCGTAAGTTTCGAAAAAACACAGATAAAAAAGATATGCCTTGAGTTAATGCAACAATCTCTTTATGTAGATAACAGGCTCTAGAGGCATTCACTTTATCAAACATCTTTTTGAGAACTTCCCAAACCTTTTGAGCATATGATGCATAGATCATAGTACTAATTAGATTAGGAGATATTGTGTTCATTATCCAATCTAGAACAATAATGTTGCATTTGTCCTAGAGTTCATGTAAGGTAGAATCATACATTTCTCTTCTATAGGTTCCTAAAAAAACCTAATTTGTTTTTACCATGTAAAACAATCTTCATTGACCGACTCCAAATTGAGTAATTTTCATAACCTTAAAGTTTAATTGGGATAAGAATATATCCTTGAGTATATAAAGGATCAATATACAGAGGATGATTATGATGTACCAAATCTAGAGGAAGTAGCACTTGAGCTTGAGTTGCAGTCGCCATAGGAGGATTTGAAGTTGTGGTTCCCTCATCGATTTCCATTGTAGACAGTATATATCGTATCGCTCTCCTCTAAATAAGATGCTTTAGATCGCAAATGACTCAATTTCAACAAAAATAAACCTAATCAAACAAACCCCGACTTCAAGGAAATTACTATTTCCTGGAAAAGGTGAAATGAATAGAGAAAAGAAACAGAGAAAAGGAAGCAATTAGCCAGTGATCTTCCTCTCCCGAAGCTGCTGCGTTACTCAATCTCGCCTTGAAGCTTTGATACCATGTTGAGCCAGGCAGCCATGGTAATTGAAAGAAAGTCGATGAAGGAGAAATGAGAGCTTCATTCTCTGTATTGAAAGAAAAACTTTTCCAACTGATTCTCTCTTAGCCACTGTGCACATAACAAACTTCTATTTATACTATTCTGTCACGACCCGAATTTTTCACCACCAGGGTCGTGATTGCGCCTACTATCGAGGCTAGGCAAGCCAACCATTTAAACATTTCATAAGGTCTTTATCTAAAATAATTTAATAAACTGTAATAAATACTTAAAACATGCGGAAGACTTTTAACAAAAACGTTAGCAAGGTGCGGAAGTTTAAAACATGTCTCTACACAGTATCTGGTGTCACCACTCAGGGATGACTAAGGAGTACTAAAAACACCAATCTGAAAGAAAATACACAAGAGTCTGTCTCGATACAAAAAATAAACTGAAATAACATAGATGAGCCTCCAAGCCCGCGGACGTCAGCCAAGCTACCTAAGAGTCTCTGGAATGAAGGTCGGGTCCCGGTCTAGAACTGTTGTGGCGGTCCATAAGCTGTCTCCTGACCTGTGCACAAAAGGCAAAGAAGTGCAGCATTAGCACAACCGACCCCATGTGCTGGTAAGTGCCTGACCTAACCCCGGCGAGGTAGTGACGAGGCTAGAGAGGACCTACCACAAATAACATGTACAGATATATGCAATAACATGAGAATACACTATTCTAAATAGTTAAAATGTGGGGTACAACAGCTCAAATACAGAAACCAGCTAACAAGAATGAAAACTGAGCAATTAATAACCGATAATGAAATACAGGACACTCAACACACAGAACAATATACTCAGTCCTTATTCCTGTTGCAGCGCGCAACCCCATCCTCAACATTTAACACTATTGTGGCATGTAACCCGATCCTCAACATTTAATACGCTGCGGCGTGCAACCCGATCCTCCATATTGGGTACCGTTGCAGCGTGCAACCCGATCATCAAAATTTACCAACAAAACTTACCCAACATCATTCACAACTCAAGTGCGAGAGGAGTAACATCACAACACAATAGTCCCGACGAAGGGATATAACTAACAGCTCAAATATTCTTGCAAGGGAGAATTTAATATATATTTAAGTCCCAGCAAGGAAAATGATCACAGAACTTCCACTTCTAAACACGTTAGCTACCAACAAGTTCTAAGATGAGCCAATGCTCCAAAATTATATGAAATCATTATTTGTCCTCAAACGTTCATATCATGCGAATCAAATCAATTCAACAAGAATTTATATCATGTCATTCGAAATTTAAGACCGACGGTCATGCTAGACTCAGGTGCATAGATAACCGTCACCATGCCTATGTATCGACTCCACATAGCACGTAGCAAATAATATCCTAATCCTATTCCCTCAAGCCAAAGTTAGATTAAACACTTACCTCGGTCCGAAAAT
The DNA here is from genome assembly GCA_034376525.1 of Nicotiana benthamiana. Taxonomy (NCBI): domain Eukaryota; kingdom Viridiplantae; phylum Streptophyta; class Magnoliopsida; order Solanales; family Solanaceae; genus Nicotiana; species Nicotiana benthamiana. The sequence goes on along the minus strand of CM067333.1, from coordinate 36,082,994 downwards.
TGCAATCAAGCCTTTAACACCGCTTTTCCTCTAGAATCCAACTCTAAAACAACGATATCTAGCCATAATTAGTTCAATATTATCAATAATGACTTAAAAACACAATTCCATAGCCTATAAATGAATTTCCTATTATTCTTCCAAAAATACAAAAATCCGACACCGGGCCAACATGGTCCAAACTCGAGGATCGGACCAAAACCCAATCACCCATAACCCCCCGAGTTCAAATATATAATTGTTTTAAGATTCGACCCCAAATTGAGGTAGAATCGCCCAAAATTCTCAAAAATCTAAATCTACGTACCCAAAAGCCCTAATTTCTACTTTGATTTCATGTTTTAGGCTAGGATTTTAGTGATTAGATGAAGAAATAGTGAGGGAATGATGTTAAGATTACTCACCCAAAGGGTTATGGAGGAAGGGAAGCTTGGGACTCGTCAATGGAGGGTGAAAAAGAAGGGTTCATGTGAAAAGAGTGTGAAAATCCCATGCACACTATTCTGATTTTAAGAAAATTCGCTGGGTGAAAATTGCTCTATGCGATCGCAGAAGAGGGGTTGAGATCGCATAGGGTTGGAGGGCCAAAGCACTGCGATCACATAGGAGCTAATGCGAATGCATAGTGGAAAAATAAGGGGGCCTGACTCAGCACTATGCGATCGCGGAGGGGTATTGCGATCACATTGAAGGAAATCTGGACCTCACAAAAAGGCTCTATGTGATAGCAGCAAGACCTATGCGATCGCATGGAAGGAAACCAGGAACAGCTGACTGCAACAAATCCGCAGCATTTCAAAGGCCAAAACCACCTCGAACCACCTCCAAAATCACTCTCGAGCCCTCGGGGCTCCCAACCAAACACACACACTGACTCATTATCATCCCACAAACTTTCTCGAGCGATCAAATCGCTAAAATAATATCAAACTCAAAGAATCAACCTCAAAATCTCATAATTTCATTTCAAAGTTCATATCTTCCAAATCTTCCATTTCTAGTCTGAAAAATGTCAAACGACATCCGATTTCGACCAAATTTTAAGGAACTGCTTAAACCACATATGTGACCTGTACCGGGCATCGAAACCATAATACAAACCTGATACCATTACTTTTTGATCAAATTTCATTTTTATTTTCCTTATACAATTTCGCGGAAAAATTGTTTTCTCGAGCCTGGGACCTTGGATTTCGATTCCGGGAATACGACAGAGTCCCATATTTTCCTACGGACCCTCCGAGACCGTCACATCAAAGGTCCGGGTCGTTTATGAAAAATATTGACCAAATTTAACACAAAGTTCGTATATTTCCACATAAAAACTTTCCAGGTTCACGCCCGGACTGTGCACGTAAATCGAAGCGACTAAAGAAGAGGTTTTCAAGGCCTTAGAAGCACAGAGAAATGGAGAATTATGGTGATGACCCTTTGGGTCGTCACATCCTCCACCTCTAAAACAATCGTTCGTCCCCGAACAGACGAAAGAAAGAAGTATCTGAGTCGGGGAATAGATGGGGATAATGGCTCCACATATCAGACTCGGACTCCCAGGTCGATGCCTCAGGAGGATGGCCTCTCCACTGAACACGCACGAAAGGAAAACTCCTCGACCTCAACTGTGGAACTTGCCGGTCTAAAATAGCCACCGGCTCCTCCTCATATGACATATCCCTGTACAATTAGACAGTGCTGAAATCTAACACGTAGGCGAGATCGCTGTGATACTTCCAAAGCATGGATACGTGAAAAACCAGATGTACTGCTGACAAGCTAGGCAGTAAGGTAAGTCTATAATCCACCTTCCCCACGCGATCGAGTATCTCAAATGGGCCAATAAACCTAGGGCTAAGCTTGCTCTTCTTCCCGAATCTCATCACGCCCTTCATAGGCGATACACGGAGCAATACTCGCTCATAAACCATGAATGCAACATCCCTGACCATGCGATCTGCATAACTCTTCTGCCTAGACAAAGATGACCCAAGTCTGTCCTGAATGATCTTGACCTTATCCAAGGCCTCATGTACTAGATCTGTACCCATTAACCGAGCCTTTCCCGGATCAAACCATCCGACTGGGGACCGACACCGCCTACCATACAACGCCTCATACGGATTCATTTGAATGCTGGACTGGTAGCTGTTGTTGTAGGCAAAGTCTGCTAAAGGCAAGAACTGGTCCCATGAGCCTCCAAAATCAATAATGCAGGCCAGGAGCATATCCTCAAGAATCTGAATAGTCCTCTCGAACTGACCATCCGTCTAGGGGTGAAATGTTGTACTCAACTGAACGTGGGTGCCCAACTCATGATGTACCGCTCTCCAGAAATGCAAGGTAAAATGCGGACCACGGTCCTAAATAATAGAAATAGGCATCCCGTGAAGGCGAACGATCTCTCTAATATAAATCTTAGCATATCCCTCGGACGAATAGGTGGTGGCAACTGGAATAAAATGCACGGACTTGGCCAGCCTATCAACAATAACCCTTATAGCATCAAGCTTCTTCCGAGTCATCGGAAAGCCAGTAATAAAATCCATGGCAATTCTTTCCCACTTCCACTCGGGAAGCTCAATCCTCTGAAATAACCCACCGGGCCTCTGATGCTCGTACTTAACCTGCTGATAATTCAAATAACGAGCCACATATGCAACAATGTCTTTCTTTATTTTGTGCCACCAATAATGCTGTCTCAAATCCTGATACATCTTCGCGGCGCTCGGGTGAATAGAATACCGAGAGTTGTGGGCCTCCACTAAGATCGACTACCAAATACCATCAACATTGGGCACACAAACTCGCCCCTGCAACCTCAATACACCATCATCTCCCAAGGTTATTTTCTTGTCACCTCCCTGTTGTACTATGTCTCTAAGGTCACACAAATGGGGATCATCAAACTGCCGCTCCTGAATACGCTCCATCAATGACGAACGATCAACCGTGCAAGCTAACACCCTGTTAGGCTCAAAAATATCTAATCTCACAAATTGATTGGCCAAGGCCTGAACATCCAAAGCAAGTGGTCTCTGATTGACCGGAATATAGGCAAGACTACCCATGCTGGCGGACTTCCTACTCAATGCATCTGCCATCACGTTGACCTTCCCCAGGTAATATAAGATAGAAACATCATAGTCTTTCAATAGCTCCAACCACCTCTGCCGCCTCAAATTCAACTCCTTCTGTTTGAACAAGTACTGAAGGCTCTTGTGATCTGTGTACACCTCATACGTCATACCATATAAATAATGCATCCAGATCTTCAAGGCATGAACAATGGCTGCCTATTCTAGGTCATGAACTGGATAATTCTTGTCATGGATCTTCAATTGCCTCGAAGAATATGCTATGACCTTGCCATTCTGCATCAACACTATGCCAAGCCCGATGCGAGAAACATCACAATAAACAGTATAAGGCCCTGGTCTCGTGGGCAAAACCAATACCGGTGCCGTAGCCAGAGCTGTCTTGAGCTTCTGGAAGCTCTCTTGGCACTCATCTGACCACCTGAACTGGGCACCTTTCTGGGTCAATCTAGTCATCGGGGATGTAATGGATGAGAACCCCTCCACCAATCGTGGGTAGTAACCAGCTAACCCAAAGAAACTACGGATCTCTGTAGCTGAAGCTAGTCGAGGCCAGTTTTTGACTGCCTCTGTCTTCTTCGGGTCCACCTAAATACCCTTTGTTGATACGACATGACCCAGGAATGCAACTGAACTCAACCAAAACTCGCACTCCGAGAACATGGCGTACAAATGACTATCCTTCAGAGTTTGAAGAGCCACTCTGAGATGTTGCTCATGCTCCTCCTAACTGCGGGAGTATATCAAAATGTCGTCAATGAATACGATCACAAACAAATCCAAAAAGGGCCTGAACACTCGGTTCATCAACTCTATGAATGTTGTCGGGCATTGGTCAATCCAAATGACATGACCAAAAACTCATAATGCCCATATCGAGTGCGAAATGCTGTCTTAGGGACATCAGACGCCTTAATCCTCAGCTGATGATAACCAGACCTCAAATCTATCTTCGAGAACACCTTAGCATCCTGAACCTCGTTGAATAAATTGTCAATCCTTGGCAGTGGATACTTGTTCTCTATCGTCACCTTGTTCAACTACCGGTAATCAATGCACATCCTCATCGACCCATCTATTTTCTTCACAAATAACACTGGTGCACCCCAAGGCGATATGATGGGTATAGTGAAACCCTTATCAAGCAAGTGCTGAAGCTTCTCCTTCAACTCTTTCTACTCTCGTAGGGCCATGCAATATGGCGGAATGGAAATAGGCTGAGTGCCCGGAGCCAGATCTATAGATAAATCAATATCCCTTTCGGGCGGCATACCCGGAAGGTCTGAAGGGAAACCCTCGGGGAACTCCCGAACAATAGGAATAGAGACAATAGATGAAACCTCTGTGCTGGAGTCGCGAACATACGCCAGATATGCTAGACAACCCTTCTCGACCATACGTCGAGCCTTGACATAAGAAATAACACTGCGGGTGGCATAACCTAGGGCCCCTCTCCACTCAAGTCAGGGAAAATCTGGCAAGGCCAAGGTCATGGTCTTGGCGTGACAGTCCAAAATAGAATGATACGGGGATAACCAATCCATCCCCAATATAATGTAAAGTCCACCATATCTAAGAGCAATAAGTCGACACAGGTCTCAATACCCTCAAATCACACCAGACATGAGCGATGCACTTGGTCAACCACTATGGAATCACCAACCGGTGTGGACACATATACAGGAATACCCAAAGCCCCACTAGGCATGATAAAATAGGGTGGAAAATAGGATGACACATAAGAATACGTAGATCCCGGGTCAAATAACACAGAAGCACCCCTATCACATACCAGAATAGTACCTGTAATCACAAAATCTGATGAATCAGCCTCTGGCCTAGCCGGCAAAGCATAACAATGAGGCTGGCCCCCTCCTCCCTGAACTGTGTCTCTAGGACGATCTGCTGCGGGCTGACACCTGCCTGTGGCGGTCTGAGCTCCACCTCTATGCTCCCTACCTCCACCTCTATGGCCTCTAGCCCCGCCTCTAGCTGGCTGGACGACCGGTGGATAACCTGCTGCCTGAATCATGGGAAGAGGACCCTGCTGCTGTGACCGAGTACCCTTCAACCTCAGGCAATATCTCCGGATGTGGCTGAGAGCCCCACACTCATAACATCCAGAAGAATGTGGAAACTGAGAAGACTGGGGCTGACCCTGACGCTCTGAATGAACTATTTGAAGGCTCTGAACCGGTGGTGCACTGATGGGATACTGATTAGAGTAGTGCTGCTGAGAATGCTAGCAGCGCCCGCGGTACCGTGTGAAACCTAAAGCACTTACTGAAAGGTTCTCTAAGGGTGGCTTATTTCATATGAATACCTACCTCCAGATGAGGTACCACTAAACCTACCAGAATGTCAAGGCCTCTTATCTGACCCCTGACCACCTCCTCGAGCGAGTGCAATCTCTACCCGCCGGGCCGCATTAGCCATCTCCTGAAAGGAAATATCACTACCAACTCCCATGGCCATATGAAGATGGATGGACTAAATCAATCCATCAATAAATCTCCGGAACCTCTATCACTCTGTAGGGAGTATCACGACTGCATGGCGTGCCAAATCAATAAATCTGGTCTCATACTGTGTAACTGTCATGGAGCCCTGATCGAGGCGCTCCAATTATCTAAGAAGTGCCTCCCGCTGAGTGATGGGGAGTAACTTCTCCCAGAATAACTCTGCAAACTCATCCCATGTCAAAGTTGGAGACCCTGCTGGTCTAGATATGCAATAATCTCTCCACCAAGTCTTGGCGGATCGTGCAAGCCTGAAGATGCAAAAATCGACCTTATTGGTCTCCACTATACCATAGTCCTGAGGATCTCATGACAATTGAATAAAAATTCCTGGTGATCCTTCGATGAAGTACCGCTGAAAGTGGTGGTGAAAAGCTTGGAGAACCGATCAAGTCTCCACAAAGCATCCGAAGACATGGCCCCTCCATCTCCGCCCTGAGGTGTAACACCTCTATAAGCTGACACTGTGCGCTGAACCATAGGAACCTGAGTCTAGAGAGCTACCTACTCCGGAGTACGCGTAGCAGAAGTCTGAACCCCTCTTCTAGCCTGAGAAGTGGCTGGTGCTAATGGCAGCAAACCCACTCTAGTGACACTGTCCATAAAGCCTGCTATACGGACGAGAGCATCCTGGAGATCCGCGGAAAACATAACCCCTCCGGGGACCTGAGCTGGGGGCACTGGAGCTGCTGGGGCTGGAACCTCCTCATAAAAGTTAATATGAGGCTCCACCTCTGGAATTGCTGCCTGGGGCTGAGTTTTTACCCTACCACAGCCTCTGGCACGGCCTCGGCCCCTGCCCCTCGTGGGGGCTCCTGCGCGGTAGAAGAAGACACACGTGTTCTCGCCATCTGCGAAAGAATAGACTAGAACGACAATCAACATTTGAGAAACAAAATCGCAAGACAAGAATGAACAAAGTGAAATTTATCTAACTCTGTAGCCTCTGGGGGTGAATACAGACGTCTCTGTACCGATCCCTTAGTCATTACCGAGCTTGTCCGTGAGTTGTGAGACCCAAGCAACCTAGTGCTCTAATACCAACTTGTCACGACCCGCATTTCCCACCATCGGGCCATGATGGCGCCTACTATCGGAGCTAGGCATGTGAGCACGTGATTTTTGCCCTATATATCAATAATTCCCAAAAATTCAAACAAAGTGATTTTTCTTTATTTTTAAAAATTTTGTGTAATGTGTCATTTTCTGATAATTGTTGCATTTTTTTTTGCATTTTAATTCATAAAAATACAAAAAAATATATCATGCATCTTTGCATTTTAGGATTAGCTAAGTAATTAATTTGTTTTTATAAAAAAGGAAAATCACACAAAATGGCTTAAATTGCACTTTTAATTCTGGCTTTGATTCTATTAGATTTTTTGTTAATTTGTTTTGAATTAGTTGTGTTAATTATCACTTTTTGGATTAATTAGTTTTTTTTAGGTCTAAGAATTAATTTCGATTAACTTTTGAAAAAAACAAAGAAAAGAGAAGAGAAGGGATTTTGAATTAAAGCTTGTCTTGAAATAAAATGAAGAGAGGAGTAGTAATTGGGCCGAATTTTAATTTAATTTCTCAAACACAATTCTCCCATTACCCATTCCAACCCCTCAGCCCAAATCAACCCACCCGGACCGGCCCAGATACCCCAACCCCAACCTGACCCATCTCCATAAAACACATGAACGATTACATACTAAAATCAAACCCCTAACTCAGCTGTGACTATTCACTCTCTTCTCCCCTTCAGAGCCGCGTCCACTCGCCAAATTTCAGGCGAGTGAGCTTGAATTCACCACACACACTCTCCATCTCTCCACGTCACTGAATATTCTAACGGTCTCTGACAAGTTTTCATCTCCCATGTGCCTTTGAGAATGAATTGGGAAAAATGGGAACCGTGGATTGATTTTTGAATCGATCCCCTCTCTCCATCTGTCCGAATTCGTTCTAGAGGGGAATATTTGCAGATTTTTGAGGAAGCTTCTAGGTTGGGTATAAGGGGAGGGTGCTCGGAATTGATTTTGAAGGGATTATTCGGTTAAGAATTTTAGAGAAAAAACTGAGGTTTAAAAAAATAGTCTTGCTTCTTCTTCTGTACGGATTTTTTTGGTTTAGTTCGAGAACAAGAAAAATATACAAAAAGAAATGTTCATCGTCCTTTGATTCTGTTTTGTTTTCAATTACTTTCCAAAAAAAATCAAAAATATATATTCCGTTCTTTCTTTTTGGGTTGGAGTTTGGTTTGAAAATGGTGCTCGATTGAAAGTTGCTGAGTTCGTTGCTGTCCGAGTTTCTGATTTCTACTCGACTGCTATTGGTTTGCTGTTTCCTCGAGTTTTGATTTGCCATTGAATTCTTGTGGGAAGTTTGGATTCGAAACTGTGTAATCGCTTTCGATTCTGTTATCAAAAGAAGTTCGAAATTTCAGGTTCAATCTTCATCTCTCTGTTCTTGCGATTCTGTTTCGTTTAGTGCTTTGAACTATGTGTGACTGTCTCGAGTCCTCTGTTTGTGGATCGGATCTCGTGTTGAATGAATTCATTCTCAATAGTATGATGTATTTGAGTATTTTTAGTTTAGTAGAAGTCGCCTTGAATAGTCATCTTTCATTACCTACATGTTTTAACGGTTATTCAAGCTTGAAGAATATTCTGAATCAAGTATCGTCGATTTCAAATGAACAATGTGTTCATGTTTATTCTGGTTCTGTTTAGCCTAGTTTACTGTTAAAATGATCCATGGTTCAGTAATGTGTTCTCTTGAGCTGGTTGTAAGTGTTTGGATTTAGTTTGTTCGTATAAGCTTGAAACGAGTTCCATAAGCCCTATTTGATGTGTCTATTTCCCTTCATCCTGTCACAAAATCAGTTTGAATTGGTGTTAGTTTCGCGCTAGATTTATTTGTTTCTTGATGGTTCGAGTGTGAAACTATCCGAATTCATTTGTTGATAGAGATTCATGTGTGCTTCTTTGATATGGTTTAATTGACTGATTTTGTATAGATTCAACCAACATGTCCAAACTTCAATTTGTTTGTGGGAGCCATTCTGAGTTCGAGTCATATAGAATTCGAATCAATTTGGGTTGTGCAACTTTTAATATCGAAATTGGATTTTCACCTTCAATCTCTCCTGTTTCTAATTTCATAGATAGCACAGTAGTACACCAATTTGAATCATAGATGGAAACTGTTTCCCTTACGTTATTTTAACAAGACCGAGCAGTAGATTGAGCCAATAATTTGCAGTCTTCTGGGACTGTTTCGGGCTGATTGCGGGATTTTTTTGGTTGATCTTCGTTGTGTAATTGAGGGTTGTTTTATGGTGCAAAATCAGCTGTTTTTGGTTCTAAAAATGGTAGTCCTTTGAGGGGAAAAGAAGGTGTTCAGCAATAGCTTCTTAAGGTTTGGATCATTCTTGTCGTGTTTGATTTAGTTTTGCGTTGGTATAAAGGGGTATTGAAGCCAACTTGTTTCCTTGATTGTGTACGCTCATACTTGTTCTATTTTCCTTCTTTTGTCCAACAATCCGTCTGTGTTGTCACTGCTATAATAATTTTGTTCTTTCGAGCTGCTGAAAAAGTCAATTTTCAGCAGTGAATTGAGCTGATAATGTGCAGTATTTTGAGACATATATTTGCACAATTTTGAGCGTAAGTTTTATATTGATTTGGTCTGCAGCAGCTCTAGACTACTAGGCAGTTTATATGCATAACTGAAGTTCTGTTTGGTTTCGTGAGCTTTTGATTGCTCTTCCATGTTTGTGATCTTTTTTTAGACTTGAAGTTTATTTCCTTTAACTTTTTCTGTTGTGGGAAGAGTTTGAGTTCATGTTGGCAAGACAGAAAGTTGGCCTTACTGCCCTCGTCTGGTCATCTGATGTCGAGAAGGTATATTGAAGATCTATTTAATTTCTCTGAAGTTCCTGCATTTGAGTGAAAGTTTTTTCTTCACTGATCAAGACCTTTTTTGATATTATCGGAATCTTGTAGTCTATTAAGCCATCCTGTTCTTTTAGTTCCTAAATGATTGAATTGTGCTTGATTTTCTCCACAACTATGTTTGTTTGGTTTGAATCATGATCAGTAGATTTTGTTCCTAAAGTAATGAGTTACCTGGATGCTTAGCTTACCGGGAACCTTCTGTATATTACTAAAATGTGCTTTTCATGACTTTGTTGGTTTGGTTCCGACAAGTTCGAGTTTGAAGTCATTTTTCCTGTGTTGCTTCTCTGATCTGCTTGGATTAGCTTTCTGCACGCATTTGTCAATTTCACTGCTGTAATAATCTTGCTCTTTCGAGCTGCTGAAGACTCAATTTCAGCAGTAGATTGAGCCGAAAACGCATAGTATTTTGGTTATTTGTTTGGACTGTTGGCCTGTTGAAGATCTGCCCTGTTTTTGCACTGTTTAGGCAGCAAATCTGCACAATTTTAACTTAGCTGCTAACATGCTTTTGGTTACTCTTGGGCCCTTGCTTTCCATTCGGGCCAATTTTTGGCCCATGTGGTCTCTAAGCTTGTGCCTGTTTCAAAGATACAATTCAAGGATTAAATAGCATGAATTCGGATTTTGAGTTAGGTAGCGTGTTTTAAACTAAAAGGTTCATCCTTTTGTTTGGACCCGGACTTGAACTTGAAAATCGTGCTTTAATAATAACCAATTACGAATTTTCTTTTCTTTTAGAGACAAAAACAAAAATAGAAAAATATAGTGGCTCTTAAGTTAACCTCTAAAAACAAAATTGAGACGAGCCCTACCCAAGATAACACAAACAAAAATGCGGGGCCCTCAATAAAGGTTTAAAAATATTTAGAAAATCTGGAAGGGTCGTTAAGGGAATTTCACGACCCTCCCAAAAGATTACCACGCGTTCGACTCTATAGGCGCGGTTTTAATAAATTACATTCCTAAATATGAGTGGACATCATTATGCGGCCCAAATCCAAATCCTAAAACGTTGAATAATTGTGTCTAGGATTGCGGGTTCATTTGATGCGGCGCAATCCGAAAACAGAATTCCTTCTCCGGATTTTTGGTTCGCAGACTGTGAACAGAGTCATATTTTTCCTCGGTTCGGGATTCAATCGGTGATTTGGGACTCCATTAATCTCCCAAGTGGCGACTCTGAATAAATAATAATAAATCTCGTTCCGATTGTCCTTTAATTGGAGAACTCCTTTACGCTCCCTTTTGCGGGGGTGTATAGCGGAAAAAGGAGGTGTGAAAGCTCTTGCGACTCTGCTGGGGACAAAAACCCAGAACGTTTTGTTCAGGGTTCCGAATTTGAGCTTAGAATAATTGTTGTGTTTGGCTTTATCTGATTTTGTTACATGATATGTGCTTAATGTGCTAATTGTTTGCTTTTACCGCTTTGATATTATGTGAACTGTATATAAACTGTGCCGAACCAAATCTCCTCTCTGAGTCTTCTGAATTGTGAAGAATGGTGTACGGTGTACAACTTCTTTTCTGTCTAATTTCAAATCCCAATTTAGAACGAGGTTTGGATAAGTCGCAAAGCGGGCGAAACTTCTGTATTCCCAGATTGTCACCTCCTCTTTGGCTCGAGCTGTCCTTTCACGCCCCAAATCTGAGGGCATGACCAGCACTCAACCGGGTATCCCCAGTCAAGTGGACCTGGGTGCCTTTCCTATTCCCCACGCGTTACCCCACATTATTCAATGATAATTAGCCAAAAGATACTAAATTTTGCAAACGAAAGAACATATGATTTCTCTTTTATAACCACACATTATGATTAACAGGGAACGTCTTTTACAAAACATGCATTATGATTAACAGGGAACGTGGTATACAAGTTTTACAGCGCCCAAAACATACACCTTTATTTATAAGTTCTAACCCACATACCACTGTCTACGGAGCCTCTAAGAGAAAGATAGTACAACACTTGCCGGCTACAAGGCCCCGGCAATACCGTTATAAAAAAGACACAAAACTCCAAAATACAACAACATAGGTGGCATGAGCCACACAAGGCCCCGGAAGGAAAGGGGCTCACCAACACGAATACCTACGGTAGAGAGGAGGAGGAGCTACGAACGGTGGACTGGAGTGCCTGCCACAGATCCACCTACAATCATAACATGAATGTAGCGCCCCCGGCAAAAGGGACTTCAGTACATTTGAATTGTACTGGCATGTATGAACAAACTCTATCCCAAGTCAACTCAAGTCAAAATGCATATACAAGTATAGGACTGAACAACAATAGTACAATTACAACCATGGAGCAACAACCAAACATCTTACAACAACTGATTCAAGTAGTCATACAAAGGGGCAATTAGTGCCTACAGGTTACAAACTCTCCTACTGTATCCTTTCACATTTTCACATTTATCATTTCATGATTCATATTCATATCTTGGATCACATTTTTCACCCTTATTGCCTCGTCCAGCCTTATTACCTCGGCCACCCTTATCACCCCAACCCACGCCTTGTTTCACCTTGTTGCGGCGCGCAACCCGACCCGCCTGACAGTGTTCAATTCACAACAACAAACAACACATCAACAAATACAAGAAATCAATTGTGGGACATTATTAACATAGATCCACAACAAGAATAATGCAATTCCACAACTAGCAACAATAATTCCTAAGGTTCATCATATTGGTACACAATTTAGATCATCACAACAATTATTCACAACTAATCACACACGTTATTTCATAATACTTCTGTTTCCACTATTCCACATTATTCCCATTTTCATTGTTCTACAATGTTCCATTTCCATTGTTCCACATTGTTCCATTTCCATTATTCCGCATTACTTTCCATTTCCGTTGTTCCAATTACAAGTTCCACAACATTCATCACAAAGTATTACCACACAATCATACAACACAAAAGTCTCACAATGATTTTCACATGAATATCTACTATCAACAATTTCACAACTAGCATAGGGCGATTTCACAAGGATCACAGTTAGCCATACATACATGGAGTTGAGTTTCCCCCATAAACCTCTAGTCCTAATTTTTCAAGCAATCAAGAAGTCAATCTAGTTCATGAAAAACACTTAGGTTTTAAAAATTTAAACTCATAGTTACTACCCAATCCCCTTTTTACAAGATTTTTGAGTTTTGAAGACATGCATGAAGATTTTATGAAGAAAGTTCAAAGAAAGTGTATGGGGTTCCCTTCCCAAGAATAATTTCGAAATTGGGGGAAATGGGTTAGGGATTTTACCTGAGAAATCAATAAAGAAGACAATGCACCAGGGGTTTTCCACACTCCAATGATTTTGAAAGATCAATTGATGAAAAACTTTCTTTCTCTTTCTAGGACCCTCTCATCCTCTCTCTTATTGTGTTCAGAAAATGTTAAAAATGAGGGATGTGGTGTTTTATTAAAGAGGGGTCGGGCTTAGATTATTAGAAAAATAACTGGGCGAGCTCAATCTGCGATGCAATTTTACGGTCGCAGAACAGACATGCGGTCCGCAGAATGGACCGCAAAAATGGCTCAAGTTTCAAACCTCTCAGGTTGGGAATGCGGTAGATATGCGGTCCGCATTTGCGTTCTGCGGTCGCAGAATGCACCGCAGAGCTGACCCTCGAATTTCCTCAAGGACAATATGCGATCACTTTGCGGTCCGCATACTGAATATGGGGCCGCAGATTTGACCGCATGTTTAACATAAAAAATCGGTTGCTCTCTGATTCACTCTGCGATAGGAATGCGGTCCGCACAGCTGATCTGAGACCGCATTCTTGACCACATTTTGACCATTTTCTTGAAAAATTTCGATTTTACATTTTTAAGTTCAAAATAGTAAAATAATCCAATTCACATAGGTAGACTCGACTCTATGAGCTGCTAACACCTGAGCGCTCATTTTCACGGGGCCTTACATCCTCTCCCGCTTAAGATCATTCGTCCTCGAAAGAGGACTTGGGAACCAAATGAGTTTGAAAACACGCTATGAAAGTTGCTACACCTTTTATTAACTTTCAAGTTTGTTTTTCAAAAATTTTTGCCAGAGTTTCCTTTGTAATATGGACATCACCACCTGTCAAAGAATCCCCAAAACACATTCCCAGGCATTACTGCACAACCCTACTACCTTTACAACAGTTGTAAAATGCATAATCCTTACATTTGCACATATTCAACCTCCTGATAAACTTTCAACCATTTGGCACACAACATGTAATTAAATTAAGCATTAATCGTGTGCACTATTAAAGCCATTTACCAATCATAAGGGTATAACACAGTCATTCATTTCAACACAATTCCCTCATGCAAAAACAAATTATACACAATTACGACACTTTGATACACTGTCTCCGTGCAAAACTAGTTATTACTTCCATATATCACCTTACCATGGGTGCACAAAACTTTCATTACCAAAAGAAGGACTGCACACTGTTCAAATAATCACAACACATAAATATTGTTAGCACAACTTGGAGAAACTACAATGATGAGGCACTTGGAAAGAGAAAGGATGGCTCTTACACCTAATGGAACACATACCAGCTCTCCTAGGGACAAGATTCGCACGATCATTCCTAGACTTACTCAAACAGATGGGGATATTTTATCTTCATCTCATCCTTCGCTTCCCACATGGCTTCCTCGACTTGTTGATTTCGCCACAACACTTTAACTGAAGCAATCTCCTTGTTTCGCAACTTTCGGACTTGCCTATCCAGAATAACAACCGGAATCTCCTCATATGATAACTCTTCTGTAACCTTGATGTCTTCCACGGGCACAATTTTGGACACATTACCCACAACTTTCCTCAACATGGATACATGAAATACTGGGTGGACTAGAGACATTTCAGGGGGGCATTCCAACCTATATGCAACTTGAACTATCCTTTGAGTGATTTGATAAGGCCCGACATACCTAGGACTTAGTTTTCCCTTCTTCCCAAAGCGCATGACTCCTTTCATAGGGGATACCCTCAAGAATATCCAATCTCCTTCTTGAAACTTCAATTCTCTTCGACGCACGTTCGCGTAGGATTTCTGGCGACTTTGAGCAGTCTTGATTCTCTCCTGAATGATTCTTACCTTTTCCATGTCCTGGTGCACGAGATCTGGCCCTATTAATTCCGCTTCGCCAACCTCGAACCATCTGATCGGGGACCTACACCTTCTTCCGCATAATGCTTCGAATGGGGCCATCCGAATGCTAGCATGGAAGCTGTTATTATAAGCAAACTCTATAAGGGGCAGGTGACCATCCCAATTACCTTTTAAATCCAAGACACATGCCCGCAACATATCCTCAAGCGTCTGAATAGTCCGCTCTGCTTGGCCATCGGTCTGCGGATGAAAAGTTGCGCTAAGATTACCTTGAGTACCCAAACCTTGCTGAAATTTCCTCCAGAAGTTAGCTGTAAACTAAGCTCCTCGATCCGAAATGATAGAAAGTGGCGTACCATGAAGCCTTACTATCTCCTTGATATACAATCGAGCATATTATTCCGAAGTATCGGTGGACTTGACGGGAAAAAAGTGAGCTTCTTTAGTGAGCCCATACACAATTAACCAAATTGAGTCAAACTTGTGCTAAGTACGAGGTAGTCCAGTCATGAAGTCCATATTGATCATTTCCCATTTCCACATCGGTATTTCTATAAGCTGAGTCAACCCTCCCGGTCGCTGATGCTCGGCCTTCACTTGCTGGCAATTTGGACACTTAGAGACAAAGTCCGCTACACTCTTCTTCATACCACTCCACCAATAGATATCTTTGAGATCGTGATACATCTTTGTAGAGCCTGGGTGCACTGAATAACTGGAATGATGAGCCTCCTCCATTACCCTCTCCCGAAGATTATCCACATCTGGGACACATAACCTATCGCGGCACCATAGCACACCATCATTGCTGCCGAGCGAAAATGCTGATCCTTTAATTGTGCCAATGCTGGATCAACAAACTGCTTTTCTTTAACCTCTGCCACGAGCGACGATTCTGTTGTATTGTGCACCATAAGTTCCTCCTCATTCGGGGCCGAGATACAAACCCCAAGGCTGGCCAACTGATGTACCTCCTAATCTAGGAACCTCTGATACGCTCTCAAGTGAGCCGAACTACCTATGGATTTCCGACTGAGTGCGTCGGCCACCACATTCGCCTTCCCTGGGTGGTACAAGATGTCCATATCAAAATCCTTAAGAATTCTAACCACCACCGCTGCCTCAAATTCAGTTGTTTCTACTTGAACAAATATTGAAGACTCTTGTATATGAAAACACATCTACATGAACCCCGTATAGGTAATGCCGCCATATTTTCAAGGCGAATACAACCACTACAAGTTCCAAATCATGCATCAGATAATTCTTCTCATGATTCTTGAGTTGCCTGGAAGCATATGTTATTACCTTCCCGTGCTGCATCAGAACACACCCTAGACCAACCCTAGAGGCATCACAATAAACCACAAACCCCTATGTGCCTTCTGGCAAGGCCAATACTGGTGTCGAAGTCAACCTTGTCTTCAGTTCCTGAAAACTTTTCTCACAAGCATCTGACCACTAGAACTTAGCTGATTTCTGCGTCAATTTGGTCAATGGGGAGGCGAGGGTGGATAATCCCTCTACAAATCTCCGATAATACCCTGCTAACCCCAAAAAACTACGGATCTCCGTCGGGGTCATGGGTCTAGGCCAATCCTTCACCGCTGCAATCTTCTGGGGGTCCTCCTGAATCCCCTCACTGGAAACAACATGACCCAGAAAAGCGACGGACTCCAACCAAAATTCACATTTGGAAAACTTGGCATACAATTGGTGTTGTTGTAGAGTCTGCAAAACCGCTCTGAGGTGGCTGACAAGATCCTCCCTGCTCCGCGAATACACGAGGATGTCGTCAATGAAAACAATCACGAAGGAGTCTAAAAATGACTTGAAGACCTGATTCATAAGATCCATAAAAGCTGTGGGGGCATTGGTTAGCCCAAAAGACATGACCAAGAACTCAAAGTGGCCATAACGCGTCCTGAAAGCGGACTTAGGAATATCCTGCTCCATCATCTTCAATTGGTGGTACCCGGACCGCAAATAATTTTGGATAAGAACCTTGCACCTTGCTATTGATCGAACAAATCATCTATCTGAGGCAAAAGGTACTTATTCTTGATGGTGACTTTATTAAGATGCCGATAATCGATACACATCTGAAGTGACCTATCCTTCTTTTTGACAAAAAGAACCGGAGCACCGCATGGCGACACACTTGGCCGGATAAACCCCTTCTCCAATAAATCCTTCAACTGCTCTTTTAACTCTCGCAACTCCGTTGGGGCCATTCTGGACGGTGGAATAGATATTGGCTGAGTATCTGGGAATACATCAAACCCGAAATCAATCTCCCTATCTGGCGGGATTCCTAGAAGCTCATCTGGAAATACCTCAAGAAACTCATTCACAACTGGCACGGACTCAGGGGCAGGAACCTCTGGAGTAGTGTCAGCCACCCGGACTAAATGATAAATACACCCCTTCCTGATCATCTTTGAATCCTTGAGGTAGGAAATAAACCTACCCTTCGACACAACACCATTTCCCGTCCATTCAACAACTGGCTCATTAGGGAACTCGAGTCTCAATACTCTCGTCCGGCAATCAAGTTTAGCAAAGCACGAGTAGAGCCAATCCATCCCCATGATTACATCTAAATCCACCATCCCAAGCTCGATAAGGTCAGTCGTGGTGACACGACCACCTACCACAACGACACAATTCCTATAGACCCGCTTGACTGTAATAGAATCACCAACCAGAGTCGATACAGAGAAAGGCTCAAGAAGCTGCTCGAGTTCAATCCCAAAACTCGAAGCAACAAATGGGGTGACATAGGACAAAGTGAACCCCGGATCAATAAGAGCATAGAAATCAAAGGTCTGAACAGATAGGATACCTGTGACAACATATGGGGAAGCCTCAACACTCTGACGGCCACTCAATGCATAAAACCTGCTGGGTCCGCCCCTACCACGAGCTCCACCCCTAGCTGCACCACGCCCCTGCTGGGGCTTGAGGGCGCATCGCTGACGTAGCAACTGATGAACTGGATGGCTGAGAAAGTCCCCTACCTGTGCCCTCTCTGGTTGGGGATGCGGTAAATATGCGGTCCGTATTTGCGTTCTGCGATCGCAGAATGCACCGCAGATCTGACCCTCGAATTTCCTCAAGGACAATATGCGATCACTTTGCGGTCCGCATATTGATTATGCGACTGCAGATTTGATCGCATTTTCAACATCAAAACTTGGTTGCTCTCTGATTCACTCTACGGTAGGAAAGCGGTCTGCATACACTGATCTGCGACCGCATTTTGACCATTTTATGGAAAAATTTTGATTTCACATTTTTAAGTTCGAAACAGTAAAAGAATCTGATTCACATAGGTAGACTCGACTCTATGAGCTGCTAATGTTAGCGCTCATTTTCACGGGGCCTTACATGTCCGCTCGGGTAAGTCAGGCCTTGAACAAACACCCAGGTTTTGAACCTAGAATAACTTAACCTCATGTCTGATCCCTAGTAGGAACGCTTATCTGCATCATGTGCATATTGACTTAGGGGGACTCAACACAGGGGTTGGGTCCGTCTAGGGCTAGCAACCTGAAACGAAAAGACCATCCTGATGCATCCTACTTGTTTTCTGCGCATTTATTTGTCCGGACTTGCATGTTGACCGGCTTTTGAATCTCAAGAATGTTAGAAAATTACAAAGAAAAAAAGAAGAAGAACAAAAAAAAAGAGAAAAATAGCGCTTGAAGAGTTAATTGATTGTTTTAGAAAAACCAATGCAAGTACTGTCGGAACTCTGTTGAAATTTTAAGAAAATATAAAAATATTTTGTTTTGTTTTAAGCAAAAAGAGTCTGTTATTTTTTTTTTTAGTTTGTCTTGATTGCAAAAATGAAAAATAGTTTGTTTTGCCATGAAAAATGAAAAGACAAAAAAG
Source organism: Nicotiana benthamiana (assembly GCA_034376525.1). Lineage (NCBI taxonomy): Eukaryota > Viridiplantae > Streptophyta > Magnoliopsida > Solanales > Solanaceae > Nicotiana > Nicotiana benthamiana. The sequence continues at coordinate 36,064,398 of CM067333.1, read as the reverse complement.
AGTCTTTGATTTTGTTTTCTTGCTTCAACATAGTTTATTTGCCAATGGAAAAATAGGGTGTTTTATTGAAAAGAAAAAAGAGTCCTTATTTTTAGTTCGGAAAAATAGGTTATGTTACTAAAAAATGAAAAAAGAATCTTTATTTTTAATTGGGAAAAATAGGTTGTCTGTTGAAAATGAAAAGAAAGTTTTTATTTTGTTTTGTTTTCAAAAATAGAAAATGTAAAATAATTTGTTTTGCCATGAAAAATGAAAAAAAGAAAAAGAGTCTTTTATTTTAGTCTTGTTTTCGAAAATGAAAAAGAGAAAAATAGTTTGTTTTGCTATAGAAAATAAAAAAAAAGAGAGAAACAGAGTTTCTTATTTGTTTGTTGAAAAAGAAAAAGAAAATTGTCTTGTTTTTAACAGTAGTTTTTTTTATTTTTTTATTTTATGGAATGCCAAAAATAAAAATGAAAAAAGAACTCTGTTTTAAAATAGTTCATTAATCTGCCCGAACTACGCATGGTTTGATTCTCATAGGGCGTGAGATACGTAGGCATCCCTCATTGGGTCCAACCTCCCCTTTGCAAAAATAGACAAAAAATGTCAAAATTTAGTTTTTATCATAAATAAACCAGGTGATGCCGTTTTTGTCAAAAATAGCCAAATGTTCCCAAATGGGGCGCCGGAAAGTTGACTTTGCATAAACAGCCACCTTTGGTCATATTTTAATTTTTGACCCTCAAAGCCTTAAAGTCTTCGTCCCCGAGGCGTTGGAAGGTCGTGTTTGCAATACCGGGTCATTTATTTCAATTTGAAAAAAAACAAGAAAAAGAGTCAGTGGTCAAGTGAATACCTTTTGGATTTTTGGTCGAAATTGACATATAGGGAAAGGAACCTGTCAATTGTTTTTAGGTTTGTATATCTTTTGATTGGAGTATATGGGTCGTTTAATTTTCGAGTGTGTATTTCATCGTAAAGTTGGTCAGTTTTCTTATTATTATGAAAATGAAAAATTCCAAAATTATTTTATTGTCGTTTACCTTTTATTTTCACGAACTACGCTCGATCTGATTCATGCGGGGTCACGATACGTAGGCAATCCATATAGGATTCGACCAAAACCAAATTAGAAGAGAAAAAGGAAAGAGTGGAAAAACCAGAAAAAAGAGAGAAAAAGAAAACAGAGGAAAAACAAGAAAGAAAATGACAGAAAAAGGGTAAGGGATAAGAGAGGAATGGAAAACAAATGAGGGAAAACAAAAACCCAAAAAGGGACAATGGCAAAACAAGAGGGAATAAGAACAAAAGAAGGCAAAGGCAAGAACAAAAAAACAAAAGAGAAGAAAAGAAAAGAAAGAAATTGCGCAATCAGAAATAAGGAAGAAGCTTGGATGACGCAAGCAGTTGAGCAAATGCATATAGAATCCGTTAAACTGTTTAGGTGCATTCATTCCCAACATGCAGTTATCAAATCTGCTCATGCCCTAACCATTAACCAAGTTGTTGTTGATGTTGAGTCCAGGCAGGTGGTTAGTTGATTGGCAATTCTAGCAACTCACCCATACAACAAAAGATAAGATGACATGACAAGAATCTGATTCCAGTAAAGTGGACCTTACAAAAGGGGTCGAGGTGAATGAGGTGGGTGTCATGAAAGAAGAGATGAGGAAGTTGAAATAACAAATGGCTTAAATGTACCTAGCTTGGTCTCAGGGGCACCAGGCACCTTTGTATCCCGCCAACCCGTCCTATATCCCACCTTTAGTGCAGGCTCAGGAGACTCATACTCCCGAAACATCTCCACCCTTCCAGTATAACATCCAAGGGTATGACACCACTTCATACGCCCCTCCAGCTCCACCACCCAAACAAAATCCTCCTCCACCCGTGGCTCAAATCTTTGTAGCCCCTCCTACAGCTCCACTACAAATGTCCTCTAGTGAACCACTAGTCCAAGCCTATGACACCCAATACTACCCTCCTGAACCCACTTTTAAGTCTCCTGAGCCCTACTCATAGACCCCTCACTTTGAGATCTCGGAAGAAGTCGAGAAACCAATTTAAAATGCAGAGCATGAGGAAGTGATCAGAAAGTTCAAAAGCCTGGAGCAATCTTTCAGGAACATGCACGGGTTAGGTAGTCAAGTCAGTGTTGCCTACAAAGATCTGTGCCCTTTCCCTGACGTCCAGTTGCCCCCAGGGTTCAAGATGCCTAAATTTGACCTGTACGAGGGACATGACGACACGGTGGCCCACCTCCGAGGGTTCTGCAGTAAGATGAGAGGTGCTGGGAGAAAAGATGAATTGCTGATAGCTTACTTCGGTCAAAGTCTGAGCTGGTCTGCATTGGAATGGTACACAAGACAGGACCCTAGCCGATGGTATACATGGGATGATTTGGCACATGCATTCATTGGCCATTTCCAATATAACCTCGAGATAGTCCCAGATCGTTTGTCATTGTTGACATTTGAGAAGAAGCTTGGATAGAGCTTTAGAGAATTTGGTTTCCGCTGGAGAGAACAAGCAGCCATAGTGGAACCTTCGATGAGGGAGAATGAGATGGTAGACTACTTCTTGCAAACTTTGGAGCCGAATACTTTGGTCATCTAGTGACGTCCATGGGTAAGTCATTCAATAAAGTGGTAAAGATGGGCGCCATGATTGAAGAGGGTCTGAAGTCGAACAAAATCTTAAGTTATTCAGCATTTAAAGCCACCACCCAGGCTATCCAAAGCGACACTGGTGGTGTGCTCAGAAAGAAAAAGAAAGAAGAACTTGCAACACTGGAAGCCGTACTTGGTCCCAATCCAGAAACCCTCCACCTATTATAACCAACCCAGACCCGACCATCCAAATTACCCATATACCTCATACGGCCCTCCACAACCCTACTATCCACCACCAGAGCAACATTTTTCCATCCACCACGCCCAAACATACATCCAGTCTCTGGCTTACCCGCAATGGCGTGCACCGGTTCCCCAAAGCGCATTTCCAGCTCCACAAGACACATATCCACACCCAAGGGCTTACAACCAGGATCCGGCTTCCGCCCGGACCAAGATTTCAGAAATCAGAGGGTCTAGAATAAAAAAACATTCACTCCACTGGGAGAATCCTATACCACTCTTTTTCACAAACTGAGGCAGTTTGGCTTGCTGAACCCGGTATAAGTCAAAATACCAAATCCCCTTCGTAGAAATCGGGACCACTCGGTGAGTTTTGAATACTGTTTGGGAGCCCCCGGACATGATACTAAAAAATGTTCGAGGTTGAAAACTGCTGTGCAGGAGCTTATTGACAAAAACAGGATCGAGGTTCAGGCCCAAAGGCACCAAACACAGACCAGAATCCAATGCCAGTTCACCATGAGGCTCATATGATCGAATTGATGCATAAAGGAGGAAAATCTAAGAAACCTACGCAGACGGCAATCCGTTCTAGCAAAACCAGCTTGAACAAAAAGTCAACCAGTGAGAAAATGGTGGTCCAGTTGAAAGGGGTGGATAACAAGCCGCTGTCGCCAAAAGTTCTTGGGTCATTAAATGGGGTGGATGGAAACGTGGGAAATGGTTTCAAAAGGTTATTCACTGAGGTAAACATGGTCGAAGCAAAGGAAGGGGCAAGCAAGGCAAATGCGTAGTTCGCCTGACCACGGGCAAAAGTCAATGATTGGAAGTTTTCGTAGTGGGTTTTTTTTTCTTTAAACTCTCTGGAATATTACAGGGTCTGTAGTCTAGATACTATGTTCCGTCCGTTTGGATGAGTTAAAACCCTGTTATCTTTTCCTTCAATGAAATGCAATTATCTTTCCTTCTTCTTAAGTTTGTTTCAGTACAGTTCTTTGTATGCTAACATCAATAACATGACATGCATGAGGAATCTTCGACCCAGTCTTGAAAAACCGGCCTTATTCTGAATAATAATACAAGAAATTGAGTGTGATAATAATTTGGAACATGATGACGATTTCACCCGCCTTGAACGGTTGGGTTTGATTAATGTAAAGAGATCAATATAAGTGCATCGTGGCCAATTATACCAACAAAATGGCAAAAGCGTACAACAAAAAAACGCGTCCGAGGAAATTCAAAATGGGACAATTATTGTTGAGACGTATCTTTCCTCATCAGGCTGAAGCAAAAGGAAAATCTGCCCAAAACTAGGAGGGGCCTTTTGTGGTTACCAGAGTGTTGTCTAGTGGTACATTATATCTAACAGATGTGAGAAAGAAAATGCGTAGAAACGGCCACCAATTCTAATATGGTGAAGAGGTACTATGTATAATTTCTTTATTTTGATCGTACTGGTTTTTTATTTTGCATATTTTGAAGATTGAAATAACGAAGGTGTTTTGTTCTGCTATCTGAAACACTTTATCCTTTGTCACCTATTTTGAGCCGTACTTATCTTCTTTCGTACCCCTCTTTCGGAATCAATGGCACGATCAAGAAATGCAGGTGCCGAACATAAGGATAAATGGAAGAAAAGAAAGGAAAAATGAAAGAAAAGAAAAGAAGAAAAGAAAAGGAAAAAAACAAGAAAATAAAACAAAAGAAGAGAAAAGGAAGAATCACAACAAAGCAATTACGATAAAGTGAAATATTGACTTGATCCCGAAAGGGTACATAGACAGCCTTACTCCAAGGTCCAGTCACACCAAAATAAAAATTCGAAAGTCCCGAAGCAAGAAACTGGGGCAGCAATTGTAATGGTCTTGAGAAATTGGATTCTGAAAGTTGTAAGTTTAACCCATTAGAAATTATTTTGAGCCTTTTATACCTCTTCTTTTTAACACATCCATAAAGCCTACATTACAGTCCAAATAAAGACCTTCTGATCAATTTTTGAGGATTACCAAGTCAAGCATGTAGCGGTAATTCGTGGCAATAGCAACACTCTAGTTCAAGTAGGAAGAACAAAGTAAAAAAATGAGTCTTATCGGTGTAAACCTTCACAGGAACCATAAGGCGACGGGAGCTGAGAGCAAAAAATAAAAGAGAGAGTATTATTGGCAAAAACCCTCACGGGCACTTTGAGGCAAAGGTGAGATGAGAAATGGAAAACTGTGAAAGGTCTGTGGGTGAAAATGGTTTCAAGGCACTGTAAGATAAAAAGGGACAAGGTTTGGTTGAAGTAAACAAGTGATGGAAGTTCATAGGCAACGAGGTATGGCAACTGAGAGCTGGTTAGTTGGACAGATTAGGCCGATTAGTTTGAAATGCATGTGATTATCATTGGTGCCAGCTGTTCCGCTCAGATAAGTTTCTTTTTTTTCCCTTTTAATAGCTATCTGGATTTGGGATTCTTCTTATCCCTAACTCGTAAAATCATTGCATTTCATTTTCTTTTGGGGGTTTTATCTATCTAAGATGTTTCAATGTCAGTTTTGTTCAATGCGTGTAGAAAGAATTTCGAAGCTCACTACCGAGCTCCGAAAATGGTAAAGCAAATATGGTTAGAGCATGTCAAACAGCAACATGATGTAAAGTGGAGTATGGGAAGTCACCAGAAGTTTCATCGGTGGAATAATTGGGAAATGTTGTGGGAAATGAAAAGGTTCAGACAAAGGGATCAGAGGTATGAAACTACAACAATGGTACGAAGCATCCAGGTTGTCAGAGGTCGGGGAATTTGAAAGTGGCTCAGAAAGTCGAGCGGTTCAGGGACAGTTCAAGGAAGCCGGAGGAAACAAAGCAATGGAGTGGAAGGATTTTTTTAGCAAGAATGCCATTAACTAACCACCGTTTTAAACTGACGAAATTTTCTTTGATTGAAACAGGGGCAGAAAAATTGGTTGTTCAGAAGGAATTCTCCATAAAGGGAAAACAAGCAGTAATCAGGTTTGACCGCAAAGTGTGATGTGATTAAAATACAAGAATAATTGGGAATAACATGGGGAATGAAAGTTTGCATGTTTGGGGTAGAATTAAAGTAGGAGTGGTTAGGACCTTCCTGAATAATAGGATGTGTTTCAAAACCTTGTAAATAGCATAATGCAGTGGGAGCGATACCTCTAGAAAATGTAAATGAGGGTTCATAACTTGTACGAATTGTCAGGACCTTCCTGGATAATAGTAGGTAGTTTACAGTCCTTGTAGATAACATGATGTAGTAAGGGTAATACTTTAGAAGATACTTTAACTTTATTGAATATATGCCTATAAACATAATTAACAAATTGATAAAGAAGGTATGATGAGTATAATTAAAAAATATATTTTATTTATTATTTTCTAAGAAGAATAAAAAATCCAGTAAAAATAACCAAAGCAAGTGCTACAATATTTGTGTAACCTTTCTACAAAAATAAAAATATTATTATATGGAATGTTGTGGCTTGAAAATTAGCACTCTCATGAATAGTTACTATGCTTAAACTAGCGATTGCAACCATTAAGAGGTCGTTTGGTTTGAAACAATTTACACATGGATTATAATGCAGGAATTAATAATAGATAAATTATAAATGCAAAAATTGTTTCTTATTAAATATTTGGTTCAATGCAATAAACTGAAAGTACCAGATATCAATGAAAATATTTATTTACTTATTTTTTAAATTAATAATTAAGCTTACAATTATATCCTTGGATGCTTGACTTTTATAAGCTTATAGAAAAAAGATAAGGATAATATTGTAATGTTGATACTTTATCCGCAACTTATGCATAAATTAGTTATTCCATGTTAATAATGGGATCAAGTTATACCAAAATTGGTTTATAATTTTATACAATGACTAACTATACATGAATAAAAAGTAGACCAAATTTTATACAACCATCACAACTCCTTTATACCATGATTACTTTTTTTATACATCAAACCAAATGACTCCTAAATATTGTGGTGGGATGAAATTAGTGGCGGATCTAGGAATTCAAGTTTGTGGGTGCTGAATTTTTTTTACATAAAATTAGTGGGTGCTTTTGTAAATTTTTATACGTTTTCTCAAATTTTCTATATAACTATACATACTCTGCGCCGAGATTAATGGGTGCTCGAGCACCCAAATCTAATGTGTAGATCCGCCGCTGGATGAAATGAATTGCACCACTCTTAGTTAGAAACTTTGGATTCAAAATCCAAAAATAAATAAAATTTCTAAAAAAAAACACTTTTATTTGATAAGTTTTGCGAGACAAAATTCAAATTATTTGGGCTCAATTGAGTATTAGTCATAGCAAGATTGATAGGAATGACTCCGTAAGAGATTGGTCTAAGCTGAATGTCCCCAAAGTTGGTGGTTCTTAAAAACTAGGCCCTTAACACAATTAGTGCTCTGCATCATTTCTCTAGTAGATTGGTAGTATTATGCTATATATCTTTTTGGTAATTAAAGGAATTTTATTACCACTTGTAAATATTTAGAGCGATATAGACAAAAACTATCTCTATATCCAATGGACATTGGTCCCAGCGATATAGGTTTTCAGAAACTCTAAATCTCCTACCTATGCCAATAAATACATCTCTTAGCCATAGTAACAATTAAAATCTAGTAGCTTCCTAGCTATTTTAGGGTGAAAATCCCCTCAAAAAAATGTCTTGTATGATTAGCTTCACAATGATGCATGTTTGTCTCTCTTCTTGTCGAAAAGTTGTATAGTTTCTTTCTTGCCATACATAGTATAAGCAACCAGCAATGCTCATCATGTATACCTCAGCATTGGTGCTCTTCCCATTTTGATGAACTATGGCCCATTGTAGCTTCTCCTCTCATGATTGTGCTTGCCTTCCTATACCTTGCCACCGGAGAATTTTGTTCCATATAGTTGCAGATGTTGGACACTCCACTTTAGGATATTCCCCTAGCAGTTTCTTGTACATTGCTTTGATAGATAAAGAGTCTAATTCCTGGATGTCTTGTTCAGTGTAGCCTGCATTCACCAGAGAACGTTTTTCCTTAAAAATCTTGCTTATCATCCATGATGGTTGATTAAATGTGGTTTCCCAGATTAGTTTCCCCTCACTATAATATGTATGAATCCATTTGACCCATAATTTGTCTTTTTTCGCAACACAAGTTCCGCATTAGTTTGCGAATAGCAGCTTTGTTCTAAAGTGAAATGTTGAGAAGGTATAAGCCTACAATAGTAAGTGGAAAACACATATTTTCCCATGCTAACATGGTGTTCCTTGACAACTCATTCCTCCATTCCATAAGAATCTCCTACAAATTCTTTCTATCAACAGTATCAGCTTCTTTGGAAGAACAAACATCTTTGACCAAAATATCTTAATGGAGAATAAGAAACTCCTCAACAATTGTGTCATTCCTGCATAAGATAGGTATTTCGTAGTCCATGATGTAATCCTGTTGATATTTTATCCAATAGAGATTGATACTGTACCAGATAGAGTCTCTTGGTACTCTAGGGGACACCTACGTATCTTATAGGTAATTCACTTTTTGAGAACCCCAATAGATCAATAATCCGTTGTTGCACTGTGGTATTAATCCCACCAAAGTATAGTGAACTTTTGTGAGACCTGGGAAGGCAACCCAATTGGGTGTCAGAGGATCTATAGTACCTGCAGCCTCTCAGACTTCATATTCATCATATTTGAAAGCGAGGGGAAGGGATCTCTTTTCTACAACGAAACAAATGAAGCAGATTTAACTCTGCACAACCTAACGATATATCCAATACCAATGATCTGTGCCTAGAATGCGTTGCTAGATCTTTGCTCTAGAAAGCTATACAGGAAGCAAGAAACGCATACATTAGCTACTAGGTTAGAGGCTTGTGAGAGTTGTTGAAAACAAGCAAATAAGCATTAAACATAGCTTAAGTTCCCGCGACAGAACAACAATAAATCATCAGGAAGCCTAGTTGCACCACCTGTAGCTTCTTACACCTCGGGTGGTACGTGAACTCAACTTCATTCTTCAATATTTTCAGCAATCTACTCATGTAATTGTTTTCTAGCACAAATAGAAATGGGGACATTGGATTCTCCAGCCTCAATCCTTCTTTTGCTTCAAAAGGCATGGTTGGACAACCATTAATGTTGATTGAGTAGGTGATTTGATTGAGTAGGTGATTGTACTAAGACATATCATAATCCACTAAATAAAAGCGGCTGGGAAGTTTAACTCAGCCAATATATGTTCTAATAAGGTCCATTCAAAAGTGTCATACGTCTTTAGCACGTCTGTCTTTAGCATGTACCTTGAGGATACTCCACTCATATTGTATCCTTTTACCAGTACATGGCTAAGGATTATTGTAATACCCTATACATTCGAATTAGGTATGAATGAGTTAAATAAGTAGTAAGGTTATATTTTGGACATATTTAGTCCTACGGGATGATTATGAGTTAAATAATTATTTCAAAATCAAGAAGAAAAGTGAGGTGCATAAGATTTGACAAAATCGCTTAAATATGCAGAAGGTTTGTCTTCCAGCAGGTTTAAGTGAACATTTGTAAGAAACATTGTCACGACCCAAATCCCAAACGCAGTCGTGATGGCGCCTCTCGTGAAGACAAGGCTAGCCAACCAATTTAAACAGCTTTTTCAATAATATATATACATGGATTAAACCGTTTTAAGATAATTAAATAAAATGATTTTGCGGAATACAACCCAACAAAACCTAAATCGGGGTGTCACAAGTCACGAGCATCTAAAGAATCTAAACACTAATACAAGACTAGCAATATAGAGAATGTAATTTAGAATCAATGAAGAAATACGGTGCCGTGAACGCTGACGGTCACCTTGCTCATCTACAATAGTATACCTTCAGTCCGCTAATAACCCGCTACCGGGTGAACAGTACATGCAACTGCACGCGAGGTGCAGATAGTAAAGTGAGTACTTCTAACTCAGTGGTAATAAGAGTAAATAATAACTGAAGGCAAGTAATCACGTAAGCGCACTCCACCATGCAATATGGGGCAACACAACCATTTGAGAAAAAACTGTAAGTCCGGGAAATTCCTTAGAAAATATTGGCCTCAGTTTAAAATCACTTTCGAAAATATCCTTTTTCAAACAATTTAAGCAAGTAAATGAAGGACGTGTAGTGCAAGTTAGCACGAAAGTCAGCCTCTCAGGCACAAGCAAGTATGTCCAATTGAACTCATAACTCGCCATTCAGGCAATATTCTTACCGCTGGTCAGCCACTGTTACCTGACCCATATATATCATACAGTTTCACTGTTACCATTTTCTTAAATTTATCCACTTTGAAAGTGATCAGACAATCTCAGAACAACAAATAAATATCTCAAGAAATGACGTAAACAACAAATAGTGCACAAATGTATGAACAGTGCGATGCATATGACGGTACACTCTGGTACCCACTACGGCTTGCAGCCCGAGTCATCCATATTTATTTATCGTCGACGGCGCTCATTGGGAGTGTGTACAGACTATGGAGGGGCTTCTGCAACCCAAGCGTAATATACTGGTCAGTCAATGTTACCTGACCGGTCAACCAATGTTACCTGACCGGTCAGCCAATGTTACCTGACCAATTTATATCCTACAGTGACATTGTTACCACTGTTCCAAGTATATATTTCAGTGTCATTGTTACCACTGTTTCAAGTATAACATACAGTGTTATTTTTACCACTGTTTCAAGTATAACATACAATGTCATTGTTACCATTATTTCAAGTATATATATTATAGTGTCATTGTTACCACTGTTTCAAGTCACTTTATTATCAATCCTGAAAATAATATAGTAAGCCCCTTGGGCATTTATAAAATCGAAGTTTCCAGCCCGAAATGCATTTAAAATGTCATTTATGTTTTCAAAACTTAGAAATACGGCTGGTTTGCAAAACATCATTTAAAACCTTGGACTGAATTTATATGATATGCAAATCATGCTAAATAGTAATATCAATCCTCGAAGGATTTTACAAGTCGGCACATGGCCCCAAACATGGCAATCAGCCCAAGTTATGATAATAACAAGTATTTTCAGTCAAATACGCAGTAAAATCAACAACCGGGATGGATCAAGTCACAATCCCCACCGGTTCTCTACCTCACGATCATATCTGGCGTGCAAGTCACCTCAATACTGCACTATGATGTGCAAATCCGGGGTTTCAAACCTTCAGGATATCATTTACAAGTATTACTCACCTCAAGATGGCCAAAAGTCTAGCTCGCTATGCCCTTGCCTCTCGAATTGGCCTCCTCGTGCGACAAATCTGCCCAAAGTCACACAAATGTCGATGAAGCTCGATTTCTAATAGACAGGGTTTTCGCCATACATATTTGGGACTTGCCCCTTAATGGTACTACAATGATCCACTACTCTTAGGTAAACTTCAATCCAGAATACAACATTTAATAGGGCCAATATTAGTAATAAATTCCATAATTTATGCCATTTAGGCATATTATCAAACACCTTGTAGGCATAAATATTTACACCTCCTAACTATAGCATTGGTTCCTCCAACCATCACCATTAACCAACAATTCATCCCACTATTATTCTTTAACTATTTATACTCCTAACATCACATGTGTGATCAACCATTCACTCCCAAACCAACAAAAATTCCATAAAATAAACACCTTTAGATCCCTACCATGTTCATGTATTTAAATTGGGAATTTATGTCTTCCTACCACTATATTATAAGTTGTAATGCTTGACTCATACTCGTATTCCCACAATATATCCATATATGTAAGTCTAAGGTGTAGGATTTACCTTTTGGAAGAAATCTTTCAAAACCCTCATTTGAGTTTTTGAAGGAATTTCTTGAAAATCTAAGGATTTTTAAGGTAAATCCATGTTAATATAAGTGTTTGGGAGTAGTAATCAACTCAAAATACTCTAAAAATCTTTCCTTAGGAGTGTAATTGGGTGTCTTGGTCGATGTGGGGGTGTTGGGGAAGCCCTAGGCTTGAGAAATGACTCAAAGTCCGTCATTTCCCATCCTTAGGTGTATTCAGAGGCCTGACACTAGCGCTCCCGCGATAAGTCCCGCGCTAGCGAGGTAGTATAAAACTCAATTAGTGTTGTTTATGCGCTCCCACGCTAAGGTCGCGCTACTGACACATGCCCAGTAAAATAATCATAACTTTCTGTATACAACTCCAAATTACTAATGGTTTGCTGTGTTGGAAATTAGACTCAAAGGGCCTTACCTTAAGTTGATAGGTAGATCCTCACACAACTCATTATATAACTGGAGATATGATCATCCAAAGTGAGGTCTTGTGCACACTTATTTACAATTCCATCTATTATGAAATTTTTTAACTTCAAAAGTTCCCGTTAGTCATCCAAAAATCACCCCGAGGCCCCCGAGACCTCAATAAAAAACTCCAACATATCCCATAACATTATTAAAAGTTCTTCCATTCAACAAAACTTCTCAAACAACACCAAAACCATCAAATTACATCGAATTCTCTCCTAAGCTCTTCCAAACTTCCCAAATACACATTTGATCAAAAACCCACCAAATCACCTCCGAATGACATGAAACTTTGAGAACACATCTCAATTCACCTAATGAAGCTATACCAACTCTCAGAATTCCATTTCGACTTCCGGATCAAAATTTCACCGATCAACCGGAAATCGCCAAAATACTAACTTCGCCAATTCAAGCCTAATACTACACTCGGCCCCCAAAATCAATTCTGATCGCACTCCTAAGTCACAAATCATCCCCCGAAACTAAGAGAAGCATCGCAATTCAATTCCGATCCCTCTAACTCACAAGTCAATATCCGGTTGACTTTTTTTCCAAATTGATCCTTCCTTAAAGAGACTAAGTGTCTCATTTCTTATCAAAATCACTCCAAATCAATTCTAACGCACCTCATACCGGTAATGAAACATAAGAAAGCAGAAAATGGGAAGAGGTAGTATCTCATGAGATGACGGGTCGGGTCGTCACATTCTCCCCAACTTAAACAAACATTCGTCCTCGAACGTGCCCAGAGTTGTTCCAAAAACTCAACAATTGCTGAATAACCTTACCATGTATAAATCCAGGGATGAACACACATCACCTTATCTCACATAGGTCTTATAATACAATACAGCTGAAATTTCAAAGCCATTTAAACCATAAACCGTAGACCCACATTGCACTTTCTGAAATCATACCCAGAATTAACACGAACCAGCTATAATAACCCACAATCCAACAGTCGGAACGATAGTCTCTATTCACAGCAGTTGCCTACAATACCAAATACCGATAGGAAACCTCTTGTTAGCTAAAGTCTTATTCCAACACTTCCATATACTGCCAACTATAAATTAAACACGAGATAAATCATAACTGTTTCTCAGATCAACCATTTATGAAGTCATTTCCTCTTTTGCTAATATCGCAATAGATTTTCGAGTCGAAACTCGATATTATCCTCCTAACAAGCCGACATTGATTCTTTTCATATTCATCACTGCCCCTAATGATTACCTCGAACCCAACACACCACTTTGTTGATATGACACCTCAAGACAAGCCTAAGCCTCAACTTGCGTTATACACGCACAAATAAGAAATAGTCCGAACATACTCACAACAAGAAAATGCTTCAACTGAGAGAGTTGTACCTTAAATTTGCTAGTACTGCCACAATACAAGGCTGAGACCCTGTCTCATATCATAGAAATAAGACACACGAATTCGACCTGCTCATATTTCCACATCTCTTTGTTGCACGTGTGATCCCATTAAAATACCTATTCCACGTGAAACATCTCTGCACTGACATCTGCAACGAAGGCCCAATTAAGAAAGCAATCTTTCCTAGTTGTCTGCTGGTGCTTTTAAATATAAATTATTCTGCTAAAACAACCTGTCTGAATTTCAACATCACATCCAAAATATAACACAGCGGTGAATAAAGATCCACCACCACCACATAGATTGTACATCATAACTCCATATAGCACACAAATCATCATACCTGATCTCAGTTTCCACCGTGCAATACATGCACATATTTGATACTCCTTCATTCCATGACAGATTCTAGATATTTACATGTGCTTCCGAGCAAACTCGAATACCACCAGTGTTCCCAACAAGAACATGACGCAATACTACTGAAATATAATCAGTTTAATCACATTACCCCCTTTTTGTTTTTGAGACATATACTCTACTCAAATCACTTTCACTTAGCAATATCATTTTCCTAATCATCCGAAGATCATTTATCTAATCACTTAGGAGGAATCACTACACATCCCATGCTTTGCATGACATCCACAAGTCTTGTTCAATGACAATAACGACATGACGGATGAGACTTGCACACATTCATAACTAATATTGAAACAACAATTTATTAGCTATATACTCTTGGCAAGAACTATTACCTCATTCTGAGCCAAATAATAGTCTTAGCTCTTTAATTTACTTCACATACTCAGATTGCACTGATCTCAAATTCAATGATCTCGCCTCGCTCAACATGAACAGCTCGGGCAATAAGCCACTTAAGTCATAATTAAAAGTCGCATATGATTTCCCAATGTGCCAATAGGCTACCAATTCGAATGCAATACATAAGAAAACGAGCTCTGGAAGGAATTACCAAATCCTACGCACTAATACACGCTTTCCTTGGAAAACAGGAAGCAAGGCATACAAAGATAGCATATAGACAACTATACCCGATTTCACACAGTTGCGGCGTGCGACCTGATCCAGATAACATACTCATGGCGGCATGCCATCCGATCCATACGTAGATCTCACATAAGGAGATGCACGTCATGCCAAATTTGCTCATTACAATAAAATACTGAGTATCGGTCGTAAGCATGCTAAGTGCATAATAATATTTCTGAGGGACATATAGCATTATAAGCTACAAAACTCAAGCACAACTGAAGTTCGATGACAAATCAGAATTTTCAAGAGCGAAGATGTTCCTATAACGTCATTCCTACACAGATTCTCAATACATGGCAATTTCTCAAATAGCCTTACAACTCACACAGTGCAATGCATCACTACGCGAAATATCTGACAATGAAACATCAACCTAGCTACTCCTCCATGAGGACCGCATTACTAAAATGCACTCATCTGGCCTGATATAGAGCCGTTATTCACGTTAAATCTATCTTCAAGCCGATGTTTATCACACTGAACTAGTCTGATAACCTTTCAAAGGTCCACAATAACTCCCATTTTCTTCATAAACACAAGAACAACCATCACAATTGGAGTAATCCTCACCAGTTCATAACCCAATATGCCAAGTGCCCTCCAAGCAGGAATCTTTAATTTAACTACACCATCACAAACTTCGTACTTAGTATACATCTTTACTCAATCAAGTGATCACAAGCCACACTTATATAATCTTATCGTGGTACTCACTCCCACAGCTTACCACAATAATATTTGGAGTGTACCTCCAAATCACCGGTCGCACTAACGCTGAACAGATAGCAAGAATCTTAACTAGGACGCAAAACCCTTTTTACAAAGCACTGATCTTAGATGACGCTGAAGACAATTCCAACTTACCGTAAACATCGAAACTCATCTCCTGCTCATACGAGCTCATGACATCTCGTCAAAAATTTTCCTTCATTCGTGCCATTCTCGACCCAATTTCCATAACCAGAACTTATTCACCAGCATGCATCAAACTCGAACCAATATAGCATAAAATCATGCAACTGCACTATTTAATAGCAAACTCCCCAACTTGGCTCAAAGCCATAGATAAAAATGCACTTATACTCTATTGTTGTCATAATTTCATGGTGAGATTAAACTCCAACCATTATAAGCTCGTGGAAACACGAATCATCGGAAATTTAAACTCTTATGCAATTTTTGCATTCACTCACACAACAGTTAAGCCCACTCTTTAGGCGACAAAATTTTTACTAAGTCCTAAATTTTTTTCAAAAATTTCGGCAGAGTTTCCTTTGTAATTGGACATATCCACCTGCCAGAGAATCACCAAAACCATCCTAACAACACGTCTACAACTTGACAAAGCATCACAATGTATATCAACAACATAAATCTCAATACTGCATGTATTATATTATCAAAATTGATACATGGACAAGCGTTGCACCTATTCTAATTATAACACATAGAAAATACCTTTCAATCCTCCATTATTGGGATATTCAATGAGTAAGAACATATTATTTCTTTTATGTTTTAGACCTTCAAGGTGGTCTCCTCAACTCAACGAGTTCGTCATAATACATTTATAGAAGTGATCTCATCTCCCATACTTATCTAACTAGTATGACAAATAGCTTCCCTTCATAAGCCAACTACCCATTAGCTTTACATTTAGTTGATATATTTGTATACCTTCGATTGACATACACATTTCTCATCATGTGGATATCCAACCTCCATTCCGGCTAATTAGAACAATAATGAACATATTAGTTCAAAGCACTTGCTCGTAAAATCAGCACCTCGGTGCTCAAGCCATTGGCAAAGATTCAGCCTCAAGTCCTTCAGACTAGCTTAACTTCAACGCACAGAAATTACACTTCACCCCTCGATCGGGGATTCAAAATAAATCGAGGCGCATCTGGTACTGAGCGCTCACGTGCACATACAATCGCGCGGAAGGAATTCAAGAGTTTTGTTTCCAAGCTGAATCAAGGACGCACGACAAGAATTCAAGAATGTGAAGTTTTTCCTAAAGGTTCTGCAGCCTCTCGAGGATAAATACATACGTCTCCGTACTGATCCGCGTGACTCTACTAAACCTGCTCATGAAGACAAGACCAGCCAAAAAATTTAAACAACCTTTTGAACTATACATATATATATATATATATATATATATATATATATATATATATATATATATATATATATATATATATATATATATATATATATATATATATATATATATATATATATATATATATATATACATACATACATACATACATGGATTAAATTGTTTTAAGATAATTAAATAAAATGATTTCGCGGAATACAACCTAACACAGCCTAAATCGGGGTGTCACAAGTCACAAGCATCTAAAGAATGTATACACTAATACAAGACTAGCAATATAGAGAATGTAATTTAGAATCAATGAAGAAATACGATGCCGTGAACACTGACGGTCACCATGCTCATCTACAATAGTATACCTTCAGTCCGCTAATAACCCGCTACCGGGTGAACAATACCTGCAACTGCACGCGAGGTGCATGGAGTAAAGTGAGTACTTCCAACTCAGTGGTAATAATAGTAAACAATAACTGAAGGCAAGTAATCACGTAAGAGCACTCCACCATGCAATATGGGGCAATACAACCATTTGAGAAAAACGGTAAGTCCAGGATACTCCTTAGAAAATATCGTCCTCAGTTTAAAATCACTTTCAAAAATATCTTTTTCCAACAATTTAAGCAAGTAAATGCAGGACAGGTAGTGCAAGTTAGTACGACAGTCAGCCTCTCGGACACAAGAAAGTATTTCTAATTGAACTCATAACTCGCCCTTCAGGCAATATTCTTACCGCTGGTCAGCTACTGTTACCTGACCCATATACATCATACAGTGTCACTATTACCACTGTCTCAAATTTATCCACTTTGAAAGTGATCAGACAATCTCAGAACAACAAATAAATATCTCAAGAAATGACGTAAACAACAAATAGTGCACAAATGTATGAATGCAATGCAATGCATATGACGGTACACTCCGGTACCCACTGCGGCGTGCAGCCCGAGCCATCCATATTTATTTATCATCGACGGTGCTTACTAGGGGTGTGTACAGACTCCGGAGGGGCTCCTACAGCCCAAGCGCAATATACTGATCTGTCAATGTTGCCTGACCGGTCAGCCAATGTTACCTGACCAATTTATATCCTACAGTGCCATTGTTACCACTGTTCCAAGTATATATTACAGTGTCATTGTTACCACTGCTTCAAGTATAACATACAGTGTCATTGTTACCACTATTTCAAGTATAACATACAGTATCATTGTTACCACTGTTTCAAGTATATATATTACAATGTCATTGTTACCTCTATTTCAAGTCACTTTATTATCAGTCCAGAAAATAATATAGTAAGCCTCTTGGGAATTTACAAATCGAAGTTTCCAGCCTGAAATGCATTTAAAACGTCATTTAAGATTTCAAAACTGAGAAATACGGCTGGGTTCTTAAAACATCATTTAAAACCATAGACTGAAGTTAGATGATATGCAAATCATGCTAAGCTGTAACATCGATCCTCGAAGGATTTTACAAGTCTGCACAAGGCCCCAAACATGGCAATCAGCCCAAGTTATGATGATAATAAGTATTTTCAGTCAAATACACAATTAAATCAACAACCGGGATGGACCAAGTCACAATCCCACCGGTTCTCTACCTCACGCTCATATCTGGCGTGCAAGTCACTTCAATACTGCACTATGATGTGCAAATCCGGCGTTTCAAACCCTCAGGATATCATTTACAAGTATTACTCACCTCAAGATGGCCAAAAGTCTAGCTCGCAATGCCATTGCCTCTCGAATTGGCCTCCTCGTGCGACAAATCTGCCCAAAGTCACACAAATGTCGATGAAGCTCGATTTCTAATAGACAGGGGTTTAGCCATACATATCTGGGACTTGGCCCTTAATGGTACTACAATAATCCACTACTCTTAGGCATACTTCAATCCACAATACAACATTTAATAGGGCCAATATTAGTAATAAATTCCATAACTTATGCCATTTAGGCATATTATCAAACACCTTGTAGGCATAAATATTTACACCTCTTAACTATAGCATCGGTTCCTCCAACCATCACCATTAACCAACAATTCATCCCACTATTATTCTTTAACAATTTCTACTCCTAGCATCACATGTGTGATCAACCATTCATACACAAACCAACAAAAATTCCATAAATTAAACACCTTTAGATCCCTACCATGTTCATGTATTTAAATTGGGAATTTATGTCTTCCTACCACTATAATATAAGTTGTAATGCTTGATTCATACTCGTATTCCCACAATATATCAATATATGTAAGACTACCTTTAAGTTTTTGAAAGAATTTCTTGAAAATCTAAGGATTTTTAAGATCAATCCATGTTGATATAAGTGTTTGGGAGTAGTAATCAACTCAAAATACTCTAAAAATCTTACCTTAGGAGTGTAATTGGGTGTCTTGGTCGAATTGGCGCTGGGGAAGCCCTACGCTTGAGAAATGACTCGAAGTCCGTCATTTCCCGTCCATAGGTGTATTTAGAGGCCTGAAACTAGCGCTCCCGCGCTAAATCCCGCGCTAGTGAGGCAAAATAAAACTCAATTAGCGCTGTCTATGCGCACCCACGCTAAGGCCGCGCTACTGACACATGCCCAGTAAAATGATCATAACTTTCTGTATATAACTCAAAATTATGAACGGTTTGTTGCATTGGAAGCTAGACTCAAGAGATTTAATTTAATAGGTATATCCTCACACAACACATTATATATCTGTAGATATGATCGTCCAAAGTGAGGTCTTGTTCACACTTATTTACAATTCCGTCTATTATGAAATTTTCTAACTTCAAAAGTTCCCGTTAGTCATCCAAAATCACCCCAAGACCCCCGGGACCTCATTCAAACAGTTCAACATATCCCATTACATTATTAAAACTTGTTCCATTCAAAAAAAATTCTTAAACAACACCAACACCATCAAATTACATCGCGTTCTCTCCTAAGTTCTTCCAAACCTCCCAAATACATATTTGATAAAAAAACCCACCAAATCACCTCCGAATGACATGAAACTTTGATATTTCATCAATTCATCTAATGAAGCTACAGAAACTCTCAGAATTCCATTTCGACTTCCGGATCAAAATTTCACCGATCAGCCAGAAATCGCCAAAATACTAACTTCGCCAATTCAAGACTTATACTACACCGGGCCCCCAAAATCAATTTCGATCGCACTCCTAAGTCGCAAATCATTCCCCGAAACTAAGTGTATCATCAGAATATAATTCTGAACCCTCTAACTCACAAGATAATTTCCGGTTGACTTTTTTTCCAAATTGATCCTTCCTTAAAGAGACTAAGTGTCTCATTTCTTATCAAAATCAATCGAAATCAATTCTAACGCACCACATACCGGTAATGAAACATAATAAAGCAAAAAATAGGAAGAACAAGGTAGTAACTCATGAGACGACGGGTCGGGTCATCACAAACATTGGAAAACTCAAAGCATAAAATTTGTAGGCCTTTGAAACATATTTGCAACGGTAAATTGTGGAGCCCAAACAGAGCACTGCGCAAAAAGTTATGCCTGTTTTACAGAAAGGTATGCAACCACCGCGGTCCTGCCGCATTTTATTGCGCCCGCAGAGGAAAGGTAGTGTCTCAGCGATTTACCGCGGTCGGGACAGTGGTCGCGCCAACTAGGACGCGGGGGTCAACTTGGAAATTCATTTTTTAGCCCTATTTCGTCCCCCACTGCCCTATAACATAAAAACTTGCCCTAAAAGCGAAAGATCTCAAAAACCTAACTCCTCAAGGGTTCCTCCACCACTTAAAGTGAGTACTAATGGTAATTCTACGTTATTTTAATTTCCCAATATCTTATTTACATGTGTAAACCCTCCATATCATTATATATTCGATTGGAACACCACTGTTGAGAGACGAAACCATAGAATTTGAATTCAAGAAGATTGAACGTCAAAAAGGTAATATCTTCACCGTCTAGTTTATTCTATCATTGAATTAATGATTATAGACTCTATTTCATGAGATATGAGTTGATGGGTTTGATAGAAAAGCATGAACGATGATAAATTATGGTTGTTGGTTGGTTATTATTGGTTATGAGTGTTGATTACCTTATGGGTGATAAAAATAATGTTGATTATAATCATTTAAGACTTTATAATTTATCTAGGAGCAAACAAATGAGTTCTTGGGTATGGAGACACCATTAATAAGGGCTATGAAGCTTTATGCCACCGACTATTTGATAAAATGCATAAGTGACAAAAACATGACTATTGTTGCTAATTTGGGATCCCTTTGACTTGCATTGATATCAATTAAAGTTGAAAGGGTTTGGATTATTGTATTATGCTCAAGACTAGAAAGCTAAGATATGTGAGGCTAATTCTCTATGTTTGCGAATTTTAATGATTCTCCCTACACTACGTGTTTTTATTAAGTATCAATTGCCCCATAAATATAGTTAAGCCTAATACCTTGAATAGCTATAGAACTTCTATTCTCTAGCTTCATAACTCGTTCACGACTTTTATTCGGAACGTTGTGTGCTCTGTTCGTATTCAATATGGGCTTGGTCTTGATGCCCCTAAATCTCAGTATAGCTTACTCAACCTGTCATAAGCAGTTGAAGTTTCGGTGTTCACAACCAGTTCAAGAATACATGTCTCATTCTAGTCCTATTCAGTATTCCAGTATTACGTAACTCAGTATGATTCAGTATTCTAGTATTATGTAACACATTATAATTGAGTATCCCAGTATTATGTAACTTATGATTCAGTATTTCAGTATAATGTAACTCAGTGTGATCCAGTATTCCAGTATCATATAACTCAGCGTGATTCAGTATTTCACTATCATATATTGCAGTATGATTCTCAGTTCCTGATTTTTAATCCTTGAATGTTGAACACTTGTATTTGGGCCCGAAGTCGCAGTTTATGCTTTATGCATCTTTGGGCCTGAGGCCACCATTTATGTTTTATGTATTTGGACCTAGGTTGCAGTTATGTATATGTATACTTGGGTCCGAGCCGAAGCTTATGCATATATATATATATATATATATATATATATATATATATATATATATATATATGAGGCTGTAGTTTATTATTCAGATAAACAAGTTGTTCATCATTCAGAAGAGGAAGTATTCATATCCTTACTTCATTTCAGTTCAATTATTAGTTACCATTTGAGTTTTTAGCTATCATATCAGGTACCAGTTATCATTTCAGATATCAGTTATCAAGTCAGTTATCAGTTATCATTCCAGTTATTAGTTATTAGTTATCATTTTATTTTGTTAGTTATCATTTCAGTGATCAATTATCAATTCTCAGTTATCATCTTAGTTTTAGTTTCAGCATTTTTAATTCTTTCTTTCAGTTGCTCTACATATCAGTATAATTCAAATGTACTGATGTCCCTTTTGCCCAGGGCCTACATTTCACGATACAGGTAATGATTTATAGGTTGATGATTTTGAGCGCTAGAATTCTCATATCAGCTATTTGGTGATCCCTAGTTCTTTCGGGAATTATCATTACTACAGTCTTTAGTATATTCAGACAGTCAACATTTTCAGCACAAATTAGATGCTTCATAGATTAGAGTAATAGTTAGACAGAGTCACATGCTTTTTATATTAAGTTATGTTGGCTACAAATATGTTTTAGAATTGTATTAATATTTTCGCACTTTGATCTATATCATCCAGACTTTAAGTATATCAGCATGTGTTAGTTTATTTTCCGCATTTAATATATTATGATACCACATATTGATTCTGCCAGCTAGTTGGTTTGATCAGCCACATGTAGTTAGGCACCAAGTGTCGTGTTATGTCCAGGCCCAGGTTCGGCCGTGACAAAGTTTGGTATCATATGACTAGGTTCAAGAGTCCTAGGGAGTCTATGAAGTCGTGTCTAGTGGAGTTTCCTTTATATGTGTGTGCCGTCCACTCATATAAACGGTTAACTACTAAGACATCCATGATTGTTTCATATCTTTATACACTAGATCGTGCCATGAAGCTTAGTGCAATAGTTAATCTTCTCTTCCTATCAAATTCCAAACGTATTGGATGCCCAAGCAACGTATAGGAGAAACCTATGGTCCTATAGAGGACAATTGTCCATTGGGATATAATTATGGAGTACAAGTTAGTAACAAATGAGAATTTAGAGGATGATGAAAGTCGGATGCAATGGATAGTGTTACATATTAGAGTATAACCTTATCAGAAAGTACAAAAGCAGTTATCATGTCTTATGGTTATCGGTTTACCTCAGTTACCAGTTATACTGTCTTTCAATTAGCATGTTTATGGTTATTCAATGCGCTAGTATTCAGTTATATGTTTACCAGATATCCAAATTTCAGAGTATCAAAATTTCTGTAGACTTGTGAGTATACAATGATGCATATGGATGCTCAAAGAGAATGTAAGTAACAGTTATTATAGCAAAATATTCACAATGTTTTAAGGATTAAGACCCAAGACGCACTGGATGGTGCATAAAGTGATTTATCATATATGTATGGCAGTGTATCCGTATGTCAGACCCCACGGTGTATCAGGTTAAGAATTCAACCGCAGCGGGCATAGACTTGATCACTATAGTTTTGGACAGAAAAGAGCCTAAGGGAAATATAGCTAAGAATAATATGATATGCGAAATAGAACCAAGAGCAGGCAACATTGAATTATAGGGAATGATTTTAAGTTTTTCATATTTATAAAAATCAGAACTAGAAGTACCAAATTAGTAAGCTACCATAAGAAGTGGCTTTTATTGTGAGATAAAAGATAAGACAGTTCTTCCTTAGGTTATGTGACTAAGTGATTACCCTGATGTTTATAGTATGATGTGATTTTGTACTGCATAGAAAGTTTGGGGTTAGACATTCCAATTTCGTTTAAGATATATGAACTTTCCCTAAGTGTGATATATGTACATAGTTCAAAACAATAGGTTGTATACAACCACACAATAGGTCAGATGATCAGGGAAGTTAGAAATAACCTTATGATTCATTTTAGTTATTCAAAGAAGAAAAAAAAATATGATGCTAGCAGGTGGTTAGTAAAAGTATTTTAAGTAAGTGTTGAGTAGATATAATAAATTAGAAATTTCAGCAGAGCTAGTAGAGGTACAATTTGATTCACTTAGCCAGGTTATCTCTAATGAGTAGATGGCAGTTTGAAATATCAAACGCATGTGTTTGAACCCAAAGAGTTTAAGTTAAACTCGAAGTACAGTGGAAGTAGGAAAAGAAAAAAAATTAGCTAGGCAGGGAGAGAGAAAACTACAAAAGAATAGCCTTTAAGAATTATCGAGAAAGGTACTCCCAAGATTGACTGTGTGAGCAGAGTATGTGTATGATAGTTGTTAATACATTAACTTCCCGTTGAGTGAATAATTTTGTTTTTCCTAGTAAAAAGGATTTCTCAAAAGTAAGTTGGAAAATGAGTCGTCATTGATGTAAAGTGCAAAGAATTACAGAAAATAAGGAAAGTTATTTGGATCCCAACAAAAAGGAAAAGGATACACAAGTATAAGACCCTTGATCTAAGGGGTGATGTGAAAACCATCAGTAAGTCTGGATGGATATTTGAAACTCGAATAGTTAGCATGGGATATGAAAAAGAAAATCAGTTCAGTATTAAGGGAAAATCATCTAATTATCACAGGGATTATCTCTAGCATGTATAAGAAACACAAAGTGAGTAGAATGATCACCAGGTTTAGTTATTAATGATAAAGTGATCGCAGAAAGCTATAAAATCATGACAGTTATGTATCACGAGGGTAGTGCCATTGCACGAGACTGTAGTCTTTGGAGTACTAGTTAAAGGCTTCGCTCACAACAATTCTATATGCGTTTTCAAGTTCTTAAATAAGATAAAGTATGGGAAGTATAACTCATGATTGATGTAGATAGGAGAACTCTGGTAAAAGAAGTTCACCACCCAAGATAGGAGTTCGACTTCGGACTCTAAAGATGATGGAGTTGTTATCTAGAACATGACTTGTTCCCCTTTAGTAGCCATTGAGAAGGAGAAACAATTTGATTATCCCTACATGTTGTAGTTGAAAGAGGAGATTTACAAGTATAAGATGATGACTTTTGAATAAGGGGGAGGTGATGGTACTTAGAGGTACTAGGACAAATTGTGTGTCCCAGACATAGATGGACTTAAAGAGGGAAGATCATGTTTGAAGCCCATATGTATTCTTTCCATCCAGGTTCCCAAATATGCATGACCAGGGAGATTTAATGATTGAATAATATGAAAAAGAACGTCATAGACTTTATGGCCAGGCAGAGCATTTTATTTAAGTAGTTGAGGATATGTCCTTGATGTGACAAGTAATTGGAATGATCACATACTTCTCATTGACCTTGCTGATAACAACACCTACCATTTCATTACCAAGATGGAACCGTGCGAGACTCTGTATGGGAGAAGGTATAGGTTGCCAATTGGTTGGTCCAAGTTGGTGATTGGGTGTTTCTGAAAATTTCGCATGTGAAGGTCATTATGAGATTTTAGAAGAAGGGAAAGCATAGTCCCTACTATATTGGACCATGTAGAATCTTGCGAAGGATCGGTCAATTAGCATATGAGTTAGTGTTGTCACTAGAATTAGTGGTGGTATAACCACTATTTCACGTGTAATGTTATAACATTCAAGTTTCCAGCACTCAAATACTCACGTCAGTTTAGTGCTCAGATACGTATTTAGTTCAGTACTCATATACTCATGGCAGTTCAGTACTCAGATATTCATGTCAGTTCAATACTAAGATATTCAAGTCTGTTCAATACTTAGCTACTCATGTCAGTACAATACTTAGATATTCATAACAGCTTAGTGCTCTGATATTGATGTTAGTTAAATTCTTAAACATTTGGGCCAGTTTATTATTTAGATATCCATGTTAGTTCAGTATTCACGTATTCATGGCAGATCAATATTCAGTCTATGCAGTTCAGTTAAGTATCTCAATAGTTCAGTAATCATGTATTAATTATATTTAGTATGCAAGTGTCAATGAAAGTTCATGGTTGCACCAGACCTGTTTAAGGTCCGTAGTTAGCAGAAGTAACAGTCAAGACAATTATTCGTGGAAGAATGGTCCCAAGGGGGAGATAATGTAGCACTTGTACATTCAAATTAGGTATGAATGCGTTAAATGAGTATTAAAGTTATATTTTGGACATATTTAGTCCTATCGGAATGATTGCGGAAGAAAATAAGTATTTTAAAATCAAGAAGGAAAGTGGTTTGTAAGGAATATTGGAACGCTCAAGCATGAAAGTTTTAGGCCTTTGAAATAGCTTTCCAACGGTATATTGTGGAGCCCAAACGGAGCTTTGTGAAAACTTTTATGCCCGTTTTATGAAAAGTGTGCAACCACCTCGGTCCTGCAGCATTTTTACCGCAGTCGTGATGGCGAGGCAGTGTCTCAGATATTTACCACGGTCCAAACCACAGTCGCGCCAACTGGGACGTGGGAGCCAACTTGGAAAGTCATTTCTTAGCCCTATTTCGTCCCCCACAACCCCAAAACATAAAACTTGCTCTAAAAGTGAAAGCTCTCAAAAACCTAACTCCTCAAGGATACTTCCACCACCCAAGGTAAGTTCTAATGTTGATTATAAGTTAATTTTAATTTTCCAATATCTTATTAAAATGGGTAAATCCTCTATATCATTAGATATTTGATTGGGACACCATTGTTGAAAGAAGAAACCCTAGAACTCGAATTCAAGAAGATTGAACATCAAAAAGATAATATCTTTACCCTCTAGTTGATTCTATCACTAAATTAATGATTATAGACTCTATTTCATGAGATATTAGTTGATGAGTTTGATAAAAAAATATGAACGGTGATTGGTTCTGGTTGTTGATATGTTATTTTTAGTTGTGGGTGTTTGATTACCTTATGGGTGATAAAAAATAATGTTGATGATAAACATTTGAAACTTTATAATTTATCTAGGAGCAAAAGAATGAGTTTTTGGGCGTAGAGACACCATTAATAAAGGCTATGAAGCTTTATGCTACCGAATGTTTATAAAATGCCTATGTGACCAAAACATGAATATTGTTGCTAATTTGGGATCCATTTGATTTGTATTGATATAGATTAAAGTTGAAAGGGTTGGTGAATGTTGTATTATGCTCAAGAGCAGGAAGTTAAGGTATGTAAGGCTAACCCTCTATGTTTGGAAATTTTAATGATTCTCCCTACAATAAATTTCTTTTGCAACGTATCAATTGCCTCAGAAATATAGTTAAGCCCAGTTCCTTGAATAGCTGTAGAACTTTTATTCTCTAGCTTCATAACTCGTTCACGACTTTCATTCAGAACGTTGTGAGTTCAGTTCTTATTCAATATAGACTTGGGCTTGATGCCCCTATGTCGCAGTATAACTTACCCAGCATGTCATAAACAGTTGAAGTTTTAGTGTTCACAACCAGTTCAAAAATACATGTCTCATTCTATACCTATTCAATATTCCAGTATTGTGAATCTTAGTATGATTCAATATTCTAGTATTATGTAACTCAGTATGATTCAATATTCCAGTATTATGTAACTTAGTTTGATTAAGTATTTCAGTATAATGTAACTCAGTATAATCCAGTATTTCAGTATCATGTAACTCAGCGTGATTCAGTATTTCACTATCATATACTGCAGTATGATTCTTAATTCCTGATTTTAAATCCTTGATATTTGAACACTTGTCTTTGAGCCTGAGGCCGCAGTTTATGCTTTATGCATCTTTGGGCCTGAGGCCGCAGTTTATGCTTTATGTATTTTGGACTTGAGGTCGCAGTTATGTATACGTATACTTGGGCCCGAGGCCGCATCTTGTGCACATATATATCTTGGGCCTGCGTCTACAGTTTAATATTCAGATAAACATGTTGTTCATCATTCAGAAGAGGAAGTATCCATATCCTTACTTCATTTCAGTTCAATTATTAGTTACCATTTCAGTTTTCAATTATCATATCAGTTACCAGTTATCAGTTTAGATATGAGTTATCAGTTTAGTTATCAGTTAGCAGTCCAATTCAATTATTATTTATCATTTTATTTATCAGTTATCATTTTAGTGATCAATTATCAATTCTCTGTTATCAGCTTAGTTTTAGTTTCAGCATTTTTAATTCTTTCTTTCAGTTGCTTTACATAGCAGTGCAATTCAAATGTACTGATATCCATTTTGACCGGGGCCTGCATTTCACGATACAGGTAATGATTTACAGGTTGATGATTCAGAGCGTTAGGATTTTCGTACCAGCTTTTTGGTGATCCCCAGTTCTTTCGGGCATTATCATTACTATAGTCATCTGTATTTTTAGCCAGTCAACGTTTTCAATAAATATTAGAGGCTTCATAGACTAGAGTAACAGTATGTTGGCTACAAATATGTTTCAGAATCATATTAGTATTTCTACACTTTGATCTATATCATTTAGACTTTCAGCATATCAGAATGTGTTAGTTTATCTTCCGCATTCAGAATGTTATGATACCACATGTTGATTCACCTAGCCAGTTGGTTTGCTCGATCATATGTAGTCAAGCACCGAGTGACGCGTTACTTTCAGGCCCAGGTTTGGGGCGTGACAATTATGTTATCTTTGATGACTCTCCCAAGTACAAAAGCTTCTTGACTGTGGTGCACTAAGTGATCCATCACATTTTATAGCATGTTGGTAATATCTTTGGAGATGATCTTGTATGATATTGTACAACAATAGATAATCCTGTATTCTTTCACTATCGAGGGGTGTTTCACTTTTGGAATAAGTTTTACAGTAGTGCAATTTATAGGCCTGTGCATTTCACCTGTTTTAAAGAAGTCCAAGACAACATTTATGATATTATTGCCTATAATATGCCAAGCCTTTTTTTTAAAAAAAGAATTAAACTCCTTATAAACAGGTGCTTTATGGCTATCAATCCCTTAAACTGCTAGGACAGTCTCTTCTTTGGTCACATGAGTAATTAGCAGAAGCTACTGCTCCCTATTGAGCACCCGACCTTCTTGTATTACTATGTTATCAATACAAGGTAATTTGTTCCTTGCACTCCCTAACAGTTGCTTATAAAACCCTAGTATCTCCTTTTCTATTGCTTCCTCTATCTGTACAATCTGCCCATCTATTGCCATAAGGATGCTTATGTGGTTATGAGCTTCTCTATTTTTAACACAAGCATGAAAGAAAGTTGTATTCAAGTCAATTAGTTTTAGCCATTGCACTCTTGAATTTTGCCTAGCTATGCCCTCCTCTATTGTAGACCATTACTCTATGCTGCTTTAGCCTTTTCTCTTCTTCAAATAACTAATAATGCTGGTTGTAGGTTCTCATTTGATCTTGCAGACCATGGAGTTTTTGCCTTGCTTTGTTGAATTTTTTGCTAGTCCATTATATTGGCCTTGAGATAACTGTTTTATTACTTGTTTCAGTGCTTGCAATTGCTTTCGTAGCTATTGTAGTGTCATACATTTTCCTACGCCTTCCCAGTGTTCCTTTACTCTCATTGAGAATTCCTGATGGTCTTCCAGGTAATTGTAAAATTTGAAAGATTTTGCCCTCCTCCTTTGCTTGTGCTTATATTGACATCGAGTGAAGAATGATCTAAGAATAACAGATCAACAATAGTGGCTTCAATATGTGTCCAGTTGTGCATCCATTCGGATTCCTAAGGCTCTTTCTATTATACTATGCACCTAGTTATTTATCCAAGTGAAGTCTCAACCAACAATTTTGAGTTCAGTGGTAGAGGCATCCTGCATGAACTCATTGAACTCTCTGATTTATGATTCCTTGATTGGTCTCCCATTCAATCTGTCATCAATGCTAGTTATAGCATTGAAATCATCCATCAGTAGTCGTGGTCCCTGATGCATTCCTACGTATCCTCTTAATTTCTACCATAATACCTTTCTATTATTGATAGTATGTAGCCCATAAATTGCAGTTAAGCTAAATTCAGCATGAATTGTTTTCACCATCCCATGTACACATTGTGAATGATTAGTAATATGACTGAAGTCACATTGGATTGGGTCTCACAGCACCCAAATTCTCCCTTTTCTATTACTTTGACAATTTCTACACCATTTTCGTATCTTAGCTATTGTCTTGACTATTGCATACTGCTCCTGAATTCTATGTTCAGTGATCTCCAAAATACCAACTTTATTCACTTTAATAAACTGTCCCAATTCCTTCTGTTTATACTCCTTATTCACCCTCTCACATTCCATGTTGTTTTCTTCGTTGTAATGGAGGAAAAGATTGAGGATCCAAAACTTCTACATAACCAACTTTCTCCTTAGAAAGTGTTGCATTTGTCTCAACTGCTTGGGAACTTAAGCAATCAAACCCATTGGTAGTAGTAACAACATTATCATTTGAAGATGAAGCTCATTTTCTTGCTGATCTTCCCTTTGCTATTACCCAATCTTCATTATCCTTATGCTTCCCTATGTCCTGCCTTTCATTAGTAGTTTTCATCGCCTTTGATCTTAGACCAGGATCGTTGATGTGTGGTATACCCAATGCTTGTCTTTGTTGCCATATTACCTTTACTACTTTTGGCTTCTGCTGCTTCTCCTTGATAGGAAGCTCAACTTGCTTCCGTTTCAAGTGTGCCTGAACTTGTATGTGATTGTTCTAAATGATTATTGGTTCTCGTTGGTAGCTATATCCCACTTGAAGGCAAATGTGATAGTATGATGGTTTCCAATCATACTCAATTGGTTGACTGACCATCTTGCCAATTGGATCCTGCACTTCCACACTTGTTGAAAAATCCTTTGTGACATCCATTTCACTAGGATCCTAGTATATGATATGCGATCCTCCCCTAACATACAAGCATCAGTGAACATAGGTCTACCCAGTCCACTTCGTATTCTACTAAGTGTCTTCTAAAATCCTAGAAATGTAAAGGTACGTTAGGTAGTTAAACCCCTAAGGGAATGGTATGTTGAACTTCATCTCCTAAGTTAAATTCTGGTGATCATGGTTTGAAAATTACAACATAAGGCCTTGATTACAAAACCCTATCCCTATCTTCTAGATTAGCAAACTGGATGACAAAGTAATCGGCTTTGTGATAGTACACCTTTGATTTTGCAGAAAAGTTCAAGTTCATTGCAATGAATCTTCCCACAACTCTAATTAACTAAGATTTGCCCAACTCATATAGGATCAACGCCCTATTCCATGTCTCTGGTTCTTTCACGAGCTCTTCCTTTTGCAATTAGACTACCCATTCCCCATCAATCATCACTAAATGGAATGTATGTTAAGCTTATTCCCTTTATTGCCAATTTGTTACCAGTTAGGAGATTCGCCCATATTTTCCCCTCTAATTTTAGCGAACTATTCAGAGGGTTGATAGTGCCCACTTTTTTATTTTCAATAGCCTCTGACTTTTCCACCACCGTTGGCTTGAGCTCCCCCTTCCCATTCATAGGGTTCTGCCAACATTAAGCTCTAGTTGGGATTCCTCCGCTGGACTGGCTAGGCAAAATAGTCTATATGCTTCCTACTACGGGACTCTGATATGGTGTTTTTAATGGTTGACTTTATGGATTTTCCCCCATAGAGCTCAACTTGGGGGTTTTGACTGTCAGTGAACAAATCACACATTCAAGGTGAAACTCTACGAAGCAGATTTAGAGAAAAGAGAGAAAGAGAGAGAGAGAGAGAGAGAGAGCTGAGCTATGTTATGCCATTGAAGAATGAAGAAGAGAGTGTACTGTTACATTACTCGACCGCCTAGCTATATACATATGTCTCAATAACCACCTAACTAATACCCACATGTGATCATGTGTGTGCTAATTAACTAATTACCTAATAATAATCTTCCTCTGACTATTAACCTTAACAATTAACTAACTCTTACTAATATCTCACGTAATCCCCATTTCATCACTCGCCCTCAAGCTTGTGGGTGCAAAGATATTGGAAATCCCATCTTGCCAACGAAATACTCATGTTGTTGTCTTCCTAAACCCTTAGTCAGGATATCTGCTAGCTACTTCTTGTAAGGAATGTACTGAGTCTTACCAGACCTTCTTGTATCTTTTGTCCAATAAAATGACAGTTGATTTCTATATGTTTTGTCCTTTCGTGAAACACAGGGTTTGCTTCTATCTGCATTGCAGCTTTGCTGTCACTGTATATGTGTACTGGAAGTTTTACTTCTACTCCTAGCTCCCCCAACAATGCTGTCAACCATACTACCTCTGAAACTCCACTTGTCATGCTTCTATACTCAACTTCTGCACAACTCTTATAAATTGTATTATGTTTTTTTGATTTCCATGAGATTGGAGATACTCCAAATTTGACCAGGTACCTTGATACTGATTTTCTAGTGTTACGACATGAGTCCCAGTCAGCATCACAAAATATGCTGATCTCACTTGATCTTTTGCTGCTCAATAAAACTCCCAAACCTGGTTCCCTTTTGACATACCTTACTACTCTTACAACTGCATCCCAATGAGACGTTTTTTTGTTTCTGCATGAATTGGCTAAGAGTTTGCACAGGAAATGCAATGTCTGGCCTGGACATGGTTAGGTATAACATCTTTCCAATTAACCTTTTATATAGCCCTTACATCTTCCATCTGATCCTCTGTTGTTCCTATAAGGCTATCTAGTTCCGCAACTGTCAATTTAGCATTTGTCTCTAATGAGTCCATGCTGGTTTTGCTCCACTCAATCCCAAGTGTGATATTATCTGAAATGCATACTTTCATTGATTAGCTAAAATCCCTTTAGCTAATTTGCTGAACTCCATGCCAAGGAAGAACTTTAGATCACCTAAATCTTTGATCTTGAAAGCTTGTTGCAGGAACATTTTTGTGTATTCAATCAGCTCCAAGTTGTTTCTTGTCACTAGCATATCGTCAACATATATTAGTATGATCACTAAATCTATTCCTTTCTTCTTGATGAACAAGGAATCATCTAGATTATTCTACTTAAAATCAGCCTGCAGTAACGCCTCTAAGAGCTTTAAATTCCATTGTCTGCTTGCTTGTTTCAATCCATAGAGAGATTTTACAAGTCCACACACCAATCTACACTCCCCCTGACTTGTAAAACCTTGTGGCAGCTGCATGTACACTTCATCATTTAAATCTCCTTGCAGGAAGGCATTGTAGACATCCAATTTTTGGATTGTCCAATTATGCATGGCTACTAATGAAAGAACAGTTCTGGCAGTGGTGATCTTTACTACAGGAGAAAAGGTCTCATTGTAATCAATACCTTCTTTTGATTGTATCCTTTAACTACTAACCTTTCTTTGAATCTCTCCACATCTCCATTAGCCTTAACCTTGACCTTATACACCCATTTATAGTCTATAGTTGTCTTTTCGAGGCAGCTGGACTAGTTCCCAGGTGTTGTTTTCTTGTAGAGCTTGAATCTGAGCTTGTATGGATTCCACCAATCTAAGGTCCTTAAAAGCTTTCTGAAATGTTGTGGGCTCAACAACAGAAGAGAATACTCTCAGGTAGGTCTGATATAAAGGGGATATCTTAGCATATGAAACATAATTATGTATAGTATATAAGGCAGAGTTCCCAGACTTCCTTGTAGTTACATAGTCTGTCAACCAGACTGGCTCTTTTGACTCTCTTTGTGATCTTCGTAAGGGATAAGGATGTGTATGTCCTGCATGATGATTATGGATAGATGTAGATGGTGCTTCTGAAGGTATTCCCACTGAGTTAGGAGGTACAGATGAAAGACCATCAGTAGTGGTGTACATGTCTAGCTCAAAGTTGTCCGAGGTTGTGCAATATCATCTGTAGGAGTATAATGAGTATGTGACTCTTCAATGATTAGAACATTAGACTCATCTACATTTGTATCTTCGAGATCAAAAACATCAGTAATAACAGTATGGATTTGGTTCCTAGGATCATTGGTTGTTTCTTGAAAAGGAAATCAAGATTCCTTGAATACCACATCTCTGTTGACACAAAATATATCCATATCTAAGTCATATAGGACATATCCTTTAGTGATAGAAGAATACCACATAAAAATCCATCACTGCTATACTAGCATATCAGTTCTAGGCAAAACAATTGCAAATCAAAAAACCCTAATATTTTCAAATAAGAAACTGATGGTTTCCTGTTAAAAACACCTCATATTGGGACTTACCATCAAGTGACTGTGATGGCAGTCTATTAATAACATAAGTTGCTGTTTAAATATACTGTCCCCAACACTTCATAGGTATATGTCCCTGAAATTTCAGTTCCCTTGCAACTTCAAGCAGATGTCCATGCTTTCTCTTTGCTACACCATTTTGCTGTGGCGTATAAACACATGTCTTCTGATGAATTATCCCCTTAGATGTGCATAGCTCCTGCATAGCTGAATTTTCAAACTCTCCACTATTGTTAGTTCTAATATTTGCACCTTTCCATTGAGCTGTGTTTGTACCATCTTAAGAAAGGACTTAAAAACAATTATCACATCACTTTAAATTGCAAGAGAAAAATCCAAGTCACACGATCAGTCATCTACAATTGTAAGAAAGAACCTATTGTCATCAAAAGTAGGTACACTGCAAGGTCCCCATACATCCAAGTGCAATAGCTGATAAGTATTAGTAGTTCTAGTTGTACTCAATGGAAAATGTTGTCTCACATGTCGAGCCATTGGACAAACATCACAACTATCTATTACAGATTTACAATCTTCCAGCTTACATCCCAGAAGTTCTCTCAAAGATCCTCTAGATGCATGTCCTAATCTTTTGTGTCATAGAGCTTTGTCTTCCTTTGTTGTCTGTACATTTAATCCTTTGACTGTTGGCATGCTTTTATCAGTGTTTAGGAAAGCTCTTGGAACTAGTATGTAGAGCCCATCCTTCTCTTTACCAATCCCCCTCACTTTCCCATTTGAGAGGTCGTGGAATTAGAAAAAATAAGAATAAAAGGAGACAAAGCAATGTAAGTCCCTTGTTATTTTGGACACTGAAAGAAGGTTGTAGTCAAATTCTGGGACATATAACACATCATGCATTTCTCCTTTTCTGTGATCTTACAATTTCCACCATGTGACACAATAGTACAATCTTCTTTAGGTACATAAACTTTTTTGTCTCGAGTAGGGTTAACATTTTAAACATTTTTTAACATCCATAAATCAGTTACCATGTGGTTAGTGCTCCTATATCACCTATCCAATTACCTTTTGAAACCTTGTCCATAAAAGAATAGGTTGTACCAGCCATATTTTCCATTGCATCCTTGAATTTTTCCTTGTTGAGCAACTTCATAATCTGGTCATATTGATCAGCTGTAAGTTGAGGTGTCCTCTTCCAGTTTCTTTCCTTCATTTGCTTCTCTTAGATCACCCTCTCCATCATCTATTCTTGCAAGATAAGGATTATAATTTTCTACCTGTACATTATATGCACCTTTCTTCCCGCCTTTAAAATCTTTTGGATAGCCAATTATCTTGTAGCATCATTCCTTTGTAAGACCCTTCATATGACAGAAATCACATTGTACATTCGAGTTCCTCTTTGGCCTTTGATGATTCTGGTGACTTCCTCCTATGCCAGCTAGTAATGCTGTAAAGTCAACTCCTTCAACCAAAGTAGAAGCATTAGTCACTGATCTTTGACTTTCTCTTTCAATAAGCATTGAATATGCTTTGTTGATGCTAGGAATTAGGCTAGTCATGAGGATTCGACTACGAGCCTATTCATAGTTATCATTCAAACCCATTAGAAACTTCATCACCTTTTAGATACTCCCATACCTTTCTCGCATCCCTTGCATACAGGATTCCAGTAATTAGTTCCTTGGACACTGAACTCATAATCCATCCTAGGATTATGGCATTACATATATTCCATTGATGACCTAGTTCAGTAGAAAAATCTTCTTTCTTTAGAGTTCCATCGATTAGACCTAGTTTGTTCTTTCCTAACAACTCGATCTGCATCGCACGACTCCAGTTGGAGTAATTCTCTAAACTAATCAACTGAATAGAGATGATTGGAGCACCGGTGGTGTCCGGTAGGTGAATAAACAGAGGATAGTTGTGATCTAGATATGTCTTTCCCCCATTGATGAATCTCACTCTCAATTGTAATTCACAATTGAAATCAACAGGATCATCGAATTCAACTCGCAATTGCGATTGGGCTCTGATACCATAAAAAAGTCACACATTCGAGGTGAAACTCTACGAAGCAGATTTAGGAGAAAAGATGAGAGAGAGAAGAGCTGAGCTCTGTTACGCCATTGAAAAATGAAGAAGAGAGTATACTGTTACATTACTCAACTGCCTAACTATATACATGTGTCTCAATAATCGCCTAACTAATACCCACGTGTGAGTCATGTGTATGCTAATTAACTAAATACCCAATAATAATCTCGCCTTGACTATTAATGTTAACAACTAACTAACTCCAACTAATATCTCACGTAATCCCCATTTCATTAGGCGCCATCGTCGGAGAGAGTATATTAGCTGCTAATCGTAGTTTCTCTATCATCTGGTTCTTATTCCCATTTCCTGCTGGCCTTCCTCTTGGCATTTTCGGTTATCTGACGCTAGAGAAAATTAAATTCTTGTTATTCCTCTTGCTATTTATGCTATATTTACTCTACATATTTGTTAAGTTATTCATAAAAGTCTACTAGGTTGGTATGATTTTGCTTTTCAGAAATTTCTCTACCAGAGTAGAGTTTATGCTATCTTTATTCTATACATCTGTTAAGTTGTTCATCGAATGATTGACATAATTTTTGTATGTTGTTTTAACAAAGTACTTTTAGATTTTGCAGCTTCAATTCTATCAAACTACCTCAAGTCTACTCTAAATGATTTCACATTTCAAACAGAACTTTCAAACAACAACATACAAAATCTCCAATATCCAATTTAGTCAAATAATACCAAATAAAAAAATTCATTTTATCTTCTTCAATATTTTATAAGGTCCAAGAATGAAACTTTTAGCTTTTTAAAATAAATCACTAAATCGTTGTTTGAATATAAGCATAAATTATCAACTTTCAAATGATTTAAATAAATAATGGGCCATTAACCTTCTTGTTTAGATCAAAGTTATCATACACCTTATAAGCATAAAACAATTTACATAAATCGAGAGCCAATCATAGCAGATCGTAATAAATCAAAGGACCGAATAAAGGAACAAGAAGTAAGATTTTTTATATTAAAGAGCGATATATGAAGAGCTTTTAATTGATGATATTTACTAGATCTGCCTCTCCTTGGAGAGGTTCAGAACCTACACAATGAAGCTCCCTGTCTTCCTTGGAAGTAGTGGAGAAGAAGAAGAAGAAGAAGAAGCAGCCCCCCTTTTAGGGTTCTTTCTCTTAGTATTTATAGCTGTGAGCTTTGCGAGCTAGCACTGGGTGGCCGTGACCACATGGAGAGGGTGCCTTCACAATGGCAGATAGGCCATGGCCTCCCTCGTTGGATCGAGTAAACATCAGGCACCATTGTAAACAAATGGCCGTACCATTTATCAACCACAAATAGGCTTAAGAATGGATTAGTTCCTTCAATTATCGTGGAGTCGAGTTTTTACCCATACAGTTAGTCCCTCTGATCATTGAGGTCGTGCCCTAGCCGAGCTCGATGAGTGGACTTTGTCTTCTAAAATACGAGAAATTTGGAGATGGGGGTCGAATGATACCTTGGTCGAAATCGAAGGTAGCCGTAGCCATTTATGCACTGGAGATGGCCGTAGCCGTGATGTTGTGAACGGCCTTAGCCGTTTACGTATTGGGGGATGACCATAGCCTTAATATTGTGGTCGGTTTTAGCCATTTACATATTGGGACGGCCATAGCCTTAATATTATGGACGGACTTAGACATTTACATATTGGGGACAGCCATAGCCTTAATATTAAAGGTGGAATGATGTTCACTGGAGATGGCCGTAGTCGTGATGTTGTGAACGGCCTTTGTCGTTTACGTATTGGGGGATGGCCATAGCCTTAATATTGTGGACGGTCTTAGCCATTTACATATTGGGGACAGCCATAGCTTAATATTATGGACGGCCTTAGACATTTACATATTCGTGACGGCCATAGCCTTAATATTAAAGGTTGAATGATGTTTTTAGAGGCCATGATTTTGTGTCGATGGCCGCTAACCTTGTAAGGAGCGAATACTATCTAGTCGTTACTGCGCTATCGTTCGGGGAAGATCAGAATTTTCCCTTTGGCAAAGGCTCTTAGCTTTTCGACTTATTTTGTGTGGGGCCAAGCTCTTATTTTTTTAAAAGTGTGATCATTGTCCTCAGTGGTCGAGTCGCATGTTGTGCGACCGAAGGGAGTACGGGCATGCTTGACACGCATTTTGGCGACGTCCGAAATTTGGGGTCATATGGAACGCCCTTTCAATTCTTTCCGGTCGTTATAACCGTTTTGAAAGTGAAGCGTTCGTTGACCACTAAAAAACTGTTTCGTGGTATCTGTCATAATGACGCACGTTTCGGTAGAACTGAGCCGTTTTGTGGTTGGTCAAGTAGTTAATGATGATTATTAGAATTCGTGAAAGTCACTTGTGTTTCCTGTAAATAAGGAGTTGTGTTATTCATTTTTCACATTTTCGTTATTTGTCTAAATGAGATTTCTGGAGGAACTTCTTTTTGTCGTTAGTTCATCTTCTCCCTTGTTCTTCATTTAACACCATCTTTGTTTTTTCTCTCGTTGAATCTCATCTTTTTCTTTCCTACCAATAAACAATGGCAAGTAGTTCTCGCACTAACCTCACTCCGGTGACTCTTCAGGTGGCTGAGGGGCTATCTACTCTAGTGAGAGCCACTAGATCGACGGAGATCGACAGGGTTCCATCGGCGAATGATATTCTATCCCTGCCCGAAGGTCCAGCAACTGACTTCACCGGTGATGCAGGAGAAGATCATGTGGATGAGGCCCTATTGATGGGGGGAAGTGGGTATTTCCCAGTTACGGGAACAGTGGGATATCCCCCGCTTCGCTGATATTTCCCTAGCTAGATGAGCGAAGAGGGTCCACGTCGACCGTAGAGGGTAGTGTGTCTTCTATGCTTATCCTTTCAAGTTGGGATTCAAGCTACCTCTTCCTATGTTGGTGGTCGACTTCAGCTGTTATTAAAGTGTGCCCAGGCCAGCTCGTTCCATCTTTTTACAAGCTTCTTATGACGCTTATTAAGTATGTGGAACTGGCTCGAAGGGAGGTTACGCTGCAGCACGTGCTGACTCTTTACGCCCCTCAGAGGGTCTATGATACCATGATACAGGCGATCCTTCGTAGAACAGTGGGTCTGACTCCCGAATTAGATGACGAGGTTGACTCTCGCCCTTATGAGCATTTATTCTACATCAGGACTGATCATTTGGTGGCATGTGCTACTTAGTTTCCACAGACTTGGAACCATGCACGTAAGTCTTTTGCTTGTTAAATTCAGCTTTTGGCCCCTCCTTACGCCGTGCTCCTATGAGTATTAATTTTTCTCATGTTCGTAGCCAAAATGTCGTTACTGGCTCCTTTACCCAGAATTTACGAATATGTCAAGATCGTGCTGCCTCACACAGTGGAGATTCGCACGTGGGCGTCTTTTTTGGAGAGGCATGGCCGTAGGCCCGTTGCTGGTGAGAATTTTGACTTTCTTTTGTCCTGTTCTTGTTTTATTCCATTTCGCCTTTTCTTTTCAACTTTGTTTTCCTGTGATCAGGGAAGGTACGCTGCATGAGGGCTCCTCAGCTAGCCTTCCACAGGCCGGGCGTGACTACCCGACTCGTTATAATGCCGGTGCCGCGTCCAGTTCCGATAGAGACGTAGGTTAAATCTTCGGTTGCTCATTCCCCGGCTTCAGTGACTCAGTTGATAGTTCCAGTTCGGATAGGGGAGATAGTTCCTCAGCGACTGTTTTTGTTGGAGAAAAAAGTGCCAATTTGTTGGCGGGGGCGGGAGTCTCAACTTCTCGGTCGGCAGAGGGAGGAAGGGGCGTCGCAGGAGAGGAGTATGAATTCGAGTCTGACTTGGATCCTAACAATGTCCACATGTTCCAAGAAGGCCTCACCAACTCGACGGTGCATGCAGAGGGCGGTTTCGCTATGTTGAGATTCCCACGGAGCAGGATTTGCTGCATCAAGAGGATAACTTGGTGCTGTTGTTCGGGGTATTGTGCTCGAAGGCCGAAAGCATATCATTGAGGGGCGTTATGGACGTCGGATTGATGACCGAGGCAGTCGCAATGGGGTTTAGGGTACGTATAATGACCTTCGTCCGCTCTATGCTTGCCTTAGTTTATTTTCCACTTTAATTGTGGTATTTGCTTTGCAGACTTATCCTTTGGAGGTTGAGGGCATCCGCCAAGCAAACGTTCGCTCAGGGATCTTTTCGCATACATTGGAGAAGTATTGCTGCTACTGGGATCAGTGTCGTGAGATGCATGAGCGTTTGAGGAGTGACCCCGAAGCCAGGACTTGGTTGAGGAGCTGGCGAGGCGAGAGCTTCTAATGCAGCAAACCCTTGGTCGGGTAAATACCATCGAGGGGCAACTTTGTCAGGAAAAGGAGGAGATAGAGACCAAAAGGAGATCTGGAGTTGAGAGAGAGCGTCAGATTCAGGTCAGGGCGGCTGAGCCCTCTGAGACTTTGATGAGGCAGGTGGTTGCTTTCGAGGCCGAGGTCGCTGCCTTGAGGCTGCAAGCAATGGTTGCCTTGTCGAGGGTTGGGGCGTTGTAGACGACAAATCCCGTTCTCTAAAGGGAATGGGAGCTGAGAGGGATGTTGTGGTCTTTCGAGAGGGGGCGCTAGAGGACTGCATTGGCATCTATGAACGGGAAGCCCAAACTGCAGCGGATCGGATTACGGCTTTGGAGGCCTAGAATCAGTGCATGAGGGATCAGGCTGCCTCTTCCAACTAGGCCCGTGAGCTTTGGACATTTGCTGAGGCCTAACGTGATGTGTACATAAACTTGTGGGAGGCCGGCATCGTCCGTGAGGCTACTTTTGAGGAAGCTCGTCAGAGGGCTCGTGAAGCTCGTATTGATTGTGAGTTTGACTCGGCGATGCCGGGCGTTGATGATGGAGCTGGAGGCGTTAATGATGTTGATGGTGGCACAAACAACACCGAGTAAAAAGGATTTGTTACGTTCTTTTCCTTGTTTTTATTGCCGTTTGGCCAAATTGTTTTTGTTTACCGGTCTTGGCCGGGTGTAAGCGGGGATGACCCATTGTAAACTCTTGTAAATATATGCAACTTTATTTTTCCTTTATCTGCCTTGCGTTATTTTTTCGTTTTAGTTTTCCAAAGTTATATTTTGCACGCATTCATGGGGGGGGGGGGGGGTTTACCTTAGAGTTTCTCTGGTAGGCGTGTTAATCCTCCTATGTCTTTGGTCGTAGTAAAGTCAATGGACTTGGCCATGATGACGTTTATGGCCTTGGCCAGGTAGGTGACTTCGACTGTCGTCGAGTCGTTTGCTTGCCTTGGTCAAAAATTAGGTTGGTAGCAAGCCGCGGTGGCCTTTGCCGTGACTAAATGCTTTTTGCTTATCGCTTTCTTTTACTTGGTATGAATGAGCTATAGCCATTATTTGGCGATAGTGGCACTTAGCCTTAGACTGAGTTAGGGCGCGGTCGAACTACTGGCCGTGATGGTAAGAACGCGGCCTTGTAACTAGACCGGGTCCGAATTTTACGTGGCCCGAATCTCAGTTCGAGTTAGACATACTTACTTGAATGGCGAGGGTGCTTAACTTGTGTCCCCATCTGTTGAAGAACAAACCTTGCTGCGTTCAAGTGGTGAAAGTGTACGGCCCGAGTCCTGGTTCAAACGCAGTGGAACTCTTAAGATTTGAGGGTGAGGGTGTCTAGCCTTGTTGTTCAAGTGAGATTGAGCTCGTGCGGTTTGCTGGTGACAGCGTATGGTCTTTGCCTTGATCCGACCATGGTTGAGTTAATAACTTTTGATGGCAAAGTCGCGTAGCCTGAGTCTTGGTTCAACTTGTAGTTAAACTTGTTGGTTTTGATGGCGAAGGTGCATTGCCTGAGTCCCAGTTCAACCGTAGTTGAACCTTGATATTTTATGTGGCGAAGGCGCATGGCCTGAGTCCCAGTTTAACTGTCGTTGAACTTTGATAATATTTTGGCAAAGGTGCATGGCCTGACTCCTAATTCAACCGCAGTTGAACCTTGATAATTTTTGTGGCGAAGGCGCATGGCCTGAGTCCCAGTTTACCCGTAGTTAAACCATGATAATTTGTGGCGAAGGCATATAGCCTAAGTCCCAGTTCAACCGTAGTTGAACCTTGATAATCTTTGTGGCTAAGACGCATGGACCGAGTCCCAGTTCAATCGTAGTTAAACCTTGATAATTTGTGGCGAAGACACATAGCTTGAGTCTCAGTTCAATCGTAGTTGAACCTTTATAATCTTTGTGGTGAAGGCGATTGGCCTGAGTCCCAGTTTAACCGTAGTTGAACCTTAATAATTTGTGGCGAAGGCACATAGTCTGAGTCCCAGTTTAATCGTAGTTGAACCTTGATAATCTTTGTGGCGAAGGCGCATGGCCTGAGTTCAAGTTCAACTATTGTTGAACCTTGATAATTTGTGGCGAAGGCACATAGCCTAGGTCCCAATTCAACAGTAGTTGAACCTTGATAATCTTTGTGGCGTAGGCACATGGTCTGAGTCCCAGTTCAACCGTAGTTGAACCTTGAAATTTTCGTGGCGAAGGTGCATGGCCTGAGTCTCAGTTCAACCGTAGTTGAACCTTGATAATTTGTGGCGAAGGCACATAGCCTGAGTCAGTTCAACCGTAGTTGAACCTTGGTAATCTTTGTGGCCAAGGCGCATGGCCTGAGTCCCACTTCAACCGTAATTGAAAGGCGCATGGCCTGAGTTCCAGTTCAACTTGTTGTCCCATATATGACCCATTGTCCTGGGTATGGGTAGTTGGAGATCGGTTTCAATTCAAGATCCCGTACCATTCGTGCGATGTCTCTTTGATTAGTTTGCACGGGTTGCCCGGCGACTGTTCTCGTTCCGAGAGGCTTTTATGCGATTTTTCGGTGGGATCCTGCATTAAGGATGTGGGGGTACCTTTTACGTGTTTTCCCCGTGGGGGGGGGGGGGGATCTTACATCTTTCTTCTTCTTCTTTTTTTTAAAGCGGGGGGATGAGGGATTCAGATTCTATTCGAAACTTTCGGGTTCCCTTTACCCGATGTGCTGCTTTGACTCGTTAGAGTTGGGTTGCTTTCCCTTTCGGGTGTTTTCCTTTCTTTTGGTCCAAGGATTAACTACGTGGTTCTGCTATGAAATTCCCACAGATGACGCCAAATTGTTTAGCTCAAATTTATCATACACTTTATAAGCATAAAACAATTTACATAAATCAAGGGCCAATCATAGCAGATCGTAATAAATCAAAGAAAGAAATAAAAGGAACAAGAAGCAAATATTTTTATATTAAAGAGAGATATATGGAGAGCTTTTTATTGAAGATATTGATTTGGTTTACCTCTCCGTGGAGAGGTTCAGAACCTAACAATGATGCTCCCTTTCTTCCTTGGAAGTAGTGGAGAAGAAGAAGAAGAACCAGCCCTCTCTTAGGGTTCTTTCTCTTACTATTTATAGCTGTGAGCTTTGCGAGCTAGCACTTGGTGGCCGTGACCACATGGAGAGGGCGCCTTCGTAATAACGGATAGGCCGTGGCCTCCCTGGTCGGATCGAGTAACTATCAGGTACCATTGTTAATAAATGGTCGTACCATTTATTAATCACAAATAGGCTTAAAAATGGTGTCGAATTTTGACCCATACACTTCTACTTTCCACTATCAAATAAAGATTTTTAAGTTTTAAATATTAAAAATTATGACGTTCAAGTAAAAAATAGAAAT
The DNA here is from genome assembly GCA_034376525.1 of Nicotiana benthamiana. Classification (NCBI taxonomy): domain Eukaryota; kingdom Viridiplantae; phylum Streptophyta; class Magnoliopsida; order Solanales; family Solanaceae; genus Nicotiana; species Nicotiana benthamiana. The sequence continues at coordinate 36,020,673 of CM067333.1, read as the reverse complement.
ATTTTACTACGACCGTCAAAAACATGAATATTCCATCAAAACCAATCCCGTTGGGATACATGCCGTGCAATTTTTTGCTGGTCATATGAAATCAAAAATGAAAAAGCGGGTTCCAGCTAAACCAAATTGCTCCATAATCCATATTCCTTCCCTCGAATTTAAAAGACAAAATTTCGAGCAAAAAAAAAAAAAATTTAAAAGAAAAAAAATTATAATAATTCTATCCTGAAAGTAAAAACCCCTTATCCCAGCAGCAGAACATCAGAAAGGATGATGAGCCTCTCCATAGCGTCGCCTTCTGGTGCTACATTCACTCCGAAAATTAACCTCTCCAAGTCCTCCTTCCATGGCATTCGAATTGCTCAAGCCTCTGCGGTGCGTGCACCAAGCGCGTCTACAATCAGGACCACCCATTCTTTTTCGTCTTTGGTGGTGAAAATGGCAAAGAAAGAAGAGGAGTTGAAGGAAATTAGAACTAAAACTACTGAAGAGATTCAGGAAGAGATTGTAGACCTCAAAGGAGAGCTATTCATGCTTCGTCTTCAGAGGTCAGCGAGAAATGAGTTTAAGTCCAGCGAGTTTCTTCGAATGCGCAAAAGGGTACTCTCCACGTTTCTCTAATTTTGCTGTATATTTAATTTTAATTTCCGCCTTTTTGTGTAGTACTTATTATTTAGGTGTATATCTGAGTGAAGCCTGAATTAAATTTTAAATAAAGCAGTTCAAAGATTTGGACACACATTTGCTTTGTGTCTTACAGCAAGTACTGAAAATAGCTGGGGGCATAATATTTGCCTATGATTAAGCAAAGACGAGTAAGTGTCACTGGTAAAAGTCTACTACAAAAATAGGGAATAGTTCTTGGATATGGATGTCTATACTGGTGCCTAATCAATGCCGTAACTTATTCTCTCTATAATTCACTACAATGATTTAGCTCAAAATTCTTTGGTCTACATTTGCCCACAGGGCTTTGGTCTAATGGTAAGAGCACAACATGTGCAGTGTGGGTTATGGGTTCGGACCCTTGCTATAAAATAACCCGGTTTTTAAGTGGAGAAGGGTAAAGGTTTCGAACCGTGCTCCACTCTCCCTCGAGGAATTACCGGTTTTAAAAAAGTGTTTTCTGGCTGACATTTACAGGATTTGCAATCTTAAGGTTACAAGCATCTTAGACAATTAACTCGGTGAAGTAGAGCTTCACAAGCTGCTTGTGTTTGGTCAAGACATAGTGCTAAAATTCTGACTGATAGTTGCATTGTCGCATTAGACTACCTCCTAGGGGAAACAATTACTCATCTGTTTGTGTTTGCTTAAACTATTTTAAGAAACTTAGTAGGCTGTAGATGTTCCTGTAAATTCAACAATGTTATGAAACCGCTGCATCTTGTTATGAGTCTTAATTTTATTTTCTTTTTTTGTTAAGTAGTTGTGAGGCTAACTTAAAATGAAAGTAAATTTGAATTGCATCTATTTACTCAATAAAAATGAATTCATATTTGTGTGAGACAACATCAGAATTTTCTATCTCAATAGATTCATTCAGCCAGACCAGCTGGCCACAATCAGTAGCTTAACCAGCTCAAGTGTGTTTCAATGTTGTTCAAAAACTTGTCTTAAATGTTTGTACCAATAGGTACTATGCGTTATTTCCTATTCTTTTTTTGGCATTACTCATGAATGTATAATCATGTTCATTTTCCATTTCCTGTACTTTAGTAATTGCAGGTTACTTTTCTTCATAGATTTATATATTGGTATGATTTTCTTCACTTTGATGTTGATTTACACAATTTTTTAGATTGCTAGGATGCTTACGGTTAAACGGGAGAGAGAGCTTGAAGAAGGGATTAACAAGAGGATATCCAGGAAGCTTGACCGGAAATGGAAGAAAAGCATTGTCCCTAGACCACCCCCCTCTTTGAAGAAGCTACAAGAGGAGGAGGCAGCAGCAGAAGCTAAGGAATCTGCCTGATTTTAAGACACTTAAATCAGCAGGCAAATGTTATATTTTCTTTTCTGGATTCTCCTCTTGCTTCCCCGTACGTATAGTCTATAAGTGCTCCTGAGTTTTTGTATAAAACCAACTTAAGTTGCGATCATTCTTATTATGTTCTCAATCACCGAGGATGGTGTCCTTTTTCTTCATGCACCTGGATGGTAAAATCTGTTTTGTTTCTTCCAAGTTCTCTTAATTTTATTTTTCTGAAACTCCAATTATGGCTGCCACGAAATATCAGCTAGAAGATCCCTGTAATATGAACTATTTCACCTTCATGGGAAAGAACAAGTAGCAAAATACAAGCTTGGGCTGAAGAGAACTTCAGTTTAACTCTAAGCAAAGGCAGACTGTCGAAAAGACTAATTATCCGCTCTGTCAAAGTTGATTTAACTTGAATAAAAAGATTATACGTTGGTGCTAATATGGGCATATTTCTCACTTTAAAAGTAAGAAATAAGTGTTTCAAATAGGGGAATTAATGGAAAAGTTGGCTTAAACTTTAGAATTAGAAATATGAAGTAGATTCTAGACCTTATGCCGCTACTGGAAATTGGATAATAGTTAAAAATTGTTTCTTTGTGGAAATGTTCTTCACTTATGGGAAGGAAATAGTGGTACATCTCATTATTTAGTTTCCTCGATGCATTTGTTCTCCTTTGCTGAAGTTGTATTGATCTATATTTCTGAAATTGTATACTCCATAGTTTCTTTTTCTCTTTTGCTGCTTTACAACAACAACAACAACAACCCAGTATAATCCCACTTAGTGGGGTCTGGGGAGGGTAGTATGTACGCAGACCTTACCCCTACCCTTGAGTAGAGAGGCTGTTTCCAAATAGACCCCCGGCATCCTTCCCTCCAAGAACTTCCCACCTTGCTCTTGGGGAGACTCGAACTCACAACCTCTCTTTTGCTGCTTTAATGATGCAGATAAGATGCTCCATACATAGTGTCTATAACCTTCTTCACTCCGTTTTAGTTGGATACAGGGTTTTTTGTTCTGGATAGATTGCAACCTAGATATGAATCCAACATGTCAACAGTTACTCCATCAACTGCCCTCCTCTTTCACTCTCTGTTTCGTGCTTCTTCATAACTAAGTTGGCTAAACACTAGTACTGCAATTGCTTTTGTTTAATGCAGATGTCTTTGTATTACTGAAATATGGAAAACGTAATACTATGCAGATTGTTATGTTGTTTGCTAGGATCGTGGTAACCTATCCAAGGAATATTATCATTTAAAGAAGGTTATCTTTCTATAAAGTCAAATGTCTGACCACAAACCACTAGCACCTGACTATTTGCTCTGCCATGATGTTGGGTTAGGACCATCCATCTTAACAAAGAGGAAAATGGTGTTGGATCTTTCAAATTTGCCTCATCTTTTTTCTCAATAATCACCTTCATTCTGAATAATGGATGAGAAATCTCAATGATATAGTAGAATCAATAACATTTAACCAGTCCTAAAAGGACTTATGTGTGACATTGCATAGTTCAAGTAAATGACTCTGATTGAGACAAACTGATTTTAGAATACAACACAAGCATCAAGATACAAAAGCATGTTTCTACTTCTCGGAGAAAAAAAAAGGCACCAAAGTGTGATCCATTCCGGAGTTTTATGTTTAACCCGATCTCTGACCCTTTTTTACTCAGACAAGTAAAGTGAAAGTAAAACGATGTCATTCTAGTATTGTGTGTCCGACGAGTCACCAAAAATGCCTCCCAGGATTGAAGATCCCTCATTTCCATCACCATTATTACCACCGCCTATGATTCCCTGCATGAAAGTTTGACCAACTTGCTGAGCAGCACCTTCTACAAGTCCTTGAATTGCAGCATTCATCAAACCATTCCCGAACCCATTGTTTGCCCCTTGAGGCTGCATATACTGGTTTGGCCTTACTTGTTCTTGCATCATAGGAAGCTGCTGGAACTGTTGCTGGGGAATTGCACTTGTAGTAGCACTATGAAACAACTGGTTTGGCCTCACTTGGCCTACACCCAAAGGAGCCTGCATGTATTGATTTGGCCTTGCTTGTGTACCCATAGTTGGCTGCTGGAATTGGTTAGTGGCTCCCGGAAATGAATGGTAGTGCTGGAGGGCAGTCGGCTGTGAAGCGGGGGCTTGAATTGCCTGTCTAGGGGCAGCAGTTGAACAATCTAAATGAACATCAAACTCACAAGCGGGGCATCTATAAAGCCACTGCTTTGTTCCAATCTTGCAGCATACATCACAAGAGAAGCCTTTGGCACCAGTATAAGGATTTTTGAAGGTGAGTTCCAGCAAGCATTGGTGCAATTGGTGTTTGATTTTGAGTGGTCTAGTTGCACAGATCACATGAAGATCAAACTCACAGCTACCACAGTGGTAGCTGAAGCCGTCTCCACGGTGGTTGCAGGCATCACAGTTGAATCGGCAGCCAGGGTACTTGGATGTGGGGAGGAGGTGGAGAGGGTGGTTGGGGTGTGAGCGGTGAGTAATCAGCTGTGGGAATTTAGCACAGCTCAAATGAAGAGTGAAGTTGCAAGGCTTGCATATGTACATTTGGCCTAGTGGTGGGAGTCTGCATCCTGAACAAGGGCTTAGATCTTGGAGTTGTGTCCATAGCTCTAATTCATGTGGATGACTGAAGTGCCTGAGGCTTGGAGTTGGATCATTGTTCAAGTTCACCCTTCCCATCTTCTTGCGCTTTCTTCTTCTTTTTCCCTATTCTCCCTCTTATTATTCTGATTTGCGAGTTTTAAATTTTATAAAATGAAGTTGAGGGGACGAACTGTTGCTAGAGACACAGTGGCTGCTAGTTGACTTTAAAATATGTGTCCTCATGTGAACGTCCAACACGGTATTTGTAACTGATTAGGATTTGTGGTTGATTGATTCTTCTCTGACTAATTCTTTTAGGCGTTTACTTCAAATTTTCTGTGGGTGTAGGCAGAGGCGGGCCAGAATTTGAAGTTACTGGGTTCGAAATTTGAGTTCTTTTAAGTTACTGGGTTTTAAATTAAGAATTTGTACATAGTAGCTACTATCAGTACACGCCAGTCTAAGGCTGTTCGTAGAGGTAGGTCATAGAGATCTATGAGGCATATCGGTTGAAGTAGATTCTTCTTTTGATCCATTTCCAAACTGTACAAGCTTCTTCCATAGCATACGGCTTTCTGGATGTAGATGATGATATCTATATAGATGGATCTTATATATATCGTAGAATGAAGTACCACATGGGTGGATATATATATGAATCCAAATCTGCCGAATCACTCATGTTATGATCTTCTACATCCTGGGTCTTCCCGTTCCGTCATCTGGCTTATGAATTTACGACAAATATAGGATCTGGACAAAGTTACTGAGTTCGGTCGAACCCGTAATACGTATTGTGGCTCTCCCTGGGTGTAAGGGATGGTTGGTGGTTCTCTAGCTTCTTCATTAAGAATACGATACATTAAAAGCATGTTTATCCATGTTCAATTTCAGAAAATGTTATTAGGAGGAAAGAATAATAATTTGATGGGGTTATGAAAAGGGGATAACGAGGATGTGTTGGCCAATTATATAACATTCTTATCTGGAAATCGTTTGACTTCATCTGCAATAAATTAGATGTTTCTCTTTCAAATATACTACCACATAACATTAAAACTAAATTGAATTTGGCCCCAGAAACCACCAACAATGATGTAGAAGTGAGCTGAGGAGCATCTTCATCACAACTTGCTGCAACGTTAAAGCTCAATATTTTACTAGGATACAACTTCTGTAACTGACTTGACCTTTTCTACACCCTCATTCAATATTGAAAAATGTGATTTCTTGGAAAAGTATTGGAAACTCAAAGTAAAAAAGAAAAAAAAGGAACATTGGTGGGTAGTATTACCTGTACCTATATTAGTAGGATCACACGTATATAATAGAATAGTCTAGCTATGTCTCATGGTTTTTCCAAAAAAGGAAAAGGAAAATTGCATCCAAGTGTATAGTCTAGCGATTAATAAAGCAAGTAAAAGTCACGAAAGATACTCCTCCAAGTTGCTTTACTTAAGGGTGTTTATAAAAGTTTCAAAATCAAATCAAATCAAACTAAAGACTGAATCAAACTAATCAAAAGAATTGATATTTTTTTTATTTGATTTGGTTTTGAATTTTAAAAAATCGATCAAATTTGGTTTAGTTATGGTTTTGATCACAATGTAACCAAAATACCCGAACCAAACCAACTACAGAAGTAGCTATTTAAAATTTATTATTACACCGTGTATATTTTTATACAAAGTTTCTAAATTTCTATGGTATATGTTAATCGTTTGTACTTTTAGTCTAAACCTTTGCTATTATAACAATAATCTAGTTCTTTGCATTCTTGTCTGATTGATAGTTTTCTTTTACTACGTACAAGAATCTATTTGATTCAATTAGCACCAATATATCTTGATAAATGATAGATTTTTCAAAGAGCAATTGTTCTAATAGTATTACGTTGAAAATGTAGTTGCTAGAATATGTGTTTAATAGTGCATGAATGTCTCATATTAAGGAAAAACCAATAAATAACCGTAAAAATAAAAAAACTAACTAAAACATGCATAAACTTGAATCGATAAAAAACTGATTTAGTTGGTTTGATTTAGTTTCAATATGTGAAAAATCAACTTACTTAGGGTGTGTTTGGTATAACGGAAAATGTTTTCCATGGAAAATATTTTCAAGAAAATATTTTCTTGGAAAACAAGTAGTAATCTTATTCATTTTCCGGTGTTTGGTATGCAAATTAAGGAAAATGACTTCTCAAGAGTATTAATAAATAATTTAGGTACAATAATTATGAAGCCATAAACTTTCAAACCAACAACCTTCCGAACACACAAATTTTATAAACTTTCGAACCGCTAAACATTCAAAACCGCGAAATTTCAAACCCATAAACTTTATAATATGTAAACCCGTAAATTTTCAAACACATAAACCTCTGAACTAATAATTTTGGAACGTGTAAAATTTTGAACCTTTAAACCGATATATAATAGAATTAAAACTGATAAATATATTTTCAAAAAATTCCCTGCGAGGGAGGGGGGCTGGGGCTGGGGCTGGAGGGGCAGGAAAACAAAAAAAATAGAAATTTAAATTACAAAAAAAAGAAAAAAAATTTCAGGGGGTGGAGAGGGGTTGGTGCGGGTGAGGCTTGGGGTGGGTGGTGCAGAAAAATAAATAAAATAGAAATTTAAAATTGTAAAAAAAAAATAAGGTAAAAAAATAATATTTTTGCAGGGGGGAGGGAGGGATGGAGGGATAGTAGGGTGGGTGGTAACAGAAAAACTGAAATTAAAAAAAAAAAACTTCTTTTTGAGAGGGGGTGGGGTGGATTGGTGACGGTGGGAAAGGTTGATAAGGAGGTTTGGAAAATGTTTTCCCTTCTGTTGATAAAGAAAATATTTTTCTCCAATTAGAGGAAAATAAATTGATAAGAAAAATATTTTCCAAAACATTTAAGACAACCAAATATAAGAAAATTGAAAAACATTTTCCGAAAAATATTTTCCTTCATACCAAACACACCCTTAATCTGGTTTTTTTAAACGAAAACTGATCTTAATTAAACCATGAACACCCCCCTACTTTTACTAGTCACACGTTTTCCAGCAGAAATAAAGGGTCGCCATATACTTAGGTACAAGAAATTAACTCGTTGAATATCTAGAATTTTTGCAGTATAAAATTGTTGAGTATTTTTTTTAATCAAAAGCCGCCATTGTAGTGAGAAGTTAGGTATAAACCCTACCCGTCTATAAGCCAATTAATAAACCAGTAATGCAATACATGAAGGAGAGGGATTGTAATTCTAATTTTCTCCAAAGTTACATTGTGGATGAATATATTCTGATTCGTTATTTCATGTACCGGTTAAAAATTTCATCAAAACATTTCTTCCGAGGGTGAATATCTTATTTTACCGGAGAAAACAAGATAGTATAAATCATAATTGAGAAAAGTACAGTATTAAATGTACGATTGATCTCATTTATATAATTATATATAAGCTGGGATACTGTCAACATAAAAACTGAGAGCTTTCAGTTTGCAGCAACAACAACAACTACCCAGTATAGTTTTACAAAATGGGGTCTGAGAACGGTAGTATATAGACAGGCCTTACCCCTACCCGAAAGGGCTGAGAGGCTGTTTCAATCGACCCTCGACCTAGGAAAGGGAAAGAAACAAAAACAAATTAGCATTATAACTCCAGCAGAAATCACATAAATAATTATCTAAACATAAAAACCACAGATGAAATGACATGCAATAATATTAAACAGTAACTACCATGAAAGCTTTCAGTTTGTGAGAAATCAAATGAAGTTTTAGCTCAAGAATATTGCGTATATACTGTTTTACCAAAAAGTATCAAGCTTTTTGTTAAACTAATTAAATAAGAAGAATTTCGGTAAATCTTAGCCAATGATAATTTATTCCAGATCTATAATAAAAGATGAGAGTAAGCAAGCATAGCACATATAAATATACGATTTTCATAATGAGACTAACGATCTACTTTGGAGATTTGAGCTTTCTTGCTTCTTTCTCCTTCGTGGATAGAGAAAGATGATGATTCCTCCTCTGTTTAGAGAATGTGTCTGTGTTTTTATATGTTTTGTCCTCCTTTCTTCTTCTTCTCACTTAGTTTATATACTAGATCTTCTCTCTTACCCAACGTTCATTGACCATAGTATTCGGGGTCGCCTCTTGGCGAGCTCGGTGTGTAGACTCTGTTGATTCAAAAATGGGAGAAATTTGAACAATTTATGCGAGAGGCAAGCACCTCATGGCGAGGTAGCGACGTGACCTATTGAGAATTGCGTCGGACCACTACGTCAGTTCAGGATTGGACCATCACTTCAGTTCAGGATTTCATAAATTTTTCTCATGTGTCGTTATGGCGCACGTTTTCTATGAATTGCGTCATTTTTCGTGACCTTTCTGTTTGGCGGCATTTGGTCGTCCAGCTCAGGGCATTCATAGCCATATAAATAGGAGATAAACTTCCATTTGAATGTTATGCTTCTCAATCTCTCAAGAGACTTCTCACATTTTTTCTTCTGTGAGGGTTTGATGTGATTGCTACCTTTTTTTCCCTCATCACTCTCGTTTCTTCTAATCAACGAATAAATGGCTAGTTCTTCTTCTAATTATGATAGAGCAGCTGGTGCTCCGGTGCCGAAAAATGATGTACCCTAATTGAAAAGGGAGCAGAGATGGTGGAGGATGTGGGTTTTCCGACGGTAGATGAGGTGGACCCCGCCCGAGAAGGCGAGGACTTACATTAATAGTCCTGCTGGACACGAGTCGGAGCCCGTTCCTTCTACGATGGATGTGGCGGCACTCATGACATTCAAAGTCAAGTGGGGGATCCCTGATCACATTGAAATGGTGCCGGCGGATCAGGACATAATGCATTTACACCACCCGGGCTACTACGCATATTATGTGTATCCCTTTGTCATCAGGTACATGCTTCCCCTTCCTTCCTTCATGGTAGATATCTACCACTTCTATGAGGTGTTCTCGGCTCGACTCTCTCTGTACGCTTACATGCTTTTCCTAATGCTCATAAAGTATACGAAGCTAGCCGGTCGGGGAATTTCTCTACGACACATGCTCTACCTCTTTTCCCCCTATTTTCTTTGGGGTACGATGATTCACATGTTTCACCGAGGAACCAAGAGTTTGGTGGTGAAAATGGATGATAAGGCAAATTGCCGCTTTTGGGAGAGCTTCTTCTATATACGAACAGAGCACGTCGTGTCGAACCCGGCGTGATTTCCTGAGACGCGTAATTTTTCCCGTAGGTCTTCTTTTCTTAATACTTTATGCATTTTCTCTTAAGATGGTTGTCTGTCGTCTCCCTTTAATAACCTCCTTGAGGGTTTATGTTTTTGTATCCGAGAGAGTACTTCCTCGCCAGTATGTGATATCTGCAATAGGGTGAGCGTGATTCTTCCCCATATGGTGGGGATTCGCGAGTAGGCACATTTCTATGAGATGTTTGTGGGCAAATCTCTTGTTTGTGAGTTGGCTCGTTATTTTGCTCTTTGCTCCATATTTTCTTTTACCTTATCCTTACTTGATTAAATATCTTCTCATTTGTAGTCCAGAGATGAGTGATAAGGATGAGGGCTCCTGCGCTCTCTTATCGCCAACCGGCTTTCCCTACCCGACCCGTTCAAAGGGCACATGAAGGTGAGAGCACCCAACGTGTGGTTGCACGGCAGACCACATCGGCGATCGGGCCTATCCGTTTGGAGGTTTCTCCCCAATTAAATACTTGGGTTCTCGCCATCCATTCGTTCAACGGGCGAGCCTTCTCGCAAGAAGAGCGAAAAAGCACCATCAAAGAGGCAGAGGTTATAAGAGGGAGCATCTTTGGTTGAGACATCCTCGAGGGGTGACCCTTCTTTGGTGGTATCTGAAGCTGGTGGTGACACCAACCAGGGTGCGGAGGTAACGCCTATTCTAATTGCGGAAGAGGCCACCGTGGTGGGGGTACAAAGTTCGGGGCCTGCCATGGTTGTTCGGAGCGGCTTGTCATCATCTCGGCAGAATCGCACCCCTTCTCCGGTCAATAAGAGGGGGAAAGGCATGGTTGTGAATGATTATGAATGATTATGAATCGGATTCCAACATCGACCCTGAGGAAGTACCAGAAGGGCTTTACCAGGATCGATGTAAGGGCGGAATGTCTTTCTCGTGTACTCGAGATTCCATCGGATTTCAACCTTTTGGATGACACGGTGGAGTTGGTGCTTCCATTCGACCTTATGTGTTTTGCCGCTGAAAGCGAGTCTCTTCAGGAGAACAACGATTCCTCTTTGTCACGAGGTATGGGCTGGATGGCCTTGAGCGTGAGTTTTTTTTTTTGACATTTTCTTTATTTTGCACTCATGTTTCTTCATTAATTCCTCCCCTCTTTTTCTCCCCACTCCGTTTTTGGTAGACTTGCATGCTGGAGATTGAGATTTCTCATAGGGCTGAGACTAGGGCCTAAGTCTTTCTAAAAATGGCCGCGAAGTATCGATGGTATCATAACAAGTGTCGTGAGATGCATGCACAACTTTAGGTGGGCAGCAATACTCAGTCCATTAGGGAAGAGTAGGTGAAAAGGGATGATGAACAGATGTCGTCTATCTGCATATGTAGCGAGTTGGAAGAGTTACGCCATGACAAGGACGAAGAGCTCAAAATGAGCAAAGGGGTCACGGTGGAGTGTGAAGACCTTCAGGTAAAGGTGCATCCTTCGCGGGCCGAGCTTGAATAGAACGCCACTAGGGTTTCTGATTTAAGTGCAAAATGGACAGAAAAAGTTGCCGATCTAGAAAAGAAGATGATCGAGATGGAGAGAGACGAGGGGTCTAGGGTATCGGCTATGATGGCAGCAGAGCCAGAAGACACTATCCACATCCTTAGGTCTGATTAGGAATCTGAGAGGACAACAACCACACTAAGGGAGGCACGACTCAAGGAGCATATTGGTGAAATTGATCGGGAAGCTTCGAGCCTTGGAGATCGGGTCGCAGCTCTTGGGTCCTAGAAAGTTCAACAATTGGTTCAGGATATCCCTCAAGAATCTGTCTCTGCTGCTACCCCCTCCCCCCCCCCCCCCCCACCATTTGTATTAGATATGATTCCATGTGAGTCCCAGTGAGATATATACAAGGGTCTGTGAGAGGCGGGGAGTGTTATTGAGGGCGCTTTTGAAGATGCTCAGGCGAAAGCACGCGAGTCTTGTATTGTCTGTGGTTACGACCCTACGACACTGGAGGGTGGTGAGGGTGTTTATATTGAAGATGGACTTCTTTTTGATGATGATGATGCTAGGGAAAACGACGGTGGAGATGACGCCAAGTGAAACTTTGTTGCAGCCTTAGTACTTAGTTTTTTTGTTCTTTTGTTGTTTATTTTAATCTTTTCCTTGAGGGCCCGTTTTGGTCTTTTGTAAGGCGCGACTATTGCGCATGTACTTTTGAATAAAATAGTTGTTTTGCCTTTGTTTATGTATCTTTTCACTTTCCTTATCCTTCTCTCCTCCTCTTTTTTTGAAGCGGAGCTTCAGATTTCTCTGTGACGAGTCATTGATTTTTTAATTGGGAATTTGAATGAGGGCGGATCTAGTTCGCTTGATCCGAGCGAGGTAATGAAGTCACTTTTGATCTACAAGTTCGAGCGAGGTTAACTTCTGATTTTCCAATTCGGGCGGAATTAACTTTGATTTGTATATTCAAGTGAGTTCGAGTTCAAACTTGCCAACTTGGGCGAAGTCAGTTTTGACTTGTATATTTGAGCGAGATCGAATTCAGACTTACTAAATCGGGCGGAGTCTGTATTGACTTGTGTATTCGAGTGCGGTCGAATTTAGACTTACCAATTTGGGTGAAGTCCCTTTTGACCAATATATTCCAATGAGGTCGAATTTTAGATTTACCAATTTGTGTGAAGTCAATTTTGCATTATATATCCGAGCGAGGTCAAATTTTAGATTTTCCGACCTGAGCGAAGTCAATGTTGCATGGCGAGTTTAGAGATTGCAAGGGGCGAGCTCGTGTGAGGTCGAACTATGACCCATTATGAGTTCGATGGGGTCGAACTTTGATTTGTTTATTCGAGTGAGTTAATTTTTACTTTCACTCAGCGATGGCCGACAGTCGTAAGGGTATGAATTCGAGCAGGGTCGAAATTGTAACCCATTATGGGTTCGAGCGAGGTCAAATTTTCCTTTCATTTGGCTATTGTTGATGGAAATAGGGGTGTTAATTTGAGCAAGATCGAAATTGTAACTCATTATGAGCTCGAGGAGATCAAACTTTCCTTTTATTTGGTGATGGCCGATAGCCATGTGGGGTAAAGTAGAGCGAGATTGAATTGTAACCCATTTAGTGATGGCTCTAAAGGTGTTAATTAGGGCAAGGTTTAATTGTTACCCGTTTGGCAATGGACGATGGCTGCTAAGGGTGTTAATTTGAGTGAGGTCTAATTGTAATCCATTTGGAAATGGTTAATGGTTGTTAATTAGAGTGAGGTCGAATTGCAACCCATTTGATGGTGGTCAATGGCCATTAAGGATGTTAATTGGCCATTAAGGATGTTAACTTGAGCAAGGTCGAACTGTAACCCGTTTGGCGATGGTCAATGGCCGTAAGAGTGTTAATTCAACCGAGATCGAATTCTAACCTGTTTGGCGATGGACAATGTCCGTAAGGGTATTAATTCGAGCGAGGTCGAATTGTAACCAGTTTGGCGAACTGATGGCTGATGGCCATAAGGGTGTTAATTCGAACGAGGTCGAATTGTAATCCATTTTGCAAAGGCCGATGACCGTTAATGGTGTTAATTTAAGTAAGATCAAATTGTAACCCGTTTGACGATGGAGCGTGTTTACATGTTGCATTACTTTTATGTGAGAACATCACTCATTATTGCATTGTTTATGCGTGTGTTGGGGTGAATTCCAGTCTGTTTAATTTTGTCTTCATTGGAGAGTACTGTGCATCGGGATGAGCCCGGTTTGTTCAGTTTTGTTTTCATTAGAGAACGCTATGCATCGTCGCAGTGCGTATGTGTCGGTGGAGTCCCAGTTTGCCTAGTCCTTCTTTGCTTGGCCTGGGGAAGCTGTGATTCAGGACGAGCGATGAACTTATTACTTGGGAATATGGGTACCCTGGGATTATACAAAGTATAGAGGTGATTTGCAATATTTAGTCTGCTGAATAGGTGCATGATTGTCATGGCGAATATATATGCAAGCTTTTTGAGTTGAACCAGCTTGCCGCGCAGCTCTAGCTCATGGAGATTTCTTAATAGTATCGGTTTGAGCCATTTGCCTGTTATTTGCAGTATGGTATAGTGTGAAGGGTTTTGTTTGGTGCGTTCGGTGGAATTTGTTCCTTGTTTGCATACTTGTGAGAATGCTTGTATTTCTATACTAATCCAAAAAGAGAAAAATGACAAGTTAGATCTAAACAAAATTACACGTTACGTTGAGTGTAAGTCGGTAAGGGGCAGGGGCGCTGTAAGGTGACCCGTTCCATCCCTACTCGAATGATAGTTTCGTATTTGGCAGCCTCACATTTGGCTTCACCATTAATCGTGTCTAGGCTTTTTATGGGCTGCACTTACCTTGCCCGTTGGGATCTCGAGTTCGAGTCCCATTTTGACCCCGTCCGATGTGCGCAGTTAATAAGGGAATTGTGATATACCATGTACACAAATTACACTATGTACACGGGTACAAAAATGAAGCAGGATAAGTCGGCTGTTTCAAAGAATCATACAGTAGGCTATCATCCCTTCCTAAATGGTGGAAGTATAGATCGTCATATAATGTTAATACGGCAATTAGGATTGTAGGCTTGCTATGAGTGTGATGGCCATAATCTCACTTTGAGTACTCATACGGCGTGACGAACCCCATCGCTACAGATGAGGCATGTGTTTTGCATAGACGCTTAACCAAATTTTGATTTCATGTAGAGATCTTACCCAAATTGGTTTGGTTATCTCAAAAGCTTATCCATCACTTTTTGAATTGGTGTTTATACTGAGATGGTGAGGCTATGACAGCCAGGAAGTGATACTTCAGTTGGTTTTTGATCTAGAGGAAACTAATTTGGCTAAGAAATCCCCACAGACGAAACCAAATTGTTTGACCAAAAAGTGTCAAGCTTTTTATTAAACTAATTAAATAAGAAGAATTTAGGTAAATCTTACCCAAAAATTATTTATTTCAGATCTATAATAGAAAATGAGAGCAAGTATGCATAGCAAATATAATATTTAACATTAATATTGATTAAATCACATTATATGGAAAAAAGATGACGATTTCCGTAATGTTTATCAATCATTAAGGAATACATGGATGGAAATGTCACAAATGTTTGATAAGGTAGAACCCCATGCATTGTTTGTGATGAGACTAACAATCTATGTTGGAGATCTGAGCTTTCTTGCTTCTTTCTTCTTCATGAAGAGAGAAAGATTATGATTCCTTCTCTAATGTGTTTGTATTTTTATATGTTTCGCCCTTCTTTCTTATTCTTCTCACTTAATTTATATACTAGATCTTCTCTCTTACCCAATGGTAATTGACCATAGTATTTGAGTCATTTGACTATATTACGGGTTGACCCCTTGAAATGCGGTGATATCCAATTGGCCTCTCAGATATCCCAAATACATGACTTCGGTCGTGGCCGAGGTGTATGTCGTTACAACATGGTATGGACACGATAGTTCTAACTAACCTTTCGTCGTCCCTTCCCACGCCGATTCTTGTCTAGTTAGATTTTGACCCATACATATACAAGATTTATTAAATTCATATCAAAGACCATGATGTTGTTGTTGCTTCTGGTTTCGAGAAAATATTTTGACTTGATTTCAAAAACATAAATTTGAGCGCATAATAAATTCACACAATCAAATAAACATTACTGATGTTAAGAATAACCCCCCTATTTTTTTGAGACCCCAATTTAGAGCATGTTTGAATAGTCACATATGAATTGGATTTGAGTGTAATTGAATGTAATTACATAGTTTGGCATATTTTTCTAACTATGTATTACTTGGTAAGCATGAAATTAGGTGTAATTGAAGGGATAATTGTACTCTCATTTTCTCAAATGTGAGGTGAGAATTAGTTACAATGTGTAGTTAGAAATTAATATAATAATCTATTTTTCTTTTATTTTATTTTTAAATATAATTAGTATTATTACTTACACCATTTTTCTTATTCTCACTGTGACGACCCGGCCAGTCATCTCATGAGTTACAGCTCTGTTTTCCCTATTTCTGCTTCTTTATGTTTCGTTATTCGTATTTTATGTGATCAAGTTGATTAGGTTGTGTTAGGAGAGTATTAGGTAAAGTTTGAGACACTTAGTCACTTTTAAGAAGGTTTAAGTTGGAAACGTCACCGGATGTTGGCTTATATGTTAGAGGGCTCGGATGTGAGTTTCAATGGTTCGACTAGCTAAGGGAGGTGATTTACGACTTAGGAGTGTGATCGGAATGGGTTTTGGAGGTCCAGAATAGAAATAGTCTTGAATTGGTGAAGTTGAGATTTTGGCAATTTTCGGTTGGTAGGTGAGATTTTGATTCGGGGATCGGAATATAATTATGAGACAGCAGCTACGTCATGTCATTTGGGATGTGTGTGCAAAATATTAGGTCATTCGGATGCGGTTTGGTTGGGTTTTTGATTGAAAGCGTATTTCGGAAGTTTTTGGAAATACTTTGGCTTGAATTCGATGAGTTTTGGGTAATTTTATGTTGTTGAAGTTGTTTTGATGATTGGAACAAGTTTGAATGAGGTTCTAGTGTGTGTTGGTCCTTTTGGTTGAGGTCACGGGGGACCTCGGGTGAGTTTCGAATGGTAAATCAGACCATTCTTGGTGTTTGGAAGTTGCACATTTTGGGAGTTCAGGTGTTGCAGAGCTTATCTCTTCGCATTCGCGTAAGAAGTCTCGTGTTCGTGAAGAAGGAAGGGAGGAAGGCCAGGTTTTATCCTCCGTGATTGCAATATAGGCTTCGCGTTTGCGGAAGGCTGAGGATCAGTGCATCGCGTTCGTGAGTGAGGGTACACTATCGCGAAGAGGAGTGTGAGTCAGATGGGTCTAAGGTATTTCGTTCGTCGCGTTCACATATGTAGTGTCACGTTCGCATGATATTTGTCGCGTTCAGGTAGTGTTCTGCTGAGGACTTGAAGATTTGCTCTTCACAATCGTGAGGTTTGTGTCACGATCGCGATGAAGAAAGGACAGAGCTACAAAATGTTTTAAAGTTATTCATCCGCTATTTTAGGTCTTGTTTCCTCCATAATTTATCATTTTGAGAGCTTTTTGAGGGAGATTAAAGAGGGATTCACGGAGAATCGATTGGAGATAAGATTTTTGAACCTAAAACGTGATTCTATTGTGAAATCAACCTAGAAAATCATGGAACTTAAGCTAAAAATGGAAGAACAAGTGCTTGGGATTTTGGAATTTTTGAATAGGGATTTGAAGGATCATTTGAGGTCGGATTTGAAAGCTTTTGATAAGTATGAACTCATGGGAGGATAAGGAACCTAATGATGTGAAAATTTTTGAGTTTTGAAGTGAACCCGGGGCTCGAGTTTTGCTAATTCTGGGATTTTTTATATTTTTCGATTGTTTTCGCTTGGGATTTGTTCCCTTAGCATATTGTGACGTATTTATTCTTATTTTGGATAGATTCAACATGCGTAGAGACCGATTCTAGGGGAAAATGTGTCGTGAGCTAGAGGTTTAGCCGGTTCGAGGGAGTAATGATTAAAAATAATGTTCTAAGGGTTTGAAACCCCGGATTGCATAGTATAGTGCTATATTGAGGTGAGACACGCGCTCGATGATAAGCGTGGGATCGTTTACTATTGTGGATTGTGACTTGGTCTGCCCCGATTGATGATTCTACCGCGTATTTGACTGAAATTTATTTGCTATCATCATGATTTGGGCTGATTGCCATATTTGGGCTTCGTGCTAACTATTTGAACCCTTCGAGGATTTTTATCACTATTTTCTCACTATTTGGACTTACTACTTGAACTCAGTCCTGTTGTTTTCCACGGTTTCACAACTCGGCCACTTTTACTCAATTTTGAGACTTAAATGATATTTCTAATTAATGTCTTGGTCTGAGAACTACTATTATTCTAATATCCGAGGGGCTTGTGATGATGTTTAGACTGAGTGCGGCCGAGGGCCAGATGTAAGGATACACTAAGTGATATGTGGCCGAGGGCGTGATATACATTTATACGCCACGAGGTGGCTTGAGTGATGTGAGGCCGAGAGCCGAGATTTGATGCCACAAGATGGCTTGATATTGCGCTTGGGCCGTAAGGGGCCCCTCCGGAGTATGCACAACCCCCAGTAAGCACTGGGTACCATTGTGATCTGAGAGTGATCCGAGGTGCTGATATTGTTCTAAGAGTGAGCCCGAGGGGCTGGTATTGTTCTGTGTGATTGATACTGTGCCTGAATGGCAGATTTCTACTTGTTATTTACCTGCCAAATTACCTCTTTTACTTGTTAAAAAAGGATTTTACTTTAATACTTCATTGATTTACTGTTTTAAGTGATTTTACTGCTTATGTATAGAATATTTATGTTTTTGCACGTTTTCTTGCTTTCAGCCATTATTTATATTTGGTCGGAGTAATCACATTACTCCCTGCACCGTGTGTGCAGATTTACGCATAGCAGATCCCGCTCTTGAGTGCTGATCCTCCTAGTCCAGGCGGTGTTTCGGAGACTACGAGGTAGCTGTTGGCGTCCACAGCCCCCGTTCCTCCATTATCTTATTATTTCTGTGTTTCTTCAAACTATTGTACTGGATTTTGTATTTTGTAGACTTGTATTTGGATCATTAGTTTCTCATGACTTGTGACACCCCGGGTTGGATTGTATCGGGCTGGTTTCTATTATTGTTATCTTTATGTTTGCGGATTATTGCTATTTAAATCATGTTTTAAATTTTTTTATGGTAATTAACTGCTTAAAGGAAGTTTATTGTGTTGGAATGGCTGGCCTTGTCTTCACGAGAGGCACTATCATGACCGGGTTCGGGGTTTGGGTCGTGACACTCACCTTCCAACCTTCCAAAGTTTTGCTTATATGTACTTTCATATAATTATCCGACTTCTTATAGTTTATTTCTTTTTGTTAAACACAATTTCATATTTTACTAACTTTATTTTTGATTCATCGGTATAAAATAAATAGTAAGAGCAATACCTTCTAAATTCATGTCTATCTTTTTGTTATTTAAATAGTGAAACAAATCATAGATTAAGGAGGTCTAGAGTTATGATTTTCCTAATTGTCGGAATCCTTCCCGCTATGTCTTCTATAATTTCGCCTAAGTATTCTCTACCGATCATGAGCACTCTTATTACCGTAAATATCTTCCCAAGTAAATATGACAATTTACTAGACATACTATCCCGAGCTACACTAGCTTGATTTTACTACAGCTCACTTCAGATCACACCCAAGGCTTCGTCATACCTAATCCCGCCTTAAAACCCTCGGTTATTGATCCCTCATATACTTTGGGAGTGGTATAGTTCAAAAATTATTTAAATATGCACTCTCTCATGAGTTATGCATACTAAATAGGCACAGCTAATTGAGGGATCTTCAATCAACCAGAATATAAACGTAGTTGAATAAATAGAGAAAAGCTGTGGCTCAATTATAGAAAAACATAACATGCATTTATCCTACAAAAGTTTCTATAAAAACTCTAGATAACAAATTATCTATTCATAATAGTATGTAAAACTACAATACTAAAAGTCATAACCAACAATGAAAAATAGAAAGAGGAAAGAAAAACTCGTGGAAGAATTCTCCGCCTTGCTCCCAATGCGTTCTTGCCTCCATAGGTCAAATATATGTCTCAAATCTATCCTCTCTACCTTTCTTGGCCAGCGTCCTTGGTTTAATATAGGGTTTAGGGCTTAAAATCCCCTATTTTGCACTTTAATCCCTGTAATTTATGCATCCTACCCTAGTTCCACCGCGGTTACACCGGAACAACGGCCAAACACCCTCTCAGATTCTTCAATTGTCCGCGACTTCCCTCTGCCGCGGTTCATGAAAACCTCAGTTTTTCATCCTGTTTTGTTTAAAATTTGGAAAAATGTAAAACATGAAAATTGTATTCCTTTGAGTTGTCTTTCCAACCATATATTATGGAGTCCAAATGGAGTTATGAGCAAAAGTCTATGTCTGTTTTACTAGACAGTGCATAATATGCCTCTTCGAGTCTTTGTTCGTACTTAATTATCAAATTTGACCCCCGAACGCGATCCAGGCTTAATATTTTGAGCTCTTACTCAGACGTAAGACCTCCAAACCACTTAAATCCATTTCATAACATCTACATAGCTCAGAATCACACCTACAAGGCATAAAATACACAATTAGTGCAAAACACTAGCGATTAAAATACAAACTCAACTAAAGTGCAATAAATTAGAGTGTAATAATCAACTAAGATACGTAATTATAGCCTATGATCAAGATACCTTGTCTATTAATGAGTTTCTTAATATCTTGGAATGCTTCTTTGATTCTCCACGGAACGGTCCAGTTGCCTGAGATGCAATTTTGTAGTAACATTGAATCTCTTTCACCAATGATTAAGTTTCACCAAGGCATTGCTTTGAATATCTCCTTACAATATTTTTTGTATTTAAATTTGAATTAAAGAACTTAGATCACAATTCTATAATAAATTTACAAGGCATTGCCTTAGATTTTTTTTACATCTTTTTGTCTCTAATTTTATTTTATTTTTAAAAAAAATAATATTTAGCCGTTGGGCCCACTTAGCCTGCAGGCCTGACTCATTTAGCCCCGGACCATTCGTTTGTATCACGATCCTAAACCCAGACCCGGTCGTGGTGGCACCTCGCGTGAAGATAAGACTAGTCGGCACACTCACAATTCATTTTTAAGTAATTAAATGATAAAATATAAGCCTTTAACATAATAATAAAAACCCCAAAATAATGTAAACAATAGAGCTTGTAGAATAAACATAACCTGGTATCGGGGTGTCACCAGTCATAAGCATCTATCATAAAAACCACAAGTCTAAAAGAGTACACAACTATTACACAACCAAAACAAAAGAAAATAAGATAGAGGGAGAAACACTGGGCTGCAAATGTCGAGCAGCTACCTAGTGGATTTTTGAAGTCTGCTGGAAGCTCTCAAGCAAGACATGAAGCTCCTGAATCTACAGACGGGGTGCATGGAGTAAAGTGAGTACTCCAACTCAGTGAGTAATAATAATAAATGAAGACTGAGTGATAAAAAATCATGTAAAGGCACATCAATAGTCTATAAATAAATAAAATCCAGTAAAGCAGTGAAACAATGAAAACATGTAAAAACACTTAGTTCAGTTTAAGATTCTTTTAATACATTTTTAAATGTTAAACAATTAAATGAAAAGAAGCTAGAATAGATAAACACATAAAAATACGCCCCTTGGACACAATGTCAACAGAATACGCCTTTCGGGCAATATCATGGAACGACACCGGCCCCTCGGGCTATATCTCATATCACAATGGGTACCCGCGCTCACTATGGGTGTACAGACTCTGGGAGGGGCCCCTTATGTCCCAAACACAATATCAAGCCATCTCGTGGCATAATCCGTAGGTTCTCATCTTCATATCAACAAGCCACCTCCTGGCTTACAATCTAAGGTCCTTGACTTCATAATCATGAATCAGTCCATTAACCTCACAACACATTCCCTTGGAATAATCAATAAGAATCTCATATGCCACTCGGGCAACAGTAAAACATGATGCTCAGCCCAAAATATCATTTAAAATATCTTTTTAAGTGTTTAAATAGAGTAAACATGGCTAAGTTATGAAAATAGTAGAATATGGCATGACTGAGTATAAGTATAAAGTCAAAATAATGAAGAAATATCAATACAAATTCCCTAAGGGTCCAAATAGTTGGCACGAGACCCAAATATTGGATTTCAACCCAAAACATGATAATAGCAAATACTTTTCAGTCAAATACGCGATAAAATATTCATACAGGATGGACTAAGTCACAATATCCAATTGTGCACGATCCCACGCTTGTCATCTAGCATGTACGTCACCTCAATATAGCACAACGATGTATAATTCGAGGTTTCATACCCTGGGCCAACATTTAAAATCATTACTTACCTCTATCCGGTCCAAATCTCTAGCTCACGATGTCTTTGCCCCTCGAATCGGCCTCCAAATGCTCCAAATCTAACCAAAATCAGTGCAAGACCATCAAAATATGATAAGGGAACAAAGCCCACTCGAAAGAAATCATATTACAACACATATCCCGAAATTGGCCAAACCCGACCCCAAGCCCACGTCTCGGATTCTGATAAAATTTACATCAATAGACTCCTTACCACTACCCGAGTTCATTCATGTCAAAAGCATCAAAATCCAACCAAAACGACCCCTCAAATCCCAAATTCTAGGTCTTCAATTTCAAGCCCTAGTTCTTCAATATTAGGCTAAATTCCATAATTAATTAGGTAGAATTCACATAAGAATTGTGTATTAAGTCCATAAATCTTACCTCCAAGTGTTTCCCCTTTAATCCCTCTTCAATCCTCTTCAAAAAGCTCCAAAATTGCATAAAAATGTGAAAGTTAACTCTAAAATCGCTGACAAAACGGCTATTTAAACATTCTGTCTAGGCATCAAATCCTTCCTCGCGAATGCGGTCAATGACTCATGTTCCCGAAGCACAAACTTACCTTGACAAATTTTCCTTCATCACAATCGTGACTCCTAGCTTGCGAATGCGAAGACCTAGCTCATTTACTCACTGCAAACGCGAAGAACAAATCAACCTGAACCTCAGCTGCTCAACTTCCTCTACGCGAATGTGGCATAACCTCGCGAACGCGATGCACAACGACCCAGTCCTTCGCAAAGGGGAAACAGAGCGGTAACTCATGAGACAACTGGCCAGACCGTTACAGTTTATGGGCCTGATCCCGGACCAATTCCTACAAAAAGATCGTTTAGCCCGACACTGGTAGGACCACTTATTTAAGGACCAGCTCGTGATTGACACCGTTTAGACCGGCCCACTTGGCCCGTTTAGGGCTCGGACCGACCCACATGCCACCCCTAGTGTGAAACATATATGCATACATAAGAAATATTATATATTATCTATAACTATGTAATTTAACGATATATTTTTAATAAAAATATTGAATAATTATAACTTAGTAACTAATATTGAAAAAAATTATCAGTATCTAACTTTCTTTCAAATAAGTAATATCTTAATTTAAAATAATTAATAAAAAGTCTTAATTATGAATTCAATTTTTAATCAACTCAAATGAATACCTATAATATAAAACTTGTCTCTAACCTTTAATATATTTAGTTGTTAATTGAGTATTTTACTTTATTAGTTAATTAGTTAAACACAAGAATCTAAATATTTATAAATTAGGAATTGTTCAAGCTTGTCTTCTTGGTGATAGTGAACAACTGTAGCTAAACCTTAGTTCTCTATGAGATTCGACTCCGGACATGTAAACCAGATTATATTTGCAACGACCGCATTGTCCTTTTATAAGGCATAATTGGGCATGATCATATCTTCACTAATCAGTGCTTTAGCAAGGCCAACCAAGTTGCAGATAGAATGGCCTCTCTAAATCACAATCAGGAAAACTAGTACTTATGTACAAAGTTTTTCTCCTTACCTAGTGAGATTAAAGGAACTTTGAACACAGATAGATGGCAAATGCCTTCATTTCGAGTCAACAAAAGGAGACCAAGCATGCTTATGTTCAAGCCACCTTGAACTCCCAGCTTTATTGCCACTTTATTTTGGGTCAACAAGTTTGTTCATAGCTAGGGAACTATTATGTTTACAAATCTTGAGTCCTGCTAGTACAGGATCCAAAATGTATTCGAAGGTAAGGACTAGTCCCCCTTCGACAACTTTGTTTTGCGCATAGTGGGAATAAAATCATGCTCGTGTTTAAGGTAAAAAAAAATTCAACAAGTATTCTAACATTATCCAAATCTCTATTTGTAAGATGCTCAATATCATCACTTACATTAAACGTTGAGTTTATGGGATTTTTATATTCATATGCAACAATCAAACATTCATACATGTAATTTCCTTTAGCTGAGCAAGGTTTAGGAACATTTCTTTCTCTTAGGCCACATTCGTCGCATCTTTTAAAATATTTTCTAAGTGTACTTCTATGGTTTGAATAAAAAAGTCAGTTAAAAGCCATGTTAACCTATTCAATTTGAGTATTTAAAGTTCTCATACCATCACAACAATTAAATAGTAAATATGAAAATAAAAAAAATTACTAAATGCAGGATTTAGCGTAGTGGTAAGCGAGTCTATAAGATTTGTGTTATTAGTGTTGGAAACACTTTCTCAATGCAATATACTAAAACGTGTGTTCTTTTGTATAGGTTTTGATGAATGACAAACAAAGCAAAAATTGATATATGACGAAGTTCAAGAAACAAGCGCACAATTGATATACAACGAGATTCAAGCTCAAGACAAAGTTTTTTAGTTTAATTGAGTTATTCTTAATTGTGATCTTGATCCTACAACTTGACTCGTAACATGGCCTCTCTCATAAAACTATTTTCCAAAATCATGCATATTTAATTTAATGTCAAATGATTTTAAATCATGCATATTTACAGTAGTCAAAATAATTTTTAGACATGCCTTAAAAATCTGGACTAAGATAATCGATTATGTACTTATGATAATCGATTGTTTTAAGCCAAGACTACATGACAATCGATTGTGAACTAATGACAATCGATTGTGAGTAAGACAGTGAGCATCAGGTTTTTCAAACCTGCATGACAATCGATTGTGAACTAATGACAATCGATTGTGACTGAGGCAGTGTCCATCAAAGTTTTTCAAAACTCAGAATAATCGATTATGAACTAATGGTAACCGATTATGTTGAGACAGTGTCTTCCAGTGATTTTCAAATTTATTAAATAATCGATTGTTACATTGGACAATCGATTGTCAAGAGACAGTGTCAAAAATGTTTTTCAAAAACTGATAAGTAATCGATTGTTGACTTTGTGCAATCGATTGTGAAGCTGACCGTTGTCGTAAAGTTTTCAAATACCGTCAGGTAATCGATTATTGATTCTGTATAATCGATTGATTTGATTAAAATCCAGAAAAGATTTTTTGAACGTTATTGGGTAATCGATTATTGATTCTGTATAATCGATTGTTTTGATTAAAATCCGGAAAAGATTTTTTGAACGTTGCTGAGTAATCGATTGTTGATTCTGGACAATCGATTGTTTGTGGTAAAATCTGGAAAAGATTTTTTGAACGTTGCCAGTAATCGATTATGGATTGTAAGTAATCGATTATGGATTGTAAGTAATCGATTATCAAGCGTAAAATCTGGGATTGAATCTTGATCTGACAGGCAGACAATCGATTGTTGGGGTTTGACAATCGATTGTCAGTGAGTAAAATCAGCAACTCTTAATTGGCAATTAGGCAACGGTAATGCCAAGTTTTTCAACTATAAATACAGCTTCATTTCAGTGTTTTAAACACAACAACATACTACAACTGATCATTACATTGCTATAAGCTTGCATACTTTTGTTTATCATTTTATATTCAATTTCATAAAGCTTTTGAGAGCCATATTCTTGTCCAAAGTTGTTGTGATCTAGAGCTTACTTCTTTTACTCATATCTACTCATTAAGGAGTATTTTGTTTGAATGTTTAGTGTTTTATACACTTGTAAGAGAATTGTGATTCTCTTGTTGTAAGGAACTTGTGTTTCCTTGGTTGAAGTCTTGGAGTGTTGTATCTCCGAGCAAAGGTGTTAAGGCTTGTGTCCTTAAGTTGTAAAGGTTTGTTGAGCACCCGTAAGCTTAACAAGTTAGTGGAAAATCTCGAGATTGTCTCTCGGGGACTGGACTAGCCACGTGTTGTGGTGAACCAGAATATATCGATGCGTTCTTTCCTTTTTGTTTATTTAACGCACTTATTTATTTCCTGCAAATTTTAATTTCCGCAAGTTTACGCTAAATTTTATTATAACGCTATTCACCCCCCCTCTAGCGTTAAGCGTATTTTCTAACAATTGGTATCAGAGCCCAACTCTCTGAAAACTTAACAGTTTGAGAGAACCATCCATGGCTTCTACTCGTGATTCTTTTGCAGGAATTGATGAAGGGCAGTGCTCCACACGACCACCTCTATTCAACGGTACAAATTACATGTACTGGAAGGAGAGGATGAAGATCTTCATTCAGTCCAACAACTTTCACCTTTGGAAGGTGATAATGAAGGGAAACCAAATTCCAACAAAGAAGGTGGAAAACGAATGGGTTCCCAAGTCCGAGGATGAGTATGACGCGGATGACATCCGAAAGGTTCAAAATAATGCTAAAGCAATTAATTTATTATATTGTGCTATTAATGCTGACGATTACAGGAAAATATCGTGTTGCACAACGGCAAAGGAGATGTGGGACAAGCTAGAAGTTACTTACGAAGGTACGGACCAGGTAAGGGAAGCAAAAATTGATTTCCTAACCCATTCTTATGAATTATTTCACATGAAGGAAGGTGAAAAGGTGGACGAAATGTTTGAGCGATTTTCAATAATCGTAAATGACCTACATGCTCTCAAGAAAACATTCACGGATAGAGAGCTCGTACGAAAAATTCTTAGAAGTCTCACACCGGCATGGAGATCAAAGGCCGATGCAATTCAAGAATCCATTGGCGTTTCAAACGTCACCATCGACGCACTAAGAGGTAACCTTAAGACCTATGAATCTACTATTCTTAACCCTTTTGTTGATGATCAAAGGAGGCAAAGAATAGCTCTAAAGGCGAGCACAAACCAACCGCAAATTGATGAGGAAGGAGACAACGAGTTTGGACTCGTTATCAAAAGATTTCAAAAGTTCATGCACAAGGAGTATGAACGCAAGGGCAAAAAGCAAGGCGAACAAATCAAGTGCTATGAATGTGGTGAAACCGGGCACATCAAATCAAATTGCCCAAACATCAAAAAGGAGAAGAAACCTTTTAAAAAGCAACGTGCATACATTTCTTGGGGAGGCGACTCCGGAGATGAGTCAAGCGAAGGAGAAGAAGACGAAGCAGCAAATCTTTGCCTTATGGCACAAGAAGACAACAAAGATGAGGTATGTCAAATTTCGTCTAAAAACTTCTTTACTCTTGAGGAAATGCAAACTGCTTTTGATGAATTATATGCTGAGTTTATTAAGGCTTCAAAAACTGTTAAGGGCATAAAAGAAAATGCTTCATTAAAAGAAAAGGATTTTCAAAAACAGCTTTCTTTGAAAGAAAAGGATATAGAAAAACTGGTTTTAGAAAATGAAAAGCTGAAAGAGGAAAACAAGTTTTTTGGAAAAAGAAGCGCCGATAACCCCGAAAGTTCTACTATAAGTTGTTCTTCTTGCTTGCATCTCAAAAATGTGGTAGATAGACTCAAAGGTACCTTAGATAAGTTTAATTCTTCCCACAAGAATTTGAATGAGGTCCTTGTTAATTTGAAATCAACCAAGCATGGCATAGGATTTAAGAATGAGGTCAAAGAAAAGGTTGAAGCCAAACCCCAACCACCTAAGGCTCAACCTAGGACTAATAAAACAAATGCGTATCCTAGAAATAACAATCCTAGAACCAATATGCATGCTAGACAAAATGTTGAACATTTTAGGAGACCTAGAAATGACTTACCACCTAGAAATAGTTACCCTAGAAATGATGCATATATTAGGCCAAATGTTGAACCTTTGAGAAGACCTAGAAATGGCCTTCAACCGAGAAACAATCACTCTAGAAATGCTGCCCATCCTAGAGCTCATAGTAGAAGAAATAAGTCTCATGAAATGCGAAATAGTCATAGTGTTCAAAATAGAGTAAGAAATTTTCATCCGTCTAGTTACTATGAACCTAGAAGGATGCATAACCCAAACGTGACTTGTCATTATTGTAGACGTATTGGTCATGTTGCTCCTGCATGCTTTACACGTCATAGACATATTACTCAATCGCATCATTATAATATGCTTAACCCCCAAGGACCCAAGATGGCATGGGTACCTAAAGAACATTAATTTGTTTTGTAGGTGTGCTTGAAGGGATCAAGTGTACTATGGTACCATGATAGTGGATGCTCCAAGCATATGACGGGAGATGAATCCAAATTCCTTCAATTAGAGCACAAAGAAGGAGGAAGTGTTATCTTCAGTGATAACAATAAAGGAAAGATCATCGGCATAGGCTCGGTCGGTAAGGATGAAAATTCCTCTATTAAGCATATATTACTTGTTAAAGGATTAAAGCATAATCTCTTGAGCATAAGCCAATTGTGTGACAAGGGAAATCTTGCTTTATTTGACTCGGATGAATGCTTAGTGTTCAGACGTAGTGATTTCAAAATTATCCTCCGTGGTTTTAGAGTGGATAATATTTATATGGTTGATCTTGCTAATTCCTCACCCGATTATGTTGATTGTCTAATGAGTAAAGAGGATGATACTTGGCTATGGCATCGTAGAGTAGCACATATCAATATGCATCTTTTGAACAAATTGATTTCTCAAAACTTAGTTGTTGGTCTTCCCAATTTAAAATTTGAAAATGAATCTATTTGTGACTCGTGTCAAAAGGGGAAGCAAACAAAAGCATCTTTCAAATCTAAAAATATTGTTTCAACTTCTAGACCATTGCAATTACTTCATATCGATTTATTTGGTCCCTCTCGCATTGAAAGTCTAGGAAGAAATAAATATGCTTTTGTGATTGTTGATGATTACTCAAGATTTACTTGGACTTTATTTCTTGCCAATAAAAGTGATGCTTTTCAAAATTTTAAATATTTTCTTAAGCGTGTTCAAAATGAGAAAGAAACAACCGTCACTTCAATTAGAAGTGATCATGGGGGAGAGTTTGATCACAATCTCTTTGCGGACTTTTGTGACGAACTCGGAATCGAGCATACCTTTTCCGCTCCACGTACACCACAACAAAATGGGGTGGTGGAAAGGAAAAATAGGTGTCTCGAAGAGATGGCTAGAACCATGCTCGACGAAGCTAAGATACCCAAACATTTTTGGGCGGACGCCGTGAGTACCGCTTGCTATGTTCTAAATAGAGTAGTAATTCGGCCGATACTCATGAAAACCCCCTATGAACTTTATAAGGGTAGAAAACCAAATATTTCCCATTTTAGAGTTTTTGGTTGCAAATGTTTTGTTCATAACAATGGCAAAGACCAATTGGGTAAATTTGATGCTAAGTCGGATGAAGGTATTTTCATTGGATATTCCTCACGTAGTAAAGCATATAGGGTCTTTAATAAAAGAACCCAAATTGTGGAGGAATCCCCTCATGTTGTATTTTCCGAAAATAATGCTCGCTTGGCGAGAAAGGATTCCGGTTTTGATCTTGCAGGTATCTTAGATAGCTTGAAAGACAAAATACAAGAGGAACCACCCAAGGAAAATAAAGATGAAACTGAGGAACAACCAACGGAAGAAGCGCCACAATTGGAAAAAGAAACAAAAGTGCCAAATGAGTGGAGGACGATCAAAGATCACCCTCTTGAACAGGTAATTGGCAACGTTGGAGACAAGGTAAGTACCCGAAACTCTCTCAAAAATACCTTAGAACATACTGCTTTTGTTTCTCAAATTGAACCCAAAACCATCTCAGAAGCAATTGGGGATGAATTTTGGACCTTGGCAATGCAAGAGGAGCTTAACCAATTCGAACGCAATGACGTTTGGGATTTGGTGCCAAGACCCGAAGGTCATACCATAATTGGTACGAAATGGGTTTTTCGGAATAAACTAGATGAAAATGGTATAATCGCTAGAAACAAAGCTAGGCTTGTAGCAAAAGGCTATAATCAAGAAGAGGGTATTGACTATGAGGAAACATATGCTCCCGTAGCTAGATTAGAAGCTATTCGCTTATTGCTTGCATTTGCCTCTTCTATGAATTTCAATTTATATCAAATGGATGTGAAAAGTGCTTTTCTAAACGGTTTTATTCAAGAAGAAGTTTATGTTGAACAACCCCCCGGTTTTGAAGATTTTAAATTTCCCGATCATGTTTTCAAACTCAAAAAGGCTCTTTATGGTTTAAAACAAGCTCCCCGAGCTTGGTATGAAAGATTGAGTAAGTTTCTTTTGGAAAATGATTTCATTAGGGGGAAAGTTGACACAACTCTCTCTGTTAAGAATAAAAACAATGATATTTTGTTAGTTCAAATATATGTAGATGATATTATATTTGGTGCTACTAACAATGTTTTATGTAAAGAATTTTCCGATTTAATGACAAGCGAATTTGAGATGTCTATGATGGGTGAGTTAACATTCTTTTTGGGATTACAAGTAAAGCAAATGAAAGAAGGTACATTCATTTGTCAAACCAAATATTGCAAAGAATTGCTGAAACGATTTGAGATGAACAATGCAAAAGAAATGGCAACTCCCTTGAGCACATCCGATCATCTAGACAAAGATGAGAAAGGTAAGGAAGTCGACACCAAAAAGTATCGAGGTATGATTGGCTCTCTTCTTTATCTTACTGCTAGTCGTCCGGACATCATGTTTAGCGTGTGCTTATGCGCTCGTTATCAATCGTGTCCGAAGGAGTCTCACCTTACTGCGGTAAAACGGATATTAAGGTATCTTGTTGGTACTACAAATGTGGGTCTATGGTACCCCAAAGGCTCTTCTTGCCAACTTGTTGGCTATTCCGATTCCGATTTTGCTGGATGCAAATTGGACCGCAAGAGCACTAGTGGCACTTGCCATTTGCTTGGTAGCTCTCTCGTTTCTTGGTTTAGCAAGAAACAAGTAAGTGTTGCGTTGTCCACAACCGAGGCTGATTATGTAGCCGTGGGGAGTTGTTGCGCTCAAATCCTATGGATGAAACAACAACTCTTGGACTATGGCCTAAGTCTTAATCATATCCCTCTTAGATGTGATAATACTAGTGCCATATGCTTGTCGAAGAACCCCGTTCTTCATTCGCGAATGAAATACATTGAAATTAGACATCATTTTATTAGAGATCACGTTCTCAAAGGCGATGTCGAAATTGAATTTGTTTAAACCAAAAACCAATTGGCAGACATCTTAACAAAGCCTTTAGAGAAAGAGTCCTTCTTCCGAATTCGCAGTGAACTCGGGATCCTTGACTCCACGTTGATCTAAGTCATGCATTGCATTTTTTTTACATGATTTCTAACTTGAGCGTCGGAGACGTCTAATTCTTTTTTGCAGGTATCGCCCTAAAAGTAAGGGGAATTATAAAGCATGACGCGCAAGAATCGAGTCTTCTTCAGAAAAATCTGTTTCCCTCATTTAATAATCGATTATCTCGTATCAATAATCGATTGTAATGCTATCTTTTGAGCTATTATACTCTCTTTAAATAATCACACCTTCTTTCCAATAAATAAACAAGGTTTATTACATCTTTGGCATCTTATTATTATTTTTTCTAATGGCAAAAGAGGGAAGATAACGGGTATGATGCACTCTCAAGTTATAAGCTTAAATTGAGGGGGAATTCTCAAATTGAGGGGGAACAAATTGCATACTTGTTGCATGTATATACTTGTCTTGAATCGTCAATATAAATTGCTTGTCTTGCATATCCCGCTTAATATTTGCCATTATCAAAAAGGGGAAAATTGTTGGAAACACGTTCTCAATGCAATATACTAAAACGTGTGTTCTTTTGTATAGGTTTTGATGAATGACAAACGAAGCGAAAATTGATATATGACGAAGTTCAAGAAACAAGCGCACAATTGATATACAACGAGATTCAAGCTCAAGACAAAGTTTTATAGTTTAATTGAGTCATTCTTAATTGTGATCTTGATCCTACAACTTGACTCGTAACATGGCTTCTCTCATAAAACTATTTTCCAAAATCATGCATATTTAATTTAATGTCAAATGATTTTAAATCATGCATATTTACAGTAGTCAAAATAATTTTTAGACATGCCTTAAAAATCCGGACTAAGATAATCGATTATGTACTTATGATAATCGATTGTTTTAAGCCAAGACTGCATGACAATCGATTGTGAACTAATGACAATCGATTGTGAGTAAGACAGTGAGCATCAGGTTTTTCAAACCTGCATGACAATCGATTGTGAACTAATGACAATCGATTGTGACTGAGGCAGTGTCCATCAAAGTTTTTCAAAACTCAGAATAATCGATTATGAACTAATGGTAATCGATTATGTTGAGACAGTGTCTTCCAGTGATTTTCAAATTTATTAAATAATCGATTGTTACATTGGACAATCGATTGTCAAGAGACAGTGTCTAAAATATTTTTCAAAAACTGATAAGTAATCGATTGTTGACTTTGTGCAATTGATTGTGAAGCTAACCGTTGTCGTAAAGTTTTCAAATACCGTTAGGTAATCGATTATTGATTCTGTATAATCGGTTGTTTTGATTAAAATCCGGAAAAGATTTTTTGAACGTTATTGGGTAATAGATTATTGATTCTGTATAATCGATTGTTTTGATTAAAATCCGGAAAAGATTTTTTGAACGTTGCTGAGTAATCGATTGTTGATTCTGGACAATCGATTGTTTGTGGTAAAATCTGGAAAGGATTTTTTGAACGTTGCCAGTAATCGATTATGGATTGTAAGTAATCGATTATCAAGCGTAAAATTTGGGATTGAATCTTGTTCTGACTGGCAGACAATCGATTGTTGGGGTTTGACAATCGATTGTCAGTGAGTAAAATTAGCAACTCTTAATTGGCAATTAGGCAACGGTAATGCCAAGTTTTTCAACTATAAATACAGCTTCATTTCAGTGTTTTAAACACAACAACATACTACAACTGATCATTACATTGCTATAAGCTTGCATACTTTTGTTTATCATTTTATATTCAATTTCATAAAGCTTTTGAGAGCCATATTCTTGTCCAAAGTTGTTGTGATCTAGAGCTTACTTCTTTTACTCATATCTACTCATTAAGGAGTATTTTGTTTGAGTGTTTAGTGTTTTATACACTTGTAAGAGAATTGTGATTCTCTTGTTATAAGGAACTTGTGTTTCCTTGGTTGAAGTCTTGGAGTGTTGTATCTCCGAGCAAAGGTGTTAAGGCTTGTGTCCTTAAGTTGTAAAGGTTTGTTGAGCACCCGTAAGCTTAACAAGTTAGTGAAAAATCTCGAGAGAGTCTCTCGGGGACTGGACTAGCCACGTGTTGTGGTGAACCAGAATATATCGGTGCGTTCTTTCCTTTTTGTTTATTTAACGCACTTATTTATTTCCTGCAAATTTTAATTTCCGCAAGTTTACGCTAAATTTTATTATAACGCTATTCACCCCCCCCCCCCTCTAGCGTTAAGCGTATTTTCTAACAATTAGTAACATTATCCATTGAAGCCGATATTATTTTATCACTAATGCAAAAATATTTGATAAATTGCCATGTGTGACGTGAAGAAATTATTCTATAAGCAATTATGCGATGTTGCATTATCCAATCCTCATCAATCCAATGACTAGTAACAGTAATGTAATCACAGTTGTTGCCACTTCTACGAATAGTAGTTGTAATATCAACACGATAAATAATATGAGTAAATAAATAGTGCAAATATTATTCATATTCATGCTTATATTTATAAATATCACCTTTACAATTGTTCTAGGAAAATATTTATAAGTAGGGTTAAAAAAATTTCTAATATAATGCACAAATGAAGAGTCAGAAGGAAAACTATAGTGTAGGCATATAATATTTACTATTTTTGCCAATTTTTCCCGATTTTTTTTGGATCATAATATTAAATACCACCGATAATAATGTTAATTCCCGGTTAAAATTATTTTGAACTGGTACTAGAGTCAGCCTGACTAGGACTAGGTACACTTTCCCCCTCGGCCAAGGTTTTTCAGATGTTCATATGTGACTCTATATTTAAGGTATTTTTTTAATATGTTTAGTTAAAGTTCCCGTCTCCCCTCCCCCTCCCTCCAATATATTTAAAAGCTAAATTCATACCATAAGTTTTACACTTAACTTTATTTTGTGGAATTAAACACTTCAATTACTAACTTTATAATTTTTTCGCAAATTGTAACAACCTCAATATTTTTTTTACTATTTTTTAAAATAAAGTAAGAAATATAGCAAATATAGAAGAAAATTAGAGAAAGATTGTGATAGATTGATATTGATTTTGTAAGAAAAATAAAAGAATGAGGACATATTTATAGTTAAAAATAGGGGAAAATATAATTATAAAAAATTTGGGACCAAATTCTCATCCTATAAATTCAGTTGCAAAGCCTCATGGTTCCTCACTTTTCATTCAACAATTACTCAGTAGAATCGCAATTAATGGCCCCACCTAAAACCAAATCAGCTAATTTCGAGAAACACCAATTCAGAAGTTGAAGTGGCAAGTCAAGAATATGGCTTCATAGGTTCTTACTACGCTGCAACTATTGTTTCTTTCAATTGTACTAATTCTCAGTACAGAGTCAAGTACAATACTCTGTTGACTGATGATAAGTCTGCGCTACTAGAGGGACTGTCACTGCCGCCGAGGTCCGCCCTATGCCACCTGATCAAAATGGAACTACGCCAGAAAACGACTTTCGTATGTACGATATGGTTGATGTATTTGACAACGATGGCTGGTGGATTGGATTTATATATTGGAAAAAAGTGCTATGTCTACTTTCCTACTACTGGGGATAAAATTACATATCCTTATCATGTGTTGAGATTTCATCAAAGAATGGTCTAATGGCAAGTGGAGTTCTTCCAATAAAAGGGAGGATGTTGACTTATATGATTTTGGTTTCAAGAAATTAACGTTTCTATTTTGAACAAAGTTTTGATTTACTGTAGTGTAATATGAATGTGTCTTAATCACTCTCCTTGTGTGATATTGAAAAAATTCCAGTTTAATCGCATAGTTGTTATGTATGTGTGTTGGTAAAGATTTTGATATGCTGTGGGCCTGTGTCAAGCATATATTGAGGAAATAGTTGAATGAAATATTTATAGTGAAAAACGAGAACATATAATTTGTTATTTTTATAGCCTGATGAATTGTTGTGTTAAATGTTTCCAAATTGTCCTTAATTATGAATATTAGAATTACTATTATGTTAAATAAGATGCAGTATTTTTCTTTCAAAACAAGGATCTAACATATTTACTTGCATCCGATTAATTTACTGTAGTTAAGTGATTAATAAGGTCAAATATATGTTAGTTAATCATGGATCTAAAAAATCTATAAGTAAATATATGTCACAAATCCCGTGGTTTGTGATAAGAATGGACCTTGGGCCTAACCCCTCACGCCCAGATCTCTGGAGCGTGGACAATATAAATGGGGGCCCAACATCGATAACAATAATTGGGATGGGTCTGGCTCTGATACCATGATAAGAATGGACCTTGGGCCTAACTCAACCCCAAAAGTTAGCTTATGAGGTGAGGATTACCCAAGCCATATAAGGAGACCAAGTACCTCAAATCCCTTCGATGTGTGACAACTCAACAGTTTGACGTAAATACCATATAAATAGTAATATCCACTCACTTTGCCAAACTAATCCCCTCCCCATTTCGATTCATCCATGAAAAAAATACAAAACTAACAGAATTACCACCTCCTCAGAGATTGTTTTCCTCCATTCTATTATTATTATTATTACCATCTTCTTATTGTACTCTTTAGAATTTAATCCTAACAATCCTCTAAATACGTTAAAACATAAAGGTTTGCATGAACTTTTCATCCTATTTCCCCTTGTTGCACCGACTCTCCCGCTCTCCCATTCCCACTCCCACTTTCACTCCCGCTTACTTCTATATATATACATGATCCATGAAGATATCAAGCAAATAAAATATATTGCGTATTGAGATAGAAAACTTTTTAAAAAAATCAAAAAAAGAAGAAAAAAAAACTAAAAGGGATAGGGGCTGAGTAAAATAATCTGTGGTTCTTTGTTAGATTTCCTCTGTTTTGAATCTCAACACAGAGCCATGGCAAAGTTTTCCAAGAATTCCATGGTTCTGTGCTTTTGGTTAGTCATAGTTTTTGTAATCTCTTGTGCAAATGGTGTTAGGCTTAAGAAATTTGATCACCCCACTAAAGGTGATGGCACTCTTAACTTCTTGGTTATTGGTGACTGGGGAAGAAAGGGTACCTTCAATCAATCTCACGTAGCTCACAAGGTACCATTTTTCTTATCTTTGGTTTTCATCAATTTAATTTGGATTTTCTCACGTTTAATTATGCGGCCAATTAACTTATCTAAAAGTTTAATCTATTAGAAAGAGCTCACTTTTATTTACTAGATTATTATATCTTCAATGTTTCCTCTTGTGTCGGCTTGATCTTTTTATGGGCTTAAGTACATGGAAATTTGGAGGGTGGTGGTCAGGGGTAGGGATTACAAAGGAAACCGACAAATCGTATCAATCCGATAATTCGAGCCAAACCGAGAAAAAAAATCCGATTATGGTTTGGTTTGACTTGATTTGGTGTTAGAAAAAAATCCGACCATAATTGGTTTGATTTAGTTTTAACTAAAGAAAGTCAAACCGAAACCAAACCAACCCGACATATTATATATATATATATATATATATATATATATATATATATATATATATATATATATATATATATATATAAATTTATAATTTATCTTTTAAGGTATTATTTCAAGGTCAAACTTAGAACTTTTGAATGCTCCAATAAATTTTATACCCATTAATATTAGTAAATTAAATAATGCTGACAATCAATACTAATGCTAACAATAGACATTCAATTCAATATTACGAACGTGGAATATTAAATATCTATTTTTTGTTTTGCAATAATTTAGATAAAAAAGCATAACCTATTTTTATTCTGCTTTAGCTTTTAGTCATGTAATTAATACTCCCTTATTAGTCTAATTATTTTAGCACGACTTAGTGCATTTAGATTATATTTATTTTTATTATGACTTTTTGATTAGCAATATTGATATTACATAATTTTATTGTCTTTATTGTTGAATATTTTAGGATAATGTCATGACACATCTCATATTTTGTATTATTTTCTTGAAAAATATTTTATATAGTTGTATCTTACTAGGATTAAAGAAATATTTCGAACATACATTATCTATTTTGTTCTACGAAGATTTTACCGGAATTTTTTTTTCGAAAAAACCCGAAAATCCAAGAAAAATCGACAAAAACTGATATTGAAAAACCCGAGTTATATTGGTTTGGTCTGGTCTTGAGATTTAATAACCCGACACAATTGGTATGGTTTGATAATTGTAAAATTCGAACCAACCCGGTTTATGTATACCCCTAGTCAGGCGTAGAGCCAGAAGGTTAAGTACGAGTTAGATCAAATTCAATTGCTTTAGTCAAAATCATGTATTGAGATCTATTAAATATGTACAAAATTTAAATGTAGAACATAATTACTGGTATCTGATATCACAACTCTAGAAGTTACTAGTTAGAACCCTTAAAGTTCAAAGTCTGACTCCGCCTTTTGGTGGGGTAAAATTTGAACACATGGCTTATGTCTGCTATGGTACTATTTTGCATTAAATTAAGTTGGTCACATAATTTAATATTTTATTTGATTGATAATTTTATATGTATATATTATATAATGAGCTTGTTTCACTAAAAAGGGATCTAGGCAAAAGTAGTGAATAAACTTCTTTTGGATGCAGATGGGAAGAATCGGAGAGGATCTAAACATTGATTTTGTAGTATCAACTGGTGATAATTTCTATGATAACGGATTGACAGGGGTGCACGATCCAAATTTTGTAGAGTCATTTACTAATATATATACAGCAAAGAGTTTACAGAAACAATGGTATAGTGGTAAGTTCCCAAATATTTATTAAACACACTGCATTTTTTATGACATTTAAATTGGTCTGAAATTGTCTTAAAATTGTAATCTCCTGCAGTATTAGGCAATCATGATTACAGAGGAAATGTAGAAGCGCAACTCAGTCCTTACCTTAGGAAAATTGATAGAAGATGGCTTTGTTTAAGGTCTTTCATAGTTAATGCAGGTGCATAATCTCTTCTTTTCTGTCTTAAAGTTTCTATTTTTAACAAAAATAAAAATGTTTTCTCCTTTTTGTTCTTTGAAGAAATTGCTGAAATATTCATGGTGGATACAACTCCATTCGTACAAGATTATTTCACGAACCCTAAGGATCATACCTATGATTGGCGAGGTGTGATCCCTCCAAACACATACACTACAGACATATTAAAAGTAAGTTGAACTTAGGTTTTTCTTATCTTTTCTAATATTTTTCATTTTAAGATTTCTCAAGATAATATTATAAAATTTTAATTATTTGTTTAAAATTAGGATCTTGAAAAAGCCTTGAGTGAATCGACGGCAAGATGGAAAATAGTAGTAGGGCATCATGCCATTAGAAGTGTTGGGCATCATGGCGACACTCAAGTACTTGTGGATCGCCTTCTTCCTATGCTTAGGGTACGTAACTTTTCTTAATTATATCAATTGCAAATTTTGATTACGGATATGCCTTAAAAAGCAACTTCGTGCAGCTATCGCGCCCTTGCTTCTTGCTGAGTTTTTTACTTTGATTTCTCTGGTTAAATTGTCAGGCATACAATGTTGATTTTTACACGAATGGACACGATCACTGCCTTGAACATATTAGCGACAACGAAAGGTAAGAGTAAATTAAATTTCAAATCTTGCAAATAAAGTTCAATACTTTGATATTCAACACGTTTCTTTCATCTGATTATTTTGCTTGAAATTGCAGTCCTATTCAATTTTTGACAAGTGGGGCAGGGTCAAAGGCATGGAGAGGAGATGTGAAAGGATTAAATAGAGAAGACGTGAACTTTTTCCACGATGGACAAGGTTTCATGTCTGTACAGTTAACACCAACAGAGGCTGAGATCAAGTACTATGATGTTTTTGGTAGAGTGCTACATAGATGGAATAGGTCCAAGTTGCTTCACTCAGCTATTTAGTTTTTCTTTTAGTTTTAAAACAACAAAACTAATATTTGCTGTAAATACTGAAGTTATTAATAGATGCAGAAGAGAACAGATTTCACAAAACCAATTAGCTTTGTGAGAGTAGTTTTCTCCAACGTTTAGGACTCATTTGGTTTGATGTATTAGAGGAAATAATCATGATATAAAATTGATATTGCTTTAACCTGCGTTTGATTTGATATTACGATATTGTTTGTACCTACTATAATATAAGTATGAAATAAAATAGATTAAACACCAAAACAACAACCCTTATATATTCTCCTCAAACATATCGGAATTTTATTAAATTTAATAATTAAAACCCACGATTTGAATTATACCTAATATATCCTATGTTTAGCTCAAAGTATTCATTTACTTTATAAGCATAAAACAATAAAAACAAATGGAAGGTCAATCATAGCAGATCGTAATAAATTCAAAGACCAAAAGAATAAAATGCAAGAGGCAATAGATATTAAGTAAAGGGAGGAGGATGAGGATATTTTATTAATAAATGGATTTGGTCTGCCTCTCCATGGAGAGGTTCAGAGCCTTACAATTGAGTATTTTCTACTCTTTTAGAAGTAGATGTGAAGAAGAAGAAGCAGCCCCCCTTTTAGGGTTCTTTCTCTTAGTATTTATAGCCAGGAGACCTGCCAGCTGGTGCCCAAGGATCGGGACCACATCGAGGGGAAGCCCTTATGAGGACGGCCAGGCCGTAGCCTTAGTTGTCAAATCGAGTAACTATATGATAATCTCGCTGATAAATAGTCATACCATTTATTAATCACAAATAGGCTTTAATAAATGCGCTACTCTCATTTATCATCGTGAGGTCAAGTTTTGACCCATATAGATAGTCCTTCGCTTATTGAGGTCGTGCTCAGGCCGAGCTCGATGAGCGGATTCTGCTAATAGCCGCAACCGTTTATGCGTCGAGAGCGATCGTAGCCCTTTAACCTTCGAGGATGGCCGTGACCATTTATTATTAAGGGATGGCCGTAGCCATTTTTATTCAGGAGATGGTCGTGGCCATTTTTACTTAGGAGATGGCCATAGCCATTTTTACTTAGGAGATGGCCGTAGCCATTTTTACTTTGGAGATGGCCGTAGCCATTTTTACTTTGGAGATGACCGTAGCCATTTTTGCTTAGGAGATGGCCGTAGCCATTTTTACTTTGGAGATGGCCATAGCCATTTTTACTTTGGAGATGGCCGTAGCCATTTTTTGATTAGGAGATGGCCGTAGCCATTTTTACTTTGGAGATGGTCGTAGCCATTTTTGCTTAGGAGATGGCCGTAGCCGTTTTTACTTTGGAAATGGCCGTAGCCATTTTTACTTTGAAGATAGCCGTAGCCATTTTTGCTTTGGAGATGGCCGTAACCATTTTTGCTTAGGAGATGGTCGTAGCTATTTTTACTTTGGAGGTGGTCGTAGCCATTTTAGCTTAGGAGATGGCCGTAGCCATTTTTACTTTGGAAATGGTCATAGCCATTTTTACTTTGGAGATGGCCGTAGCCATTTTTACTTTGGAGATAATATGATCATGCTTATTGCGTATATAAAAAAGGAGACATCGCGTGCGTGGTAATGCGCGAGACGTGACCTTAGCATCTCGAGGTCGTTACAACCGTTTCTTAGGGGACACGTTGATTGACGGTTGAACGACCGTTCTGAGCACTTGTCATTATGGTGCCCGTTACTGTAGACCCGAACCGTTCTGCAGTTGGCAAGGAAGTTAATGGTGACCTTTGGGATTCGTGAAGGTCATTTATGCTTCATCTATAAGTAGGGGTTATATCGTTAGTTCTCACCTTTTTGCTATTTGCTTTAGTGGAGCTCTGAGAGATAACGTGTCTTGTTACTCCTTTTTCCTTTGTTTATCGTTGGATTTTTGTTTCTTCTTGCTTTTCCTGTGAATTTCATCACTTTTCCCTCTTTATACCATCAATGGCGAGTGGTTCTCATTCTGATATTATTCTGGCGGCAGTTGTGGCGGCTGAGGGGCCATCGACGGTGGTGGAAATCACAGATTTGCAGAATGTCGATCGATTTCCGTCAGTGACCGATATTCTTTCCCTTCCCAGCGGTCCGGAAACCGATTTCACTTACCCTGAGGGAGAAGATCAAATAGATGAGGCCCCACTGATGGGAGAAGTTGGCCTTGCTCAGCTGAGGGAGCAATGTGGTATCCCTCGCTTCGCCGACATTGCCCTGGCCGGGAGCGGCGATAGGGTGCACTTTGACCGCCGAGATTATTGTGTTTTCTATGCCTGCCCTTTTAGGTTGGGATTCGGGATTCCTCTTCCCCTGCTGGTGGTTGATTTTTGCCGCTACTACAAGGTGTGTCCTGGTCAGCTCGTCCCCTCTTGTTATAAATTATGGGCGATGTTGATCAGATATGCGGAGTTGGCACGGAGAGAAATCACGCTTGGGCACGTTCTTACTCTGTACGCCCCTCAGAGGGTGCGCTGTACTATGATTTGGTTGGTCCATCGTGGGACCGACGGCTTAACTGCGGAGCTTGACGACGAGGTCGCTACCCGCCCATACAGGTATTTCTTCTATATCAAGACCAGACACCTGGTGGCCTGTGCTATTGATTTCCCAGAGGAGTGGAACCATGCACGTAAGTTTCTTTTGTGCCGGCCTTGACTTCTTTTGGTTGAACATTCTGCTTTTCGTTGTTATTATGTACTGATTTCTTTTTTGCCATAGCGGGAAGTGCGCCACTAGCGCTGCTCAATGGCATTTGTGAGTGGGTCAACACCGTGCTTCCCGTTACAGTAAGGATTCGCACGTGGACGTCTTTTTGGGAGGTTCATGGTCGTAGGCCGGTTGTTGGTAAGAGTATGACTTGCTGCTATTATTCTTCTTTCGTAGCTTTTCGGTTACTTTGGCTTAACCTCTCTTCTTAAGCTTAGCCTTTCTTCTTTGACTTGTCAGAACGGCCTCAGCGTAGAAGGGCTCCTCAGCTTGCTTTCCGCAGGCCGGGGGCAACTGCTCGATTAGTTGCAATGCCGGCACCTCGCTAGTTCCTAGGGCGACTTTAGTGGAATCCTCGGCTGCGCATTCTCCGGTACGGCCTGCGTCCCGAGTTGAGATATCTTTTGGGGGTCGTGAGTTCGAGGGCGGAGCGGTCCTCAACTGAAGATGAGGAAGAAGATGAGAGGCCGCTGGTTCGGCGTAGGGTGGCATTCACTCCATCCCCTCCAGAGGTGATCAGTTTGGACTCTTCGCCATCGGTAGAGGAGGGGGGCGCAAAGGACCTTGCCCCAGAGGGTGAGCATTTAGTGGGGGTTGCCCCGGTTGGCCAAGGCCAAGATGATACAGTTGCTTCGGCGATTCAACTTTCAGTTCCTTTTGCTTAGAGGGAGGGCAGTTCCTCGGCAATTATTTTTGTGGAGAGGACGGGCGCTGATACTTCGGCGAATGTAAGTGCTTCAATGTCTCGGGCGGCGGAGGCCTCGACTTCAAGGGCGCCGGGAGCCTCGGGATAGGTGGATGATTCTGAATCCGATATGGATTCTGAGGACCTCCGTACGTTTTAGGAGGGCTTTACCCGCCCTGCGGCGCAGGCCGAAGGGGATTTTCGTCATTTACAGATCCCTAACGACTAGAACCTGCTACTCGAGGAGGAGAACCTGGTAACATTGTTCGAGGTTATGTGCTCCAATGCGGAGAGTGTGTCCTTGAGGGATATCTCGGACGTCGGGTTGATGGGAGAGGTAGCCTCCTAGAGTATAAAGGTACGTATAAATGTTTGGTAGTTTTTCTTTGTCATTACGTTTTCTTGTACTGATTGTCGCTCTTGTTTATTGTAGTCATTTCTATTGGAGGTAGATAGCATCAGGCGGGCTAGCGCCCGCTCGTCGGTTTGTGTACGGCTGCTGGCGAAGTACCGCCATTACCGCGATCAGTGCCGTGATCTGCGAGAACGCATATGGGGCGACCCGCGGAACCGGGAGTTGGTAGAGGAGTTGGCTCGGAGGGAGCTTCATATACAACAGACCCTTAGCAGGGTAACCACTCTTGAGGAGCAGCTCTGCCAGGCGAATGAGGGGGACGATACTGAGAGAAGGGCAGCCGCCGAGAGGGAGCGCCAAAATCTGGCTGCATCGGCAGAGGCCGCTGAGGCTTATGTCAGGCAGGTGGCTGCCATAGAGTCTGAAGCCGCCACTTCAAGGAGGCAGGCAGAGGACGCCCTGGCAAGGGTTGAAGCACTGCAGGCGACCAACCGTGTCCTGTAAAGGGAGCGCAAATTAGAGAGAGCCGTCGGTGCTTTTCAAGAACGATCGTTAGAGGGGCACATTGTTGTCTGTGATCGGGACGCTCGTGTGGTGGCGGATAGGATAGAGGCCTTGGAGGCCGAGAATCAGCGGTTGAGAGATCAAGCCGCTTCTTGCGGTCATGCCCGTGAGCTTTGGACGTATTTCGAGGCCCAGCTCGATGTGAATAGGCAGTTGTGGGAGGCCGACGTCGTGTCTAAGGACTCCTACAAGGAGGCTCGTCAAAGGGCTCGTGAAGCACGTCTTGACTGTGCCTTTGACCCATCCACGCCTGGAGGTGACGATAGCGCTGATGGCGCTTATAATGCTGTAGGGGGCGCTGGGGTCGCCGAGTGAGCAGATGGAAAAATTTGTAACGCCTATTTAGTTTTCGTCTTCTCTTCCTTTTTTGGGCGAAGGCACGTAGCCTGAGCTATTGTTCGACCGTATTCGAACATTTGTAATATTTGAAGGCGCGTAGCCTGAGTCGAAGGCACATGCCCTGAGTCCCAGTTCAACCGTAGCTGAACTTTTGGGTGGAGGCACGTAGCCTGAGCTGTCGTTCGAGCGTAGTCGAACTTTTGTAATATTTGAAGGCGCGTAGCCAGAGTTGATGGCACATAGCCTGAAATGAAGGCACATAGCCCGAACTGAAGGCATATAGCCTGAACTGAAGGCGCATAGCCTGAAATGAAGGGGCATAGCCTGAACTGAAGACGTGTAGCCTGAAGTGAAGGCACATAACCTGAAATGAAGGCGCATAGCCTGACTGCCATTCCACCGTAGTTGAACCGCTGTAGTCTTTGAAGGCGCATAGCCTGTGTCGAAGGCACATAGCCTGAGCTGAAGGCGCATAGCCTGAAATGAAGGCGCATAGCCTGAACTGAAGGCACGTAGCCTGAAATGAAGACACATAACCTGAACTGAAGGCGCATAGTCTGACTGCCGTTCAACCGTAGTTGAACCGCTGTAATTATTTGAAGGCGCGTAGCCTCTGTCGAAGGCACATAGCCTGAGC
Source organism: Nicotiana benthamiana (assembly GCA_034376525.1). Taxonomy (NCBI): domain Eukaryota; kingdom Viridiplantae; phylum Streptophyta; class Magnoliopsida; order Solanales; family Solanaceae; genus Nicotiana; species Nicotiana benthamiana. Next base: position 35,976,613 of record CM067333.1, on the reverse strand, counting down.
TGAAAGCGCATAGCCTGAATGAAGGTGCATAGCCTTAAATAAAGGCACATAACCTGAACAGAAGGCGCATAGCCTGACTTAAGTTCAATCGTAGTTGAACTACTGTAATATTTGAAGGCGCGTAGCCTGTGTCAAAGGCACATAGCCTGAGTCCCAGTTCAACCGTAGTTGAACCGTTGTAATATTTTAAGGCGCGTAGCCTGAGTTGAAGGCACATTTCCTTAGTCCAACTTCAACCGTGGTTGAACCGTTATAATATTTGAAGACGCATAGCCTGTGTGGAAGGCACATAGCCTAAGCTGAAGGCGCATAGCCTAAACTGAAGGCGCGTAGCCTGAAATGAAGGCACATAACCTTAACTGAAGGCGCATAGCCTAACTGCCGTTCAACCGTAGTTGAACCGCTGTAATATTTGAATGCGCATAGCCTGTGTCGAAGGCACATAGCCTGAATCCCAGTTCAACCGTGGTTGAACCGTTGTAATATTTGAAGGCGCGTAGCTTGAGTTGAAGGCACATAGCCTGAGTCCCAGTTCAACCGTGGTTGAACCGTTGTCATATTTGAAGGCACGTAGCCTGAGTTGAAGGCACATAGCCTGAGTCCCAGTTCAACCGAAGTTGAACCTTCTCTTTTTTCCACATAGCCCGCTTCGTATTGGGGCTGGGATTTGTTTCGGGTTTCAGATCTTGCCTAACTTGTGCTTGTGGTCTTTTCGGCTGGCTCGCGCGGGTCACCCCGTTACAGATCTCGGTTTGAGATATTTTTTTGTGCCTTTTCCCCCTTTTGGTAGGATCCTGTGTGGAAAGAGGATGGGTGAGGTACCTTGAACTCATTTTCCCCATATAAATGGGGGATCTGCTTCTTCTTCTTCTTCTTCTTCTTCTTCTTCTTCCCTTCGCTCGAAGATGTGGGGGGGTGGAAGCAAGCTCATCTCGAGTTTTTTGACTTCCTATGACCTGATATGCCGCTTGGGCTCGTTTGAGCTGGGTTGTTCACTTTTCTCTTTCATTATATGGATAAACTACGGGATTCTGCTATGCAATCCCCACAGACGGCGCCAAATTTTTTAGTTCAAAGTATTCATTTACTTTATAAGCATAAGACAATAAAAATAAAGGGAGGGTCAATCATAGCAGATCGTAATAAATCCAAAGACCAAAAGAATTAAATGCAAGAGATATTAAGTAAAGGGAGGAGGATGAGGATCTTTTATTAATAATATGGATTTGGTCTGCCTCTCCATGGAGAGGTTCAGAGCCTTACAATGGAGTATTTTATCCTCTTTAGAAGTAGATGTGAAGAAGAAGAAGAAGCCCCCTTTTTAGGGTTCTTTCTCTTAGTATTTATAGCCAGGAGACCTGCGAGCTGGTGCCCAAGGATCGGGACCACATCGAGCGGACGCCCTTATGAGGACGGCCAGGCCGCAGCCTTAGTTGTCAAATCGAGTAACTATATGATAATCTTTTTGATAAATAGTCATACCATTTATTAATCACAAATAGGCTTTAATATATGCGTTACTCTCATTTATCATCGTGAGGTCAAGTTTTTACCCATACATCCTACCTTTAGTATAAAAACAACTTCCAATAAAAGTAACTAATGCATTACAAATTCTTGAACTACAATCCGTACGTAATGTATACAACCACTGAATCAAACGACTCCCGAGTGATTTCATTTTGATATAACTAGGGTGTGCATTCGATTTATAGATTCGATTTTGACCCTTATCGATAATTATTTATCGATTATAGATTTGTACATATACTTATCATTATCGTTTCAATAAGGTTTCGATTTTTTTGATTTTGATTTATCGATTTTTGGGGCTTATCGATTCGGTTATCGATTACACCAATAAGAAAATTTGCAAGATTTCACGGAAAGTATATCACTATAAATACGCCTAACTAATACGGACAAAAAGAAGCTAACATACGACGAACACCGTTTATGACATAAAAATTATGCTAACAGGCAAATGTAACGAAACTAAAGTAAAGGATCAAATATATGCCACCAACACTCCAACGGTATTAAAATAATAAAAATACATTATCACTGCTAATTCTATTTTCCATTAACTTGAACTTCATTCCCTTACGCTATAAATATTATCATTACTTAAATGTGGTAGATGAAATAAAGCGGTGTGCATTCGATTTATCGATTCGATTTTGACCATTATCAAAAATTACTTATCGATTATCGACTTGTACATATGCTTATCGTTATCGTTTCAATAAGGTTTCGATTTTTCCGATTCGATTTATTGATGAACCAATAACAAATAATCGACTCGATTTATCGATAAACCAATTCGAATGCACACGCCTACTCCTAACACATATTCCAACACGATTTACTCCATGGACAATGTAGGAAAAAAAATAATTAATTCATTCTTGAAATCTGGAAAAATCACTTATTGTTTAAGAGGACATCGGAGCAAGTCCCGGTTTACTTAATTTCGCTTTCATTGGAAAATACTATGCGTAATTCCTAGATAAGTCCCAGTTTGCTTAGTTTCGTTTTCATTGGAGAATACTGTGTGTTTCCTGTTCTAAACCAACAAAAGAGTGTGGTAAGTTAAAACCAAACAAAATTGCATGTTACCTTGGCCTAGCAAGTCGGCGAAAGGATGAGTGGCACTGTAGGGTCGCTCACTTTTCTTCGTACTTGAAAGATGGTTTTCGATTTGGCAGTCGTGTTCGACTTCATCATTAAACCCCATCTAGACTTCGTGTAGGTTGGAATTACCTCACCCGTTGGGACATCGAGACCAAGTCATAAAGTCACCCCCATCCGTTATGCACAAATAATAAGGGAAACATGTCATAATTTGTTAATAAATCATCTAGTGCGTATAGGTACGAAAATAGGGTAGACAGTAGGTTATCATCCCTTCCTAAGAGTTGGAAGTACAGTTCGGTATATAAGGCAAATAGGTCAAATGGGGTTGCGGTTACGCTAGGCGCATGGTGACCGTGATTCTACTTTAAACATGCATATGGCGTGTTGAACCCATCGCTACAGGTGAGGCATGGGTTTCACATAGTCATTGGTTGCAATTTCTCTATGTAGAGATCTGGCCTAGATTGGTATGGTTGTCTCAAAAGTTTACCTACCAACTAATGATGAGATATAGTGAAATGGAGGTAAATCTTAGTCAAACATAATTAAATCTATATCCAAGCATATGGAATATGAAAATGGAAGAAGGCCAAGCTTTAACATTTCTTAGAATGACTAAGAGACATCAAATGTAAATGATAAGCTTACATCTTTGATATATTGTTCCTTACTAGAGGGAAGGGTGTTGATAACTATGAAATCTATCTTTTTGATTGAACAATGATGATTACAAAGGGTTGTAACAAAAATCTAGACCGTTGGTTTGTTGTTGAAGATCTCATCTTGTTCTCATCTTTAATACATTACAATTCTCTTTTCCTTAGATAGAGCCTCCCTCTTCTTGACATATATATATATATATATATATATATATATATATTACCAACACTAAATTTATCCAGCGGTATTTACTCAATGTGCCCTCTCATGACTATACTCTTCCGCACTTGCCCAAGCATTACGATGTATGTATTGTCGTGTAGGCCATCTGATGGTTCGATCTCCATAGTGACCGAGATAATCGTCGCCATTACGCCTAGTGGGTACGTCTATGGCTTGGTCAGCCCCTTGCCATTTCTTTTAATGATAACCTACTTGTGATCAGATTTTGACCCATACAACTAGCTACTTGCTGCCAAGGGGTAAGAGAACCAAACAGTTGAAAAGGAATCCTATTTATCTAAAATGGAGAAGAACTAATTAATTGAGGATGGGAAAAAATCATTAAGGAGAACGGGATGGTAATTGAAGATGTGTAATGAAATTATAATCATGTGAAAGAAGGTACTGCATCGAGGACGATCTTCACCATTTCAAAGGGGGAGAATCGTTGTACCACTTGGTGATGGGCTGCGTTGTTAGTTATTAAAGGAGATGAACAATACATTATGCGCTGGTCATCCAGGTATTGAATGAATGATGGTGTTGTTCTCCCGATACTATTTCTAGCCAAAGAGGGAACAAGATGTGGAAGCATACGGGAATAGTTGTCTTGTGTGCCAACTTGACGAATCTGAGAGGAAAAACGAGGTGGGTTTGTTGCAACCTCTGCTTTTCCTCGAAGATACATGGGAGTCTGTTTCAATGTATTTCACCAGTGGGTTCCCTAAAGTTAATGGGTTGTCTTCGATTATTGTGGTGGTCGACAGGTTCTCAAAATTTGCCATTTTTATTGTTGCCCCAATAGATTGTCCCTCTAAATTTGTTGCAGAATTATTCTTCAAAAATGTGGTGAAGTATTTCGGTATGCTAGAGGATGTTATTAGTGATCAGGATGCACGGTGTTCATAGGCAGATTCTGGACTTATTTGTTCAATTTGTAGGGCACAAACTTGAATTACTCAACGGCGAACCATCCCAAAACTGATGGCCAAACCGAAAGAATCAATCATTTGATGGAAGAATACTTGAGCCATTTCGTGACTTCTAGTCAATGAAATTGGCCAGATTTGTTAGATTGTGCACAATTCTCTTACAATTTGCACAAGTCTTCGGCGACAGAGAAGAGTCCATTCGAGATTGTTGTGGGAAAGCAGCCAAGGCTACCAACGAAGATGGTGCAACAGAAGACTGTTCAGAAATGTCCAGCTGCATATCGTTATGATTTTGATAGGCAAGCTATGATGGAAGAAAAAACAAACGGTTTGAAAGTGGCACAGAAACACATGAAAAAGTATGCTGATCGGAACATGTGTCCATTTGAGTTCAAGGTTTGCAACAAAGTGTTTCTGAAACTTACCCCTCAAATCTGGAAGAAGATTGATAGCAGGGTAAGGCATAGAGCATTGGTTTCAAGATATGATGGTCCATTTGAAGTTATTGAAAAGGTAGGTGAAGTTGCTTACCGTTTGAAGTTGCCGGAAAGAATGAAAATACACCCAACTTTCCATGTGAGTTATTTGAACCCGTATGTGGAAGATCCTAAAGATCCGGAAAGGCATAAAATCAAGAAAGCTCTTCTTAAAATGCACACTCAGATTGATGACAAGATTGAGAAAATTCTGCACCACCGGGTACTTGGGATGCACAAAAAGAACATGCGGACAGAATTCCTAATTCAGCTGAAAGGCAAGCCCGAGGCAGATGTGTTAGTATTTATGACGTTCACTAGAGGGGGGTGAATAGTGAGGCACGAGAATATTGAAATATTGCGAAATTTAAAATTGCAGGAATAAGTAAATACGGTAATTGAAATAATCAAGAAAGAACACACCGTATTTTATCCTGGTTCACCACAACCCGTGGCTAGTCCAGTCCCCGAGAGACTCTCTCGAGATTCCACTATCTTCGTCAAGCTTACGGGTGCTTAACAAACCATTACAGTTGCTCAAGGATACCGCACCTTAAGACTTCACTTGCTTGAGGATACCTCACCCCAAGACTTCAACCACTAAGACTTTGGGTACTTAGCAAACCCGACAAATGAGAAGATATGTTCTTCTCAAACAACTCTCTTTTACTCAAGCACTCTCTCAAAAGAGTAGATAAAGAGATACAATTTTAGCTCTATGAACAACACAAAGTTGTCTATCAAATGGCTCAACAAAAGCTCTAAAATGATGCTTGAAAATGATCAATATGTATATCAATGTATGGAGGAGTTGTGTATTTAAAAAACAGCTCAAAAGACCTCATTTTATAGGTGAAAAATGGCGCTGACCGTTGCTTAATTGACAAATAAAATTCCTGAATTTTTGCTCATACAATCGATTGTCTGACCTACACAATCGATTTTTTGAGGACCGTTCAAAAGACAGACTCCTGATTTTAAGGGAAACAATCGATTATAAAACCTGTATAATCGATTGTTCTTCAACGTTCAAAAATCAATTTAGGATTCTGTGGGAACGGTCTAAATATAATCGATTGTATAAAAACCATAATCGATTATTCTGATTATAATCGATTGTTAAAAACATATAGTCGATTATTTAGCTGATTGAAAAATTCAGTTTAAGTACTGTCTCAATACAATCGATTGTTAGAAGTATATAATCGATTGTTTGCTATTTTGAAAAACTTCATATCACACTGTCTTAATATAATCGATTGTTAAAACTGTATAATCGATTGTTTGCTATTTTGAAAAACACAGTCGAAAGGAGCATATAATCGATTGTTTAGGTCCAGAAAAAGACATGTTTAAAAACCATTTTGACTAAAATACAAATCATTTCGGTTTAACACAAAGATGCATGTCTATGATAAATAAGATTTAATAAAATGTTTTATGCATGTTTATGATGACCTAATGTTGAGCCAAAAGACGAGATAACTTAAGCGTTGTTCTTACATTGGTTCTACCAAACGACCTACGTCTTGGATCTTTGTTCTTGAACTCTTTGGCTCGACTTTGGCTTGTTCATGCAATTCCGTCATCAGTATGCTTCTCGCCATTTGATAGTTTGTCATATTATATCGTTGTTTGACGCTTGACTTCATTGTTTGTCATTCATCAAAACCTATACCTGAAAATCATGCTCATACAACCAAAGCGCACATATCATAGATAGAGTGATTTTCTACAATTTTCCCCTTTTTGATAATGACAAACAACGGAAGATATGCATATTGAATTCCCCCTCAATTCATGCTATATCTCAACATACAATTTATGCTATAAATTCAATATAATCAATTAAGGCATGCATATCGTCTATATTCTTCCCCCTTTTGGCATTAGCAAAAAGACTCTACCAAAAATTATTTAAACCATTGACGATACCAATCGTTATAAAAGATCATATCAAATGTTAGTAAATGGCATATTAATAATAATGGTCATTTTTCTCAACTATGCCAATTGTTATTCTAAACTAAGAATATTCATCAAAACATGAATCAATCATTTATTTTAAAACTAGTTGATACTAATTGTTATTCAAAAAGAACTTACTAAGACATGCATCAAGCAAAAATAATATTGATTTTTAGCACATATCAACTATTACGTTTTTTTTAATTCAAAATATGATAACTAACCGACGTTCCCCCTTAATGCATTAAGGTTTCGTGCTTGGTGCATCCACTACAATATTGTAGTCTTCAAGCACACCTGCAAAAAGAACCTAAAAATAGGTTTTTCGGTACCCAACTTCTTTTGGGTCCTTGGGGGTTAGGATAATAATAATCATAATCAACACATAAATATCTATGTTTAGCAAAACAAACGGGTGCAATATGTCCTACCCGATTACAATAGTGACATATAACATTAGGATTGTGCATATGTCTAGGTTGAGCCAAATGCGTTCTAGGTGATCTAAAATTGTTTTTCCTAGAATCGTTGAAATTCCTAGAATCCTTTCTAGGTGGTCTAAAATAATTAATCTTAGACTCATTAGTGAGGTTCCTAGAATTCTTTCTAGATTGACCAACCTCATTACTTTCATCCTTTTTAACACCTTCAATTTTAGGACTATCAACACTACATTTTTCTAGTGCGTTCCTAAGTTCTATGTTCTCTATTTTTAAAGAACTACAAGAAGAACAATTTGAGCATTTATCAATAGAAGAGACTTCATTCAATTCCTTGATCTTATTTTTAAAAACAACAATGTCATTTTCCAAAAATTTATTTTCTTTTTCTAAAACTTCAATTTTATTTTTAAGAACACCATTTTCATTAGTCAATTTTTCAAAATCTATTTCTTTCAAAGAAGAGGATTTTTCAAAATCTTTTTCTTGTAAAGAAAGTGTTTTCTGAAAATCTGTTTCTTGCAAAGAAAGTGTTTTCTGCAAAGAGAGTGTTTTCTTCAAATCTTTTATCATTTTGGAAGCATTAACAAATTCACCATACAATTCATCATAGGCATTTTGTAATTCTTCAAACGAGTGAGAGTTAGATGTACTTACCTCTTCTTCTTTGTTTACCATGAGACACAATGCGGCAGTTTCATCGCCTGAGCTGTCTGAATCCCGTGATACGCGCCTATGGTGTTTCTTCTTTTTCTTGTCCTTCTTTATAGACTTACAAGATTTTTCAATTATATCATTTGAAATATTATCATCATCCCTTTCCGAATCACTTACCTCTTCTCGTTTAGAGGATGAGGCTTTGAAGGCAAAATTTGAATTGCTTCTAAGATAAGGATTAAGAATTGTGCTATCATAAGTTTCGAGGTTACCTCTTTGTCCATCAATTGTGATATCCGTGAATTCCATCGACTCTTGGATTGCATTGGCTTTGGAACGCCATTCGGGAGTGAGACTCCGTAGGACTTTTCGAACAAGATCTTTGTTCGTGTACATGGAGATCGTTGACGATTCTTAAAAATCGTTCAAATATAATACCAATGGGTTCCTTCTCCATTTTAAAGATTTCATATTTATGTGTTAGAAAATCAATTTTGGATTCTCGGACTTGAGGCGTACCTTCATAAATGATCTCGAGTTTATCCCACATCTCCTTGGCGGTTGTGCAGCAAGAGATTTTTTGATAGTCATCCGGATTCACCACACAGTATAATACATAGATGGCCCTTGCATTATTTTCAACTTTCTTGATGTCCTCGGCATCATATTCATCTTCCTTCTTTGGAACCGTGGTTTCTCCAACTTTCTTTGTCGGCATTGGTTCACCGTTTTTGATGATTTGCCATAAACGAAAACTGCTTGCTTTGAGGAAGATACTCATCCGCTCTTTCCAATATGTATAGTTTTTTCCGTCAAATAGTGGAGGGCAAGTGGGGCATTGTCCTTCGCTCATTATTCCTGCGTTCAATATTCTCAACAAAAAAATATATATCGCTCTCAACCGGTTAAGGCTTTCAGAGAGGTAGGCTCTGATACCAATTGTTAGTATTTATGCCATTCACTAGAGGGGGGGGGTGAATAGTGAGGCATGAGAATATTGAAATATTGCGGAATTTAAAATTGCAGGAATAAGTAAATACGGTAATTGAAATAATCAAGAAAGAACACACCGTATTTTATCCTGGTTCACCACAACCCGTGGCTAGTCCAGTCCCCGAGAGACTCTCTCGAGATTCCACTATCTTCGTCAAGCTTACGGGATCTTAACAAACCGTTACAGTTGCTCAAGGATACCGCACTTTAAGACTTCACTTGCTTGAGGATACCTCACCCCAAGACTTCAACCACTAAGACTTTGGGTACTTAGCAAACCCGACAAATGAGAAGATATGTTCTTCTCAAACAACTCTCTTTTACACAAGCACTCTCTCAAAAGAGTAGACAAAGAGATACAATTTTAGCTCTATGAACAACACAAAGTGTCTATCAAATGGCTCAACAAAAGCTCTAAAATGATGCTTGAAAATGATCAATATGTATATCAATGTATGGAGGAGTTGTGTATTTCAAAAACAGCTCAAAAGACCTCATTTTATAGGTGAAAAATTGTGCTGACCGTTGCTTAATTGACAAATAAAATCCCTGAATTTTTGCTCATACAATCGATTGTCTGACCTACACAATCGATTGTTTGAGGACCGTTCAAAAGACAGACTCCTGATTTTAAGGGAATCAATCGATTGTAAAACCTGTATAATCGATTTTTCTTCAACATTCAAAAATCAATTTAGGATTCTGTGGGAACGTTCTGAATATAATCGATTGTATAAATACTATAATCGATTATTCTGATTATAATCGATTGTTAAAAACATATAGTCGATTATTTAGCTGATTGAAAAATTCAGTTTAAGTACTGTCTCAATACAATCGATTGTTAGAAGTATATAATCGATTGTTTGCTATTTTGAAAAACTTCATATCACACTGTCTTAATACAATCGATTGTTAAAACTGTATAATCGATTGTTTGCTATTTTGAAAAACACAATCGATTGTAAGGAGCATATAATCGATTGTTTAGGTCCAGAAAAAGACATGTTTAAAAACCATTTTGACTAATCATTTTGGTTTAACACAAAGATGCATGTTTATGATAAATAAGATTTAATAAAATGTTTTATGCATGTTTATGATGACCTAATGTTGAGCCAAAAGACGAGATAACTTAAGCGTTGTTCTTACATTGGTTCTACCAAACGACCTACGTCTTGGGTCTTCGGTCTTGAACTCTTTGGCTCGACTTTGGCTTGTTCATGCAATTCCGTCATCAGTATGCTTCTCGCCATTTGATAGTTTGTCATATTATATCGTTGTTTGACGCTTGAATTCATTGTTTGTCATTCATCAAAACCTATACCTGAAAATCATGCTCATACAACCAAAGCGCACATATCATAGATAGAGTGATTTTCTACAAGATGCAGCTAGGGAGAATGGTAATTCATTATGGCATTTAGAAGATCAAATCGATGACTACTTGACATCATCCTTGACGAGGGCTTCGAGTTCAGCTAGTGGGGGTGGTTTATTAACCCCTAATATTGAAACTTGACGATGGTCAGGCATAATTCGTGTCAAGGGCTTGTACATTTCCACTTGACATGGGTTTGTGGAAGTGTTGGCAAGAAATGTGCAAATCTAGGTGTGTTTCTAAGTTTGTGATTGACTTAGACAAGTCAGCTAGGCAAGGCAGCCTTGGTCCGTAGGCATCTGGAATAACAACGAAGGCATGGCACTTGACAAAGGCATGCGCGGAACAGTGGGAAAACTAAGTTTGTGGCAAGACGTGGCTATGAACTATGGCCGAGGCATGGTCCAAAACAAGTCAAGGCAGAAGACTAAGCGTGGGTAAAAGCTGGAAAATAAGTGTGCAACGCATGTGACTTAAGAAGTGTGCTTGGCATGTGCTTTGGAAGTTGAAGACATGTGCAAAGCACAAGTGCAGTTGACTCTAATGTTGAAGAAAATCCAATTCGTGGGAAGGGTTTGAATTTTGAATTCAAACATATTGGTTTCCTTGTTTGTAGTTATGTCATGTGCGTGGCACATTGTGTTAGGATTTATGCCCGTCACTAGAGGGGGGGTGAATAGTGCGGCACGAGAATATTGATAAATATTGCGGAATTAAAATTGCAGGAATAAAATAAATTCGGTAATTAAAATAATAAGGAAAGAACACACCGAATTTATCCTGGTTCACCACAACTTGTGGTTAGTCCAGTCCCCGAGAGACTCTCTGGAGATTCCACTATCTCCGTTAAGCTTACGGGTGCCTAACAAACTGTTACACTTGCTCGTAGATGTACACTCTACAAGACTTCAACTTGCTCGTAGATACTGCACCACAAGACTTCACACACTAAGATTGAGGGTACTTAGCAAACCCAACAATCAATGAGAAGATATAGTCTTCTCAAACACCTTTCTCTTTTACAACAAGAACTCTCTCAAAAAATTAGATAAAGAGATACAATATTAGCTCTATGAACAACTCAAGTTGTCTCTCAAATGGCTCAACAAAAGCTCTAAAATGATGCACAAATGATATCAATATGTATATGAATAATGAGAGGTGTTGTGTATTTCAATTCAGCTCAAAAGACCTCTATTTATAGGTGGTAGAAGTAGTATGTCCGTTGCTTAACTGGAAATTAATTATGCTGATTATATGCCAAGATAATCGATTATCAGATTTGGATAATCGATTATCAGCTTACCGTTACAAAATCGGAAGCTGATTTTATGCAGGATAATCGATTATTGTGATATGCATAATCGATTATGTTGTTACAGTGTTCAAAAACTGGCAACGGACACAAGATAATCGATTATGCAATTCTGATAATCGATTATCCTACTCTGCGGAAATTTCCAATAAATGGAATTTCCCAGAATAATCGATTATCACTATTGCATAATCGATTATTCTATTATGCTGTCCAGAATTGACAACTTACTTCAAAAACCATTTTGGTTAAAATGAAAAAGTTAAAATCATTTTGTTTGAAGTATTTGAAATATGTTTATGATAAATATGATTTGATAAAAAGATTTTATGCATATTTATGATGACCTATGTTGAGCCAAAAGACGAGATAACTTAAACGTTGCTCTTACATTGGTTCTACCTAACGACCTACGCCTTGGGTCTTTGGTCTTGAACTTTTGAGCTCGTCTTTGGCTTTTCCATGCAATCCATTCATCAATATGCTTCTCGGAATTCAATCTTGATTGTTTGTCATATAATAACGTTGTTTGACACTTGACTTCATTGTTTGTCATTCATCGACTTTGTTGTTTGTCATTCATCAAAACCTATACCTGAAAATCATGCGAATACAACCAAAGCACACATATCATAGATAGAATGATTTTCTACAATTTCCCCCTTTTTGATAATGACAAACAACAGGAGAAATGCATATCGGATTCCCCCTATATTCATGCTATATCTCAACATACAATTCATGCAAGCAATTCCCCTTAATGATAATTCCCCCTCAAATAAGGCATAATATAACGTAGATTCATTCCCTCTTATTTGATGCATATCGCCTAATTTCTTCCCCCTTTTGGCATTAGCAAAAAGAAGAGTATACAAAGGCTACTTTCCCCTTCCGACACTTCCCCCTTTTGGGTATATCAATTGTTGGTGTCAAGAATAAAATAGGAAATACAATGAGGAATATACATTGACGATATTTAAAAAATCATACCAACATAAAATAATACCAAATGTTAGTAAAAACATACCAACCATAATAATGGTTATTTTTAGCAAATCATATAACAACTCTTAAATTTTACACACCAATAGTTGTATTAAAAAAAACATGAATCATTTATTTTTCAGAATATACCAACTGTTAATTAAATTAAAAATAATATTCATCAAAACATGAATCAATCATTGATATTGATACCAATTATTATTCAAAATAAAAGTTATCAAAACATGAATCAACAAAAATATAATTAATACCAATTGTTAACAAAGATATATTAATCGTTAACACATATCAACTATTACGTTTTTATCAAAAAATGTGATAACTAACCGAAGTTCCCCCTCGATGCAATAAGGTTTCGTGCTTGGTGCATCTACTACGATATTGTAGTCTTCAAGCACACCTGCAAACGTACCTAAAAATAGGTTTTCGGTACCCAACTACTTTTGGGTCCTTGGGGGTTAGGCAAATAATAATCATAGCCAAATGATAAATCTCTATGTTTTGCAAAACATACGGGTGCTATGTGTCCTATCCGGTTGCAATAATGACATATAACATTCGGGTTGTGCATATGTCTTGGTTGAGCCAAAAACGTTATAGGTAATCTAAGGTCGTTATTCCTAGACTTATAGCGATTCCTAGAGTTATTTCTAGGTGGTCTAAAATGATTCATTTTAGACTTATTACCAAAATTCCAAGAGTCGTTTCTAGGTGGTCTAAAATGATTAATTTTAGACTCATTAGTGAAGTTCCTAGAATTATTTCTAGGTGGTCTAACTTCATTTCTATCATCCTTTCTAATATTCTTCTTAATTTCTTCACTTGTTTTAGGATCATCCACACTACGTTTTTCTAGTGTGTTCCTAAGTTCTATGTTCTCTATTTTCAAAGAACTACAAGAAGAACAATTGGAACTTTGATCAATTGAAGAGGCTTCATTCATCTCTTTAATTTTATTCCTAAGATCAATATCGTCATTTTCCAAAAATTTATTTTCTTCTTCTAACTTCTCATTATCACGAGTCAATTTTTCAAAATCTTTTTCTTTCAAAGAAAGTTGTTTTTCAAAATCTTTTTCTTTCAAAGAAATTATTTTCTTCAATTCTTTTATGGTTTTGGAAGCTCTAATAAATTCACCATATAATTCATCATAGGCATTTTGCATTTCTTCAAAAGAGCAAGAATTGGAAGTACTTACCTCTTCTTCTTCGTCGGCCATGAATCATAGGGCAGTCGTTTCATCACACGAGCGGTCCGAGTCCCATGTCACATGCTTTTGAACTTGAGGCATACCTTCATAAATGGCTTCAAGTTTATCACACACTTCTTTGGCGGTTGTGCAATAGGAAATCTTCCGATAGTCATCCGGATTCACCGCACAATATAACATATTGATGGCGTTGGCGTTGTATTCATTATTCTCCTTCGGAGCCATGGCTTCCCCAACTTTCTTTGTCGGCGTTTCACCGTTCTTGATGATTTTCCATATGCGAAAGTTGTTTGATTGGATGAAGATTCTCATCCGCTCTTTCCAATATGTGTAATTTGTTCCATCAATTAGTGGAGGCTCAATGGTGAGTGTCCTTCGCTCATCATTCCTGCGTTCAACATTCTCAACAAAAAAATGTATATCGTTCTCTCCACCGGTTCAGGCTTTCAGAGAGTTAGGCTCTGATACCAATTGTTAGAATTTATGCCCGTCACTAGAGGGGGGTTGAATAGTGCGGCACGAGAATATTGATAAATATTACGGAATTAAAATTGCAGGAATAAAATAAATTCGGTAATTAAAATAGTAAGGAAAGAACACACCGAATTTATCCTGGTTCACCACAACTTGTGGTTAGTCCAGTCCCCGAGAGACTCTCTCGAGATTCCACTAACTCTGTTAAGCTTACGGGTGCCTAACAAACCATTACACTTGCTCGTATATGTACACTCTACAAGACTTCAACTTGCTCAAGGATACCGCACCTCAAGACTTCACCTTGCTCGTGGATACCGCACCACAAGACTTCAACTTGCTCGAGGATACCGCACCTCAAGACATCACCTTGCTCGTGGATACCGCACCACAAGACTTCACACACTAAGATTGAGGGTACTTAGCAAACCCGACAATCAATGAGAAGATATAGTCTTCTCAAACACCTTTCTCTTTTACAACAAGAACTCTCTCAAAAGAGTAGATAAAGAGATACAATATTAGCTCTATGAACAACTCAAAGTTGTCTCTCAAATGGCTCAACAAAAGCTCTAAAATGATGCACAAATGATATCAATATGTATATGAATAATGAGAGGTGTTGAGTATTTCAATTCAGCTCAAAAGACCTCTATTTATAGGTGGTAGAAGTAGTATGTCTGTGCTTAATTGGAAATCAATTATGCTGATTTTATGCCAAGATAATCGATTATCAGATTTGGATAATCGATTATCAGCTTACCGTTACAAAATCGAAAGTTGATTTTTTGCAGGATAATCGATTATTGTGATATGCATAATCGATTATGTTGTTACAGTGTTCAAAAACTGGCAACGGACACAAGATAATCGATTATGCAATTCTGATAATCGATTATCCTACTCTGCGGAAATTTCCAATAAATGGAATTTCCCAGAATAATCGATTATCACTTTTGCATAATCGATTATTCTATTATGCTGTCCAGAATTGACAACTTACTTCAAAAACCATTTTGGTTAAAATGAAAACGTTAAAATCATTTTGTTTGAAGTATTTGAAATATGTTTATGATAAATATGATTTGATAAAAAGATTTTATGCATATTTATGATGACCTATGTTGAGCCAAAAGACGAGATAACTTAAACGTTGCTCTTACATAGGTTCTACCTAACGACCTACGCCTTGGGTCTTCGGTCTTGAACTTTTGAGCTCGTCTTTGGCTTTTCCATGCAATCCATTCATCAATATGCTTCTCGGCATTCAATCTTGATTGTTTGTCATATAATAACGTTGTTTGACACTTGACTTCATTGTTTGTCATTCATCGACTTCGTTGTTTGTTATTCATCAAAACCTATACCTGAAAATCATGCGAATACAACCAAAGCACACATATCATGGATAGAATGATTTTCTACAATTTCCCCCTTTTTGATAATGACAAACAACAGGAGATATGCATATCGGATTCCCCCTAAATTCATGCTATATCTCAACATACAATTCATGCAAGCAATTCCCCTTAATGATAATTCCCCTCAAATAAGGAATACTATAACGTAGATTCATTCCCCCTTATTTGATGCATATCGCCTAATTTATTCCCCCTTTTGGCATTAGCAAAAAGAAGAGTATACAAAGGCTACTTTCCCCTTCCGACACTTCCCCCTTTTGGGTATATCAATTGTTGGTGTCAAGAATAAAATAGGAAATACAATGAGGAATATACATTGACGATATTTAAAAATCATACCAATATAAAATAATACCAAATGTTAGTAAAAAAATACCAACCATAATAATGGTTATTTTTAGCAAATCATATATCAACTGTTAATTTTTAACACACCAATAGTTGTATTAAAAAAACATGGAATCATTTATTTTTCAGAATATACCAACTGTTAGTTAAATTAAAAATAATATCCATCAAAACATGAATCAATCATTGATATTGATACCAATTGTTATTCAAAATAAAAGTTATCAAAACATGAATCAACAAAAATATAATTAATACCAATTGTTAACAAAGATATATTAATCGTTAACACATATCAACTATTACGTTTTTATCAAAAAATGTGATAACTAACCGAAGTTCCCCCTCGATGCAATAAGGTTTCGTGCTTGGTGCATCTACTACGATAGTAGTCTTCAAGCACACCTACAAACGTACCTAAAAATAGGTTTTCGGTACCCAACTACTTTTGGTTCCTTGGGGGTTAGGCAAATA